>ML681982.1:5457516-5516945 GCA_007922195.1 Podocnemis expansa
CTTCTTTCCCTTTTCCGGGTTTCTGGAATAAGTACCACCACCCAGAGCTTCTACATAGAAGTCTTGTACCTGCCTAAATTATTCAGTCATAATTACTTCTGTATTAGCGCCTGCCAGTTCCTTTACTCACTTCTACTAAGAGACTGGCACCGAATTCTTTCTTCTCTCCTCACAGCACCTTCTTCTCCACAGATCTTGTCTCTGAAATGGCATCTAATTCCTTTCAACTTGTGCTAAATCGTTAATTAGATCTAGCCCATGATCTAGATCCAATCAGGTGAATTATTGGTCTCTTAAGCCCAGAGTATCCTTAACCAGGTACAAATAGTGCTGTCAGTTATTCAGTGTGATGAAATGTATTTGGAGTGAAGAGAAACATGGAATAAATGTAGATGCTATCAAAGCTGTACTGTTGCTTAAGGTGACCATCAGTTACATTTAGTCAGCGTTTCATGCAGGGGCATAGCCAGATCTGATTTTCTGTCTGGGCCTGTGAGTCACCTAGGTGGGCCTCGGCCACTTCCTGCTTCTGGCCATGTGAAGGAAGTTTGGAAGCTGCAGGTCCTCCAGTTGCTACCTAGCAACTTTACTTGCTACCTAGCAACTGGAGCATTGGGCAGCTTGTGAATGTCTGGTTTCTGATCATGTGGCCAAAAGCAAGACATTTAGCCAAGTAGCTGAAAGCTGCCTGACTCCTGAGTTGGTCTGGTTGCTGTAGGAAGCAGAGTGACTGTGATTGGGTGGGCCTGCTTTTAAAGAGGGTGGCCCACCTATAGCTACACTTTTGATTTCATGATAAAGTCATTCAGAACAATAAATTACTGGGAAAAATTCTCCATGCAGAGAAATATGGATATAGCTCTTTTGAGTCAGAAGCTGGCTGTAATAACATCAGCAATTTTTTAAAATACATCCTTATCTTTTCTATGACTATTTTGTGACTCTAAAAGAGTGCCACCATATTTGAAAATATGGCAATCTTAGAAATATAAAATCCTCCATTCTGAAGGAGATTCAGAAGCCTATTTAACGTGTATTCAAAATGTATTAACTAAAGGATAGATACGCATTCAGATATATGCATCTGTGGAGGGAAGGATGCTCTGTGCAGTAGCTCCTTCCAATCAAACACGTAGCCCCACTGCCCTAAAACTCATCCCGAAACAGAGCCAATAAAGGGATGTTCTCAAAAAGTTTAGGTTCAGATGAAACTTCCTGATTATTTTGGGGGAATGATGAAACTTTGCTACCACTTTCTACTGTTTATACATCAACAGTACCGGTTGCACCAACAGGACCAGCTGGAACCAGTTTTCTCAGAAAATTTTTACTAACTGGTACTGTCCGTGCACAAGCAGTTGAAAGTGGTAGCAGGGGGACAAAGTTTCATTGTTTTCTGGAAAATATGGCTGCAGAAAAAGTTTTTGCAAACATAAGAGAGAGTTTCAAATATTGGCATTTACAAAATGCAACAAACACCTAAAAATAAATGCACACAAAAGGTTTTTGTGAAGTAGTATGAACCTTGAGAATTGGGTGCTTGTTGAGATATAGCAGTAAGGCTCTGAAATACTGCCATCCTGTGGGACTTGGGGATATGACACCTACTTTTACGAAACAAATGAAGTCCTTTAGTACAGTGCTTCTAAAGACTAACAAATTTATTTATCTCATGAGCTTTCTGGGGAGAAAAATCCCACTTCATCAGATTTCTTTAAAGCATCTGATGAAGTGGGATTTTCTTCCACAACAGCTTAAGCAATAAATACATTTGTTAGACTTTAAAAATGCCATAGGATTCTTTGTTTTGCTGAACTAGACTAACATGGCTACCCCTTTGGAACTATTTCTACCAGCATCAGAAAAACAAATGACTTGGTTCTTCATGGTGCAGAGTGCTGTCAAGCCCCACTGATATCACTCAGAGTTAACTGCACTCACCCTCACAAGGGTGCTCATTCCCTTGCAGAATGAAGACTCAAAAGCAAAGGCAGACTTAGCATGATATATGTGTCATATATATGTGTCATTTTGAGCCCTCTGGACTTTTTCTAGTTGTTACAGATTTAAGAGTATCCACCTCTCCTTCCCTTCTTGTTTTCAGAACTGTTCCCTGAGATTTTTAGAAAAGAGTAGGGAAAAGGTCATTTAAAATTTCCTCTGCATGTGAACATTTAGTATATGTTTGAAAGCCTTTCTGAAAAAGTACATTATTTATCTTAAGGAGGGACGTGGTGCTTTCAATTTATGGAGTGCACACAGCACAGAAGACTAAAATGGATTTGCCATCTTTGTGCAAATTTTGGAGAGAACCTTTTATAGGAGCCTCCCTCTTCAAGAAACAGGAAAAATCAATGTAGAGATATGGAAGAGTAGGATCATAGTGTGAATCATAGTGCCAGTAAAACATGGGAGAGGTTAAGGGTTTTACTAGAGGTGGCTGGCAACTAGTTCTTCCCAAATTTTCTACTAAGAAAAAAAAAATCAGTTTGGGAGTTTGCACCATTCCCATTTTTTTGGTTTTCTCCCATTATTTCCTCTTCTAATTGCCAGTGGCAAAAGCTTAATTTTTTATGCAAACTAGAAAAATTCTGTCAAATGAAAATTTTCATATGAAATATTTGTTATGATATAAAACTATTTTTGCTAGAAAAAAAGTTTTATAAAAACTTTCCACAAAGTGTAGGTGAAATTCATCCCTGTGCACAGGACCTGCATAAAACCCATAAGGCCTTTTCAATTCATTTTTAGAGCATTCAAGTGGAGATTAGATTTGTGCTTTCCTTCTATGTTTGGGTGAATTGCATCCTGAATGAAGAACTAGCAATAATTAAGGTAATGTTTTTACCTCCTTCTGCTTGTGAAGAGTCCATAAGCATCAGAATTTATTTATTATTCAAATTTCTTTGGCAAATATATTTTTTAGAGTTTTCAGTGTATGGACAGGTCATGCACATTTTAAATTCAAGCAGTGATGCTTGTTTCTGATTGGTCAGGTAAGTTACATGGCATTGTTCCTGTTCCCTTATCAGGCAAGATCATGGGCAGCAACCACATGGGTACTTTAAGGTGTCATCTTTTCTTATACCCCATGGAGGGTACTAGCCACAAAGTCTTCATAAATCCCATTGCAGTGCCCCAAAGACAGCTTGCAGTTGCACTATCACACATGCTATCTATTCCAAAAGACGCTGGGGAAAAGTTTACCATGGTCCTATCTTCTCTCTGGCTGGCAGAGCTTCCTGGCCTCAGAAGGGACCACATGCTGCACCTTCCTAAGCAGTAACTACACTCCACAGGTGATTTGGGACGCAGAATGTAGCCAGAAAAGGACAGCCCATAGAAACTGGACTTCCTCCCTTATACTCAGTCCAGATAGCCAGTGGTGTGTAACTAAGAAAAAAACATGACTTACGTTTACACAAATAGTTTCCATTCATTTGAATTCAGCCTGAACGCTTCATGACTGATATGATACGGGCTTTATACCTTCTGTTACTGCACTGACATCTAGAGGTGAGAGCTACAGTGAACATTTACAAACAACGAGTCTGGTGGCACTTTTGAAGACTCATTTTTCTACCTTTCCAAAGTGGTTCTCAGTCAATAGCACTTTCTTTCAGAAGTACATCATAATGGCCATGAAAATGTAAATGAATAAAGCTAAGAAAGCAAATAATCCCCATGAAAGAAAGAATTTGTAGAATGATTTGAATTGATGAGGTGCTGGGTTTGAACCCCAGGGGGTTGGACTAGATGATCTCATGAGGTCCCTTCCAACCCTATGATTCTAGTCTATTCTAGTCTAGTCTTTAGGATATGTGAATAAAAATCCTTGTTCAGAAGAAAAGGAGGGCTATAGGAGTGAATCAAACACAGTTAAGTCTGTTTCTGTAGTTCCTATTGTGATTTTAGCCTGCAGCCAGATCTCCTGATGTTTCAGTTATGAAACATCTACTGTACTGTTATGGATTGCTTCATGCTTTTAGTTTTATTTATTCCACTCCTTGGTTTTATTTTTACTTTTGGCATCACAATGATTCTCCGGTAGTGTAGGTTTGTCCTTCACACATCCCACTGTGAGGTTGTAAGAGGTGTCAGGGGTAGACTGGGGAAAGAAAGGGATATGACCAGAGCATTCTCTGCTTCAACTGAAGTGTGTTAACGGCTGGCTCTGCAGACAGTCTCACAAGCTGTGAAATTTAGTACAACTGACCATCTTCAGAAACAAGGAAGTGCAAACCAAACTGCCCATATCAAAGCTCAGTAAGAACACAAAATCAGGGCTTGGGTACTCAGTTTTGGTCCTCCATCTCTGACAGAAGTAAATAGAATGTCTTGATGTCCAGTCATTCCACCCCAGTTTTCTGTATTGTCAAACAACTTGCAGAAGGAGCAATATTTTACCTAGAAGCTACTGCAACTGCTGCCAGAACTGTTGATTTATCTTCTGCTGCTACATGCAAGTATTAGAAGATATACTAGTAATAATAATCATAAGTGAATTTCAGATCATAAATCTCTAATATCAGGACCTACCAGCCCTGCATCTCCTTATGACTCTTAGATTCTGAGATAAAAAGAAAGTATTAAACTAATATAATACCTCTTACTATTTGCTTTATTTAAAACCAAGTTTTAACTTCTTCTTCTTCTTCTTCTTTTTTTTTTTTTTTTTGCTATTCCTATGTGATTACAGATGAACCAAGAGCTAAAAGGAATAATTAGTATACACTTTTAAATATTTATTACTACTCTAAGGAATTCTAGGGTTTTTTTTTTAAAGAAAGAACATATGAACCAAAACAAACAATTTATCATACAAACAATGTACCCAGGGGTGGGGAGAAAGAAGAGTAACTGTACGTCAGGATTTGGAAATCCAGCAATGCAAATTAAAAAGCCCTTTTCCACTCCTCAAAATGAAAAATTATATTCCCTGTATTTGAAAGATGAAACAGCTTCAGTAGATAATTAAAAATGAAATAAACTGCACATCACCTGAGCATCTTCAGTTATTCATTATCTTAGAAGAAAACATGATGAAATGTGCTAAAATACCATCATGTGGTAATACTAAGTTAAATATATATATTGAAGTCCTTGCTTATATAATAGCAGCTTAAACCTGAAAATTATTAAAGTTATTTGAGTTAACTGAGAACAATAGTTTTCTTGATATGTGCATTGCCTTGACTGTTGAGGAGGTCAGTTCATTAAAATGAAATGGGGATTATATTATTTTACAGATGATACTTCTCTGATGATACTTCTCTGCTTTACAGTCACTGAATTTACTCTATTGATTTCTTTTCTGAACAAAAATATGACTTCGCTGTGTATGTTTTGGCAAAGGAAAGTATTTTTGTATAATAGAGTGCATATAAAATAAAAATATCAGTGAAGATTGCTATGTTTTTGTGCTCCATTTGAAATTAGCAGTTCTACTGTAGGCTCAGTAGCTAGGGCTACCAGTCATTAATCATGTCAGCTCACTGTTATCCTTTCTTTTCAATTGTTTGCTGCTTTCTCTTTTGCATCGTGTCCTTAATTACACTGTGAACTCTCTGTGGCAATCACAACTGTTTATGTTCTTGTGTAGCCCCTTGAATAATGGAGTCCTCATTTCTCTCTAAAAGCCTGAGGTGCTAACATAATATGAATATTTACTCCCCACATTTGTTTTTAGCAAATAAAATGTAACTTCTATTTTCGTTCATTTAATTCAGAATAAATAGTTGCCATTGAAGCTCTTTATTCTGTGAAGTTTTCCCATGCAATGCCTGATACTCTAATCACAGCAGAGTTGTGTATTTCATCCTTAGAACTTTGTTCTGCTTTTAAATTGCATTAAAATAAGGATACTCTTCATCAATGAAATGCAGCAAAAATTCAATACTTACAAAAATCAGTGTGATAACAAGAGATGCAGAATACTTATAACAGGAATTACAACAATAATATGGTTGGTACATAGATATAACATTAGGATGAGACATTTCATTTAGATGCTGCTGTTTATGCCACAGAAAATAAGATGGATTGTTCCATTACTATGTATACAGTAAAGATGAATGAACTAAGTCTGATCAAGCAAGAATAATTGCTTACTAGGTAAAGTTCTTATAACACAGCATAACCATATAATGCCTAATGATGCTTATCAGAATCAAGGAGCAGTGAATGTTTTATTAGTGATAATAGCTAGACAATGGCACAAAGGAATTAAAGCTCTATTTGGGAATCTTCTTATAACCAGTTCTGTCTCTTTTATTAATGCAGTTCATTCACCACGTTGCAACTATGTATGTATGCAGCTCCCTAGCTCATCAGGTTTTCTCACTGAAGTCAATGGAAACTCTCTTGCTGACTTTCAAAAGGTCCAAAGGATCAGGCCTCAGTTTGTCTTTCTATGGGTGATATTTAACTAGATAAAATAAACATGCAGGTCTCAAAGCCAAAACCTTTTCCACAGCCTTTTAAGTTTTTTCTTGTTCCTGAGATTACACACTGTAGTAGAATTTAATGAATTATTATGAGCTAGGAAACCTCCCTCAACCACTGAGAAAGAGCCCACAAAATTGCTGTTTGATCTGTCACTCAGATAGGTTGAGGCTTTCTCCCACAAAGTCAGCGGTTTGGAGGCCTATTGTGGGAACACTCAGCATGACCCAGAAAAGACTGGAGACCTCAAGTTCTGTAGGGAAATCTTCACAGTGAGAGACTCATGTTAGCTGGAATTCTGCTACTTTATTCTTCTGCAGCTTGCACAGGAGAGGGGATTTTGTGGCCATTTATCCAAACTCTGATCTGCTCCAACACTTTCAAAAAGAAATGGGAACATGAATGTGATGGGATTAATTTTTTTTTGTTTGAATTGACATTTTTACTTAAAATGACATGAAAATGAGACTAAGTCAAATGTCAAATTGAAAGGAAATATTTTCTTCCAAATTGACATGTTGAAGCTAAAAGTTCAGTTCAAATCAGAATATTTGGTTTCAAAATGCCACTGTGGAAAAAATAAACATGTAGTAAAAACCTAACATTTTCCTCATTGATTTTAAACAAATCTGCATTTTCAGACAAAAAAGCTTTTTGTTGGAAAATTTTTGACCAGTTTAAAGTTAAAGCTCAGAGAATTATGGAATTATCTAGAAGTTCCAGAGTTGTAAGTTAACTCAAACCATAGCTAACCAAAACTAATTTTCATACTTTCTGTAAATTTGATGGACACAAATTCAAATGTTAAAATCCATTAGTCTGGGTAAGTTATAGAAGCATCTTAGTAGCATGTATGAATTAACCATTAAACTAACAGCCATGATTTTAATGCTTACTGCTAAGAGAAGACTTTCAGAGGCACAATTGGGAGTTAGGAGCTCAACTTTCATTGGCTTTCAGTGGGAGTTAGGCACTCACCTGCTCCATTTACCTTTGAAAATCTTTCCTCTAATGACTTAGGCCATTTTATTTTTAAGGCCTGATTCTGCTACCCTTACTTGTCCTCCTAATAATGCCAAGCTCTGGTAGATTCCTTTTTATTCACAGAATTCAAAGCACTTTCTGCAGGAAGGATCATTATCTCCATTTTATATTGGAGAAAATGAGCCACAAAGAAGTGAAATGTCTTGCCTAAGGCTATTAACAGGTCAGGAGTAGAGCATGAAGGGATCCCAGATCTATTAAATCCTCATTCAATGCTACATCCACATATTTGCCTTACTCCAGTGAAATCAGTGGGATGATTTGTGGAGTAAGTTACTATTCAATATGAGAAAGAATGGCAGAATCAGACCCTAAGTTAGTTCATGTGCATGTTCATGTGCTTCCACACAGAAAATGGGGAGGCAATTTGTTAGTCACAGTTATTTGCACTGGACAATTTAGAAAATCACTACATTCATTCAGGAACATGAATAAGGGAAGCTAGAAGATGTGGGTTAGGAAATTAGTGAAAGTCTATCAAGATAAGCATGCAGTTGGTATGTCAGAAGTGGCATTTCAGTGGTGGTACTGGAGTGTGACAAAAGAGGAGATTGGGGCTGAAGTAAATATAGCAAGACAATTGACACTTTTTGTCCTTTATTTGAAGGCATATTGGTTACTGGCATTTATAAAATATAGCAGAAGAGACAGCTTCTATTGGATGCAGGAAAAAAACCCTCAAACTCTTCAAACAACAGATTGGCTAGGGGTTGGTATTCTGTCATAATCATCTGAATACCGCTCATATTGGTCAGTGAGAAGAGGCTGATGCAATTCATCCTTGTTTTTCCTGGCACGAACAATACATGTAGCACCAGCAAAAATAACCGCAACCAGAATCAGTGCAGCCACTATTGCAATAGTTATGATCTCTGTGATGTGCAGAGCCCGGTCTAGTGGGAAGGAAGCAGGAAGAGAGAGAGAAAAAAAAGTTAAACCTCAAGGGATATAGCTGAAGATTAGACCAAATCTCAGAATCCATCCTTATCTAACAAAACGCTAAAGGCCAGATCTACTTCAATGTCTTTGTTATGGACTAAAGGTGGGTTCAAGCCACAAAGACCTTCCTCTTGTAATCTGATTTACACAGGAAGAACTAAGTGACCTTGCAGGGAGTCATGCAGGCTTAAAGGTCTACCTGTGTATATCAGGGCTAAAGTTTGGCTCCAGGTCAGAACTTCTTCAAAGCTGGGGATATTCAAATTTAAGTCTGTGGGACAACTCCTCTCTGTTTATGATTAGTTGCACCCACAGGCTATAATAGCATGGTAAAACAGTCTAAAATAAAGGTACTTAAAAAGCCAGCTATGGACAGGCAACCTCTTGAAATCATGTCAAGTTAAAATTTCTGAAATTTGAAACAAACTTTCTTAGATGATCAACATACACATAGACACACACAAAATGAAGACAGACACAACAAAATTTTTAGTGACTTACTTGGCCATTGAATGTCATAACTGTAGCCCAGGTTTTCTGGTGCGGTAACAAACATCTCATTATTGGTAACTGGGGGCCAGAAAGGCACCATGTTATACTGCCGGTTATGTCCAATAGGAGCATTCTCCAGTGGGTATATTGAAATATCTGAATGCAGAAACAATGTTTTATTTTAATATATAAATAAATAAGTGATTCAAATTCCATTCAGGGCATTCTGAGAACACTTGTCTAAAAACAGACAGAGAGGACAAAATATTTAAGACACCCTTCTTTTATTTAAGATTGATACCAGAGATTAACAAACAAACAAACAAACAAACAAAGAAACAAAAACAAAAATTGTATTTGAAGAGACTGAAAACTGCGTGAAACCAAATATGGTTTCAAATGTGCATTTTCAGAAGTGACTAGTGATTCTGAGTGCCCCACAATAGACAGAATCTGATTTTCAGAGGGTGGCTTCTTAGATTTGGCTGAAAATCAGACCCCTTTAAAGCATCTCAAACTGCTATCCCAAATCATTATTCTCTTCTGAAATATAGGTCTATGTTTAGGAACAAAGGCGGCCTCAGGCAATTGGGGGGCCTAGGCAAAGGCCCATTGTGGGGCTGCCTAAAGGGCTTCCTATAGGCCTCCACTGCTGGCCTCCCCATGGCCCCAGTCCCCCAGCAGCCCTAACCACCGCCCCCGCAAACTCCATGTTTGTTTTGCTTAACCAAAGTAACATGACTATCCCTCTGGAACTTGTAATTATTCTTGGATATGATATTTTTAAAGATCTTTCCATCATGAAGCTTGTAAGTTGATCATCTTTCACTTACTGTGAATGAGCTAATGCTTAACTACAAGGTTATGTGCATTAATTAACAAATAAAAAGTGGTAGAATTGATCGCTCAAAAATAACTAAAATACAACATTTAAAATCTTGTCAGTCAAATTTCTCAAATTTTTCACAGAGTCTTGGGTTTATGTGCACTAGACATTTAATACAAATAATTATAATAAATAAAAATAAGTGAAAAGAAGGTTTCTAGTCTGTAGCTATAAATGAAAAAAAACAAACAAATTTCAATGAAATTCTCTGAAGAACCAAAATTTATAAAACTCTGGCCCCCTCAAAAATATTAACTAGTAAGTACAAAAGAAGCTAAAAAATTACTTACCAAAAGCAAGACATACAGCACAGACATCACACACAGCTATAATGACTGCTTGAGGGCAGCACTGAATTTATATGTAGCAGTCTATATGGGCCTACCTGGTAATCTGAGCTAACCAACACCAAAGGAAAAATTGTCAGAAAGGCAAAGGAAAAAGCAAAAGAAGAACAGGTAAAAAAGAAAAGGAAAAGGGAAAACTTCACAATTGGAATTAAAAAATAGCAGCACAAATGGCCACACTGAGGAACTAAAAGATGAGATGATTGGAAAAGTTCCTGCTATTGTGTTTGATCCTGCTATTTTAGCATGTTGACATGAAGGTGATGGGCAGATAATGGTAAAATTTGCAACGCAGGCGAAGCACAGATCCTAATGATAGTTTGCCTTGTTGAGCCAAGACTGAAAAGTGCTGAGGTTTCCAGTGCTACTGGCCCTGCTAGATGGGAACGATTTCTATATTTTTCTATATTTTCATTTCTGTCCACAAAATTGAGGATGGGGCCCCTTATTGTTTGGGGGCCCTAGACGGCCACCTGCTTCGCCTACCCCTAAAGTTGCCTCTGTTTAGGAAATATGATCAATCTCTTCTTGTGCATTAGAGAAAAGCTATGTGGACAGGGATTTCTGGAGCCTTGGTCTGGTCCTTGGACTACAGTAATGAATAGTTCCATTACACCATTTGATGAACACCACTGTAAGATTTTAAAAGCCTTGCTGCTCCAGCACAGTAACTGCATAATCTTGTGCCCAATTTAAGTGACTAGGGCTTGAATTTGTCACCTACTGTAGTAGGATAGCAATGCCTGATCTACCTAGTCAAGTTAGAAAAGGATCAGTTTGAGTCTGTTTTATAATTGTAACAGGTTTTATTCTTCTCATCAGAGATATCATGAGAACTGGCACAAGGTTTTGTGGTAAACTATATAACCACTCTGTACTATCAAGATGTAGAGGAGCTTCCCTCAAAACACATTTGGAAAATTCTTTCTCCCTTCTTGGAAAGCAGTGCAAAAAGGGCTCTGTTGTGCAGTTGTGACTATATAAGGAGTAATGGAGGACTGGATTGGCCCAAAGGGAACACAGTCTTCTATTTTGCACAGACAGAGATAAATACACTCTGCAGCATACAAGAACAGTAGAAATATGTCTCTCTGATGCTTTGGCAACCATCTTGCCTACTTCCTTCTTACTCATTTCTGGGTCATTTGTCACCTAAAGGGAGCAAGGACAATGACTGTACATTAGCCCTTGCATGAACCACAAAGAGTGACTGAGTTGTCTTCAAAACAAACAAGGAGTCGTGTGGCACATAAAGACTAAAATATTCATTTATTGCATGAGCTTTTGTGGGAGAAAGTCCCACTTTGTCAACACTTTGAAGTTCCCCTTTGGACCTGAGTTGTCTTCATATGGCTTTCTTGAATACCCATGAAACAGCAGATCAGAATGCGACTCAAAAGGAACAGCTAGAGTGCACACTGAGGTATCCTTTGGGCAGAGAATCAGAAATTCTTCTTCCCAAGCCACAGAGTACTTGGGGAACCCTGAGAGTTCAGAAGACTCCTTGGCCTACATTTTCTGAGATACAATGTATTTACAAAGTTCCAGGGAGGTAGCTGGGTTAATCTAGTTCAGCAAAACAAACACAGAGCTCAATGAATGGCACTTTTAAAGACTAACAATTTTATTGATTGCGTAAGCATTCATGGGTGAATCCCACTTAGTCAGATGCTAGAAATGGAAAAATGTATTTGCAAAGATTGCTTTCCTGACCTGTGCCCAGCCTCAACCAGCCATGTTCCTCCACACAGACACAGGATGGAGGCTGGATATGGGGTAGGATTCACTACTTAATGAGCTGCATTTGCTAAAAAGGTCCCCATCTTTTGAAAGTGATTGATATTTATTCCACCTTCACATCCTAATTATAAAGGGCACTCTCTATCTATCAAGAGCCACCTGAACTATTCTGAATGGATAGCAACTTGTTGAGCAGAAAATAACAAATGAATACATCTTACCAGCATTATGTCTCCTCAGCCATTCATCAAAAACAGCATCAGTAAAAGTGTGCAAAAGGACAAAAATAGGATCATTTGGGGATAAATGTGTTTGTCCTCCTGTTCCATTCAAAAACAGATGAGCCAAATTATGAAGGCTCCGGACTGCTGGGTCATACTTCCCTGAAGGGTCACTGTATCCTATATAAACAGAGGAACATAGTTAAAATTCTAGTGAAAAGCTTATTAGAAGAACCCATCTAGGCTGGGTGCTGTTTTCTCAGTTCCTTTATTTAACATAATTGACTTGCTCCTTCAATACCTACTGACATTTTAAATACATGAATGCTGAACCTCTAAAACACATAGTTTTCAGATTAAAATAATCTTTGCAAAAGAATGCTTCTGTGTGCCATGCAAGCAAACTGGGATCTTTCACAATAGTGGCAAAAATAAATCTTTTTCTCACTTGCAGCTAAAGCTATAGATTTTGGATCTAAATGCCTCTGAACATAATTGAAACTACCACATGCAGCAACTATTTGCTGATACAAGTGTGACAATTCTACCATGTATACTAATATCTCAGCTGTTACTTCAGTTTTCCATGTGTCTTTTACACAGTGATTGCCAGAACACTTACTTTGGAAAACCACCTTCCAGAGCAGGAGTTTAAGATTTCCCAATGTAGATACCCTAGCAGCACTATCATCTGTGAAGACCTTCTTCATCAAGGCTCAAATTACTCAAGTCTTACTCTACCCTGATTTCCACCAGGCCACTGAGAACTCTAGGATTTTTTCCAGGACAAAATGCGTCCTGGACTTTCCAATCTGATGTGCCAACCCTGAGGAGGGAATAGTGTCTATTTTCTTTTATGCCTGGTCAGCTCTATTAGCTATTACAATCAGGGAGTAAGGTCATGACCCAATCTGCCCCACACATGCCTGCTGGTATGACACTAGCCAGCACCATCACCGGCACAAGCTCTACAAAGCTTTTGTGTCTCCTATGTGCAAGGACTGTCTTTTTATCTGTAGGGGGGCTCAAAGGAACCATGAGGCTCCCTTGCACACACATATAGGTTACAGGCAGGGTCTGGTATTCTTTAGGAATCAGCCCCAAATCTGTAACAAATACAGTGGGGACCCGTTTACACGCGGGTGTTGGGGGACAAGCCCCCAGTGACCGCATGTAAACTGGCCTGCAGGTAAACAGGACCGGAAGGTCGCTGTCCTGGGGAAGGACCCAGGGCACTGGCCCAGGTCCCACTCCCTGGCCATGGGCCAAGCCCCTGGCCCCGATTCTGTGCTCGGGTTTGAGCCGGCCTCAGGCGCCTGCTGCCACCAGCTTGGCCCTGGATACCCCACTGGGGACAAGGCAGGGAGCAGCGGCAGCAGCCACTTCCTGCCCCGTTCTAAGTCTGGCTGCCTGCAGCCGCAGCTGGCACTCTCTGCCCTGTCTCCTGCTGGGGATCCGGGGCCAGGCTGGCAGCAGCAGACACCTGAGGCTGGGTTGGACCCCAGCACAGAAGTGGGGCTGGGGAGCGGGGCCTGGGCCGGTGCCCGGGGTCCGTCTCTGGGGCAGCGATGCTCCTGGTCCCGTTTACACAATGCACATTAACGGGACCTGCGGGTTAATTTAGGGCCTTTGGGGGACATCCCGTTACTGTGCGTTAACCAGTTCCGCGTACAAACCAGTCGTGTGGTAATGGGTCCCCACTGTATTTAACTTCAATACACTAAGCTAACAAAAGTAAAACAATTTAAATGGCTGATGTCCCATCCCAGAACCAACACTTCTATATACCACTGCGGGGAAAACTGGGGAATGTGACAGACTAGTCCCTTCACAAATTTTGTTTTGATTCAGGAACTTTTATTTGTGGTACTTGCCTTCTACTGTATTACGGAAACTGTCTGTTGAATTGGAATAGAAAGGAGGAGTGTCAAACAAACCAACTTCTAAACATAGAGCAACATCCTGTGGTTCAGGGAGTCGCTGCACCATGGGCCGGGCAACATTTCCCGCAGGATTCCTTCTTATTGGACCACCTTCTGTGCCTGGGATTTGGGAGAAGAAGGAAAGGCATAATAACATGTGAAGCAACATTTTTGCAGAACAGTGGAGCAGATCCTTGAGTCAGGCTAAAATAGACTTGGTTCAAGATCCAATCTGGGGAGACGATAAAGACTATTTAATGACATCAGTGTGTCCTCTGGTCTGGGCAAAGTTGGGGGCCAAAGCACTCAGTGTTGTTCTCATCTAAACAAACTGTAATGGATCCAGAGGGCTGAGGATAGCAACGTGTAACACGTTCCATTCACATCTCTTCCTGCTCCTGACATGCGCCTTGCTTCCTCAGGTCTGGGATTAGGTGGCTGGGAATCTTCAGCAGTTTACTAGGGTAGTTTTCTGGTTCTTTTGGACAAAGGGGATGGGCCAGGAGTCAAGGATCTTGCTCAAAGTACCTGTAAACAACTCAGTGTGGTGCTTTGTCCCCTTCTAGTAGTGCCTAGGCCACAGAGAGAAGTTGATGAGTAAACAACAGTCTTAGCTAAGCATTTTTGTTTTAAGCTCAGGCAATAGAGACTCATATATTAAGATACAGAAGTCTGAGGTTCTGTCCCTACACGTCCTCCCTTTTAAAATAGGTGTTATGAGGAGGAGTAGAAAGAAATCTAAAAGCTGCAGCTGTGCAATAACTAGGTGTGGACTATCAGTCAGGTGCCAAAGACAACAAAATGTATAGAGCTATATTTATTATGTCATGAAGGGTAACCACATTTTGTGGTTAAAACATGAGAAAGGGAGTAAGAAGTCAGGGATCAGAATGATTCTCTTCATCTTCCTCAAGTTTCCAGAGCAACTACTTAATCCCACTGTGCTTTAGTTTGTGCTTTCTGTGAATTAGGGATACAAAGTCTTTCCTACCTCAGAGAGGTCTGAGACTTAATGCATTAATGGTTGCAAAACAATTTGCAATCCTCTGATAAAAGGTGCAACTGAAAGGAAAAATATTGTGATTATTTACTATTATAGGATTGCTCTAAAAAAATAAAATCTGTCAGAGCCCACTTACTGTTACAAATGGTTCCCAATGTATCATAGTCTTCTAGGTTTTCACACAGCACACGCCACTGGGAGAAGATGGAGTTCTGACTTATAAGAGAGACATCAAAATTGCTTCTAGCTCCCATCAAGTCATCTGTGCAGATGTCACAAGTGTTTCCACCAGTAGCAAAATTCCAATAAGGAAGTGCAAAAGAGGGATCCTGTAGCATCTCCTAACCACAAGAACACTATGTTAATATGGGTTTCCCTGCAACAATCTAATATTAATAATGAGATGGATTTTCCAAATAATGTAAGGAAGTTGAGAGCACTATCATCACTGATTCTCAGTTACTAACTCACATACATGCTTTGGTGAATCTCACTCTTTATATACCCAACTAGCAAAAGCAATATGCTATGTTTGATCAATTTAAATGAACAACACCACACACTTGTGTGCAAAGAATGTTTTCCTGCTGTTACAGGTAATCTCTAGGATTACCATAACTGAAAGAGAATAAAGAAAAATATTCTCTTTATGTGATAAATAAATTTGTCAGGCTTTAAGTGCTACAGGACGCTTTGTTTGTTTTGCTGAACTAGACTAACATGGCTATCCCTTTGGAATTTCCCTCTAGTTTCTGAGTTTATATGTTTTGAGCCATTGACCGCATGCAGAGTCCAATTACTGCACTGAGTGAGTCACTGAATTTTCTCATTAATAGCACTGAGTATGTTGTTATCTAATGGTCAGTAATCTGTTGCTAGAACATCTGTAATAAGAATCATGAGACATTAGTGATCTCCTAGTTTTCCAACTAATTCTATTTTAATACTAAATATACTTCAAGTTAATCCAAACTTGGTAGCACTGACTTTTGACAAGGAAAGCAAGCATATATGGTAACAAATTGCCATCAGTAACCTACTGGACTATAGAGTCATGGGAAATATGCTAAGAGATTTGCTTTATAAATGTTTGCAGTTCTGTTCCATTTCTGATTAAAATGTGGGATTTGCTCTGTACAGTAGGACACAATGATAATCAAATTAGCTTGATAAACTAATCTAGCAGAGAACTAGATCACTAATTAACTCATTAAGGGTTATGAGGTTTACCATATGCAGATATCTTACTGACTTCAGGCGAAGTTCTGGTTTCAAAGTGGGTTTAGCTCTTCTGGGCCTGGTCCAATGACACAATATATTAGTTGTTTCCCCTTCCCTTTCTTTTAAAAATACGGGGTCTTTACTGATAAAATAGTTTGTTCCACTTCAGGTAAGAACTGTCAGTAGAACAGATATTACCTGCCTAGCATGACCTCCCAGTTAGTCATTAATGCTTGGTTTGTGGGTTGATAGTTAAATTACTTCAAAACTCCTGTCTATTTTGCCAACATTTTTCTCTCTCTCTCCTTAAATTTAGATATTTAATTTATCAGATATTTTGTAAATCTGTCTTAGAATCATAGGTTTGGAAGGGACCCCACAAGGTCATCTAGTCCAACCCCCCTGCCAAAAAAGCAGGACCACACCCACTAGATTATCCCAGCCAGGGTTTTGTCCAGCTGGACCTTAAACACCTTCAAAGATGGAGATTCTACCACCTCCCTAGGTAGCTTATTCCAATGCTTCACCACTCACCTAGTAAAAAAGTTTTTCCTAATATCCAGCCTGGACCTCCCCAGCTGTAACTTGAAACCATTGCTCCTGGTTCTGTCCTCTGTTACTACTGAGAACAGTCGAGCTCCATCCTCCTTGGAGCAAGCCTTCAGGTAGTTGAAGGTTGCTATCAAATCCCCCCTCAGTCTTCTCTTCTGCAGGCTAAATAAGCCTAGTTCCTTCAGTCTTTCTTCATAGGGCTTGTGCTCCAGCCCTTTGATCATTTTTGTTGCCCTCAGCTGGACTCTCTCTAATTTGTCCATGTCCTTTTTGTAGTGGGGAGCCCAAAACTGGACACAGTATTCCAGATGTGGCCTCACCAGATGTGGCCTCTTGCTGATCTACAACACACAGGATCTGGGGATTGGAGTGTTCACAAAGAATGTTGAAGGTTTTAGCCTGTTTACTCCAGCCCGTTCAATGTTTCCTTTGCCACTGTTCGTAGCCAGACAGAGTGCCTGACGATGGATATCTCCACCCAGATCCTGGTGTGGATTTGCAAGGACCGTGGCCTTCATTTTCCTGCCACTGATGATCAGGCTAGGGAGATGAGCCTATGTGATAGGTGCCTTCTGGTGGCATCTCTCCAGAAACAGGTAGGAGAGTTACAGGAGGAGGTGTCATGACTCAGGGGTATCCATGCCCTGGAAAAGTTCCTTGACAGTGTCCACGATGAGACCTGCAAGGAGGAGGTCCCTATCCCCGTGCCAAGGGCTACTGCCACATCTCTGGAAATGGATGGGATGCCTATGGCAGAGGGAGGACACTGGCAGCTGGTCACCTCTGGCAGCAGACAGTGCTCCACGCCTGCTCACATCCCACCATCCATTGTGGTGAGGAACCGTTATGCAGTGCTGGACACGATGAAGGAGGTAGAGGAGAGACCATCCACCCCAGAGGCTGGGGAGATCACAGCCACCTCACCTAAGAGGAAACGTAGGGTTGTGGTGATTGGGGACTCCCTCCTGAGAGGAACGGAGGCACCCATCTGTCGCCCTGACAAGGCCTCTAGGGAGGTATGCTGCCTGCCAGGTGCCCGTATCAGAGATGTTACGGAGGGACTGTCAAAAATCATCCGCCCCTCAGACTACTACCCCATGCTTCTTATCCATGTGGGTACCAATAATACTGCGAGAGGTGATCCTCAGCAGATCAAAGGTGACTTCAGAGCTCTGGGAGCGAGGGTGAAGGAGTTTGGAGCACAGGTGGTGTTCTCATCAATCCTTCCAGTCAAGGCTAGAGGCCTGAGGAGAGACAGATGCATCCTAGAGGTGAATGCCTGGCTGAGAAGATGGTGTGGTCAGGAGGGCTTCGGCTTCCTTGACCATGGAGTTCTGTTTCAGGACAGAGGATTGATAGGCAGAGATGGCCTTCACCTGTCCAGGAAGGGGAAGAGTGTGTTTGGGCACAGACTGGCTGACCTAGTGAGGAGGGCTTTAAACTAGGTTCAACGGGGGAAGGAGACCAAAGCCCACAGGTAAGTGGCAATGTGGGAGATCTGGGGGAAGGGATGGAACTTGGGGGGTGTTGGGACTGTAGCACCAGGAATAAAAGAGAAGGTAGTTGGAACATGGGAGGGGGGGGATCAAATAATTGTCTTAAATGTTCCACTGAAGCGCCAACACATGAGGAGAGTGGGGGAGGAGGACTCCAAGAAAAAATGCAAGGAGGTATATGTAATAGAATTGAAAACCAAACTGACAAAGTGGGGCAAGTGACGGGGTATCTTAGGTGCCTATACACTAATGCGAGGAGCCTGGGAAATAAACAGGAAGAATTGAAAGTACTAGTGCAGGCAAGGAACTATGATATCATAGGAATAACGGAGACGTGGTGGGATAGTCTGCATGACTGGAGCTCTGCCATTGATGGGTATAAACTGTTCAGGAAAGACAGGCAGGGAAGAAGAGGGGGAGGAGTAGCGTTATATGTAAAAGTGCTCTATGACTGCTCAGAGCTCCATTATGGAAGTGGAAGCATGCCAATAGAAAGTCTGTGGGTTACATTGAGAGGGGAAAGCAACAAGGGGGATGTTGTGGTGGGGGTCTGCTATAGACAACCAGACCAGAAGCAGGAGGTAGATGAGGTGTTCTATGGACAGCTAGCGGAAGCTTGTAGATCATAGGCCCTGGTGCTCATGGGGGACTTCAGTTACCCTGACATCTGCTGGGAGGCCAATACAGCAGTGCATGGGCAATCCAGGAAGTTTTTAGAGTGTGTTGGGGACAACTTTCTAGTACAAATGCTGGAGGAACCAACTAGGGGCCTTGCACCTCTCGACCTGCTGCTCACAAACAGCGAAGAATTGATCAGGGACGCAGAGGTAAATGGCAAGCTAGGCAGTAGTGACCATGACATGGTTGAGTTCAGGATGCTCATTAAAGGAAGGAAGGAAAGAAGCAAAACAGAAACCCTGGACTTCAAAGGAGCAGATTTTGGGTCCCTCAGGGAACTGATGGGCAGGATCCCTTGGGAAGCTAATCTCAAGGGGAAAGGAGTCCAAGAAAGCTGGTTATATTTTAAAGAAACCCTGCTAAGGGCACAGGAAGTTGCCATTCCAATTAGGAGAAAGAATAAACATGTGAGGCAGCCAGAATGGCTTAGCAGAGAACTCTGCTCTGAGCTTAAACATAAAAAGGAAGCTTACAGGAAGTGGAAGCTTGGTCAGATGACCAAGGAGGCATATAAAGACATTGCTAGGGACTGCAGGGATAAAATCAGAAAGGCCAAAGGACAAATGGAGCTGCGGCTAGCGAGGGATGTAAAGGATAACAAGAAGGGGTTCTACAAGTATGTTAATAACAAGAAGAGGATCAGGGATGGTGTAGGTCCCTTGCTGAATGGGGCAGGCATCCTCGTGACAGAGGATGAAGAAAAAGCTGAAGTGCTCAATGCATTTTTTGCTTCAGTTTCCACAGGCAGGGTCAGCTCCCAGCCCACTACCATGGATATGGCAGATTGGAGAGAAGAAGAGAGGCCCTTGGTGATGAAAGGTCAGGTTAGGGACTGCTTAAAGAAGCTGGATGTGCACACGTCCATGGGGCCGGACGAACTGCATCCAAGGGTGCTGAGGGAATTGGCCAATGAGATAGCAGCACCGCTGGCCGTTATCTTTCAAAACTCATGGAGAACAGGGGAGGTGCCAGAGGATTGGAAAAAAGCAAATGTAGTGCTTATTTTCAAGAAAAGGAAAAAGGAGGATCCGGGGAATTATAGACCAGTCAGCCTCACCTCAATCCCTGGCAAAATTATGGAGCAGATTCTTAAAGAATCCATCCTCAAACACTTAGAAGAAAATAAAGTGATCAGGAACAGTCAGCATGGATTTACCAAGGGTAAATCATGTCTGACCAATCTCATTTCCTTCTATGAGCAGATGACTGGTTTTCTGGATGCAGGAAGAACCGTTGATGTGATATACCTTGATTTTAGTAAGGTTTTTGATACAGTTTCCCACAGCATTCTCATTGGCAAATTAAGGAAGTATGGGTTGGATAGGTGGACTATAAGGTGGATAGAAAACTGGCTAGATCAACGGTTTCAGCGTGTAGGAATCGATGGTTCCATGTCTAGCTGGTAGCCAGTCACGAGTGGTGTGCCCCAGGGGTCAGTCCTGGGGCCGGTTCTGTTCAACATTTTCATCAATGATCTGGATGATGGAATAGACTGCACTCTCAGTAAGTTTGCAGATGACACCAAGCTGGGGGGACCAGTAGACATGTTGGAGGGCAAGGACAGGATTCAGGGAGACCTAGATAAATTGGAACAGTGGGCCAATAAAAATCTTATGAAGTTCAATAAGGACAAGTGTAAAATCCTGCATGTGGGACGGAAAAACCCCATGCACTGCTACAGGCTGGGAAACATTCAGCTGAGTAGCAGCAGTGTAGAAAAGGACCTGGGGGTCATGGTGGATGGGAAGCTAGATATGAGTCAGCAGTGTGCTTTTGCTGCCACAAAGGCCAATGGCATACTGGGCTGCATCAAAAGAAGTATTACCAGCAGATCAAGGGATGTGATCATTCCCCTCTATTCTGCACTGGTGAGGCCACATCTAGAATACTGTGTTCAGTTTTGGGCTCCCCACTACAAAAAGGACAGGGACATGCTAGAGAGAGTTCAGAGGAGGGCAACCAAAATGATTAAAGGGCTGGAGCACAAGCCCTATGAGGAAAGACTGAAAGCATTAGGCTTATTTAGTTTGCAGAAGAGAAGATTGAGGGGGGATTTGATAGCAACCTTCAACTACTTGAAGGGATGCTCTAAGGAAGATGGAGCTTGACTGTTCTCGGTGGTAACAGAGGACAGAACAAGGGGCAATGGTCTCAAGTTGCAGTTAGGGAGGTCGAGGCTGGATATTAGAAAAAACTTTTTTACTAGGAGAGTGGTGAAGCCTTGGAATGAGCTGCCAAGGGAGGTGGTGGAGTCTCCATCTTTGGAGGTGTTTAAGGCCCGGCTGGACAAAACCATGACTGGGATGGTTTAGTGGGAGTGGTCCTGCCTCTGGCAGGGGGTTGGACCAGATGACCTATGAGGCCCCTTCCAACCCTAGAATTCTATGATTCTATGACTCTATGAATCTGACGAACCTTAGAAAATTACTTGACAGCTTCAGAGATCTGCAGCTCACTACATAAGACTCAATTACCTACAGCTTATCTACCAAATATTTTTCTGGAAATCACAGACAAAACAAAAAGCACATATTGCCATGTACATTCATTTAATTATTTGGGAACAGCTCACAAAAAACTTAATTTTATTTGTTTTGCCCTAGAGTTTAAGAAATTATATCTTTCTAATGTGTATTTCTTTCACTCAGGAATTTTAATAAGACAAGCAAACATAAATTAAAATTCTGAAGAGAACTGGAGGTGAGACATCTATTTTCTCCTTAGATTCTCAATGTAATTCTGTATATCAATAGTATTCTATTATGTTCCATGGACAGTGAATGACAAATTTTCTTGTTCATATTGAAACATTTTGAGAGTTAAGCAGTGGGGAACCGAGTCCCTGGGTTGAGTGGCTGTCTATAATTAGATCTTCCTCTTAGGATGTGGCCCACAGAATGAAGAAAATGGAGAACCTGATTTATATCATAGTATCTCCTAATTTTCAATTTTCTCTGGCTATTTGAGCTAAACACATGCCTGGAATTTGATTCTGATATACAGATCTCTCACTTATTTTGTTGGAGTTACTCCTGCTTTTGACCAATTTACAAGCCTCACTAACAGTTACCTTCATTGCATACATTACAGAATCTAAAAAGAAAAACGTAGGGAGTATTTGGTGTTTTTTAAAGAAAGCTTTGAGACAAATTTTATAATTTTTAGACTGCTATGCCTGAAATGAAAAACCAACAAGGAGTCCAATGACAGTCTTTTGTTAGTCTTTAAAAGTGCTACCAGATTCCTTGTTCATTTTGCTGAAGTAGACTAACACAGCTATTGCTCTAGAACATGTCTGAAATAGTGCTTCTACTGTTTAAGTGCTCCTACCAACCTGAAAACTATCTACTGACGTTAATATATGATAATACTAGAACCAAAATTGAGTGAGGGAAACAATCTAGAAAGATCTGCAATTTATCATTTTGCATTGGAATAGAAAGGAAGTCAGTCTGTTTTTTAACTGGACAGTGCAGACCATGAACAATAGCAATTTCAATATTAATGCAAACTTCACCTGCATGTCTCTTTCCAGTTGCAGTAGATGATACCTATGCCAGGTGAGAAATGCTGGTCCTTCGTGAGAGAAATCCACTCCCCCAAAACTCTGCTGCCCCGGCCCAAGGAAAGTCTTTCTGACAGAGTAATAATGTGACCACACAAAGTAGTTATAAATGGAGACATTTTCAAATTGTGGTGTATTGCCATCAGGTCCCAGTATTTCCTCATATCTCCTGGTGGCTATGACAACGTCTGGATGAGTTGTAGTCTTGGCTTGGTGTAAGGCATTGACAAAATTATTCCTTTCCTCTGCACTCAGGTCCAGGAGATTCCTCCTGACTTTAAAGATTAAACAGAAGTCAGTTATAAAATAGTAAATTCTCCCACATCTCCTTTCATAAAGTCAGGTTCTACTGTCCTCGCTCATTATGAGTACTGTGTTTTATCTCAGTCTGCCAGGTTGTTTTCATTGCTACTTGCAAGGTAAGGTATTACTCAATATGGGTAAGGCAGGAGAATTCAACCTAGGACTAGTATGAATGAACATGGTGGAAAAAGTCCTTTTTGAAGAGTTGTCACACACATACTTATTAATTATTATTATTATTATTATTATTATTATTGTTTTTTAGAGCAGACAACATCTGGACAATTAAGGATAAGTACTTAGACACACTGCTATGGCAGATACAGTACACATCACTTTTTATGGTAACACTAAACATAAAATACTGAGCATTACATATCAATATTTACATTATAAAGTTTTGCCTCCTTGTGTTGTGTTATAACTTTTTAAAAGCTCATCATCCGTTTGAATC
The DNA here is from genome assembly GCA_007922195.1 of Podocnemis expansa. Classification (NCBI taxonomy): domain Eukaryota; kingdom Metazoa; phylum Chordata; order Testudines; family Podocnemididae; genus Podocnemis; species Podocnemis expansa. The sequence goes on from ML681982.1 coordinate 5,480,824, forward strand.
TTTGCCACAGAACTTGGAAGTCTGAGAAGCAGAAGCCTGTATTGTATCTATCCTGAGAATTTTACCATACACTAGTGGAAAGAGTTCAAGCTACCTCTTGAGTCACACATAAAAGTCTCTCTGTTCTCCAGCAAGCAGCAACCCATTTTAGTCTTTATAACTATACCGAATACTAAAAAAACACATTTCAATACGTAGTTGTACACATAGAGGGTTAAATCCTGCGCCCAATGAAATCAATAGGAGTTTTCTCTTGGTCTTAAGTGGAGTTCACCCAGTAACTTTATATCCAGAAAAGTGTGATTTGGATTCTTCTGAGTTTAACTGAAACCCTTTTAATTTTTGCACATGCACAAATACACACACAGAGCACCAGATGTATACTCCTTAGAAATGTTTTGATAGGCTACTATATTTAGTTATATGCTTTACATTATTTGTACTTCAAAATGTTTGTTCCAACAGACTATAGTAGACATTCTGAAACAAATAAAATATATTCAAAAGATATTATTGTACCAACCCATAGTTTAAAATTTTTATGGTATCAATTATGGATATACAAACTATAATCCAATAAGAGTTTTTAAAACTGATCATACACCAGCAAATTTTAAAATTCAATAAACATGTTTATTTCAATAATCTGTGTGGGCCTGTTAAAGTTTATTTTTCTGCTACTGTTCAGTTTCAGTAGTTAGTAAAGGGTGGGGCCAGATCACCAGCTGATATAAATTGATGTAGATCCATTGACTTCAGAAGATCCTGATTAATGAACATTAACTTTTTCTTTCAGTTTGCCTGTTCAGGCACAGTCTGAACAATATTCTTGGATCTCTTGTCCTTTAGTAAAGCTTGCTTTCAGGAACTTAATAGTAAATGTTTTTAATTTGTAAACATTATTTTTAACCTTTGTTTTGGAGCGTACTGAGTACTTAATGCTACTTTGATGGTGAAAATGAAGACAGAATTGATTTTTTAACCCTTAATAATCACTACTTATATTACAGCCCTATCACATCTCACCCATTCTAAGGGTCCTTCATGAAATGTAGGTAGAAACTCTTGTTTATGGTCACTCACACATATACATTTCTATAGAATCCACCAATTTATGCATTAAAAAAAATTCAGTGACTAAAGATTTTTAAGGTCCAAAAGTATTTATATAGTTGTGAAAGTTAAAAAAGAGAAAATGTTAATAAATTCTCTTTCCATTCTTACTCACCCATGCATTTCGAACTGATTCTCAATATATTTTGGGCCTGATTTTCAGACATGCTGAGCAGTTGCTTCTTCCTGTGGGATTTATGGGTGTCCAGCACTTCTGAAAATCCAGGCATTATTGGCTCAACTAACAGCCCAAGGTAGGAGTCCTGTTGCAACAGATTTTTAAATTAGGCATCAGGGATACTTTACTAATTAAGTTTCGAAGAGATAGCCATGTTAGTCTTGTTAGTCATGTTAATGCCACAGGACTCCTTGTTTGTTTTTCTAATTAAAGATGACAGGAACAGCTGTATTTCTAGCACTAGTGACTAGAAGAGTGTTTATTTCTGGCATCCTTACCTGTACGGATTTGCTCGTTACAGTCAGCCCCACTCCATCCAGGTCGACAGGACCCACAGTCATAACCAGAGAAGTTACCACTGCAGCTGCATGTTCGGTTGAAGAAGCGTAAGGGCCACTGTTCACGGTCATCTTGGCCATCATGCATGTACTGTGGGCCATGGGGCCGTGAGTCTGCTACCACTGGTGTGCACTGACCCCTCCCTGAAGATGAACCACAGCGATCAGTACCAGGCCTGAGAACTGGAGAGAAATCTGGACAGCACTCGCCACTTGTCAGGGCATCGACTGTAGCACACTGGCGGGGGAATTGAGCTCTAGCTTGGCTGAGCAGGATAAGAAGCAGCTGCAAGAAAAGCAGCAGCATGGAGAGCTGCATAATGATAATCCAAATGAGGTGGTAACAAAAATCCAGAAGCCAACACACTTTTGTTCTCTTCTGTCTAAATACTCTGAAGGAAACAAAAGAGAGAAGGAGGAGATAAAGTGATGCAAAAGTCCACACTATCCTCTCAGTTTCAGGTTCTCCCCTCACAGACTTGAAAGTGCTTCCCTAACCCAAATTCTTGTTGCACTCCTTCCAGAGAGATATTATTTCACTATCACTAAATGCTAAAAGCAGGTGTTAGGCACTAACATCATCAATCCAAGTACTTCCAGCAGTCTTTGACTTGCCTCTACCTTTTCTGAATTAAATTGATCTACATCTCATTCTGCATTTAATGTTTCCCTGCTCTTACTTACTGTCTGGTCCACTGAAAAGTATTCAATAAATGCTACCCAATCAGTGCTTCTGCCTTGTACCTTTCTGCTGTATCTCTAAGCACGTCTTTGCTGAGCTTATGTTTTTTTCCTGTGTTCTGCTGCTCCTACCCTGAACTAAACAGTGGTAACTTCTTTCCTGTTTCTGTTTACTTTCTAATCCTAGCTCTGCCAACAGAGTAGGGCTTTTGGCTGTCACCCTCTATTCTACTAATCTGTTTCTACTCCAGTGAGTTTCCCCTGGCTTTAAGTATTTCAACAGCACATGATCTCTTTCATGCTGATCTCCTTGTGATTCTACATGTTTTAGCAGAGGGCAGAAGCAAGTAACTGAAATCAAAACAGAGCAACAGCTGAGGTTTTTATTTTTAAAGGAAGGTTTTTTGAAAACAGACTATTCTTTTGACAAAGAAGTTTGAGGAATCTTAAGTTTAATGGTATTTCTTTAAATGCTAACCATGACATTTTAAAGAGCAAATCTCAACAAAGGACACAGGCATCTTACTGACACAGGAAAAGGTTATAATTTCACGCAATGAATAGCAAGCATTTTGAGCTAACCATTAACCTACTGAGTCAGCGTAGTACCATTCTAGGGAGGACACAATCACTGGTTTGGGGAAATGCTCCCTCCCTGTGAAATCCAGTCATCGCTTCTCAATGCAGCACCATGGTCTCATCCTCATATTAACTTAAGTCAACTAGCAGGAAGTGTCCCATTTCTTAAGCTGACTTGATGAATGTTTAGTGTCTACAGGGACTAATTTTGTTTGAATTAAGTCTCCTTAATTCAACCTAAATTGCCAAAGTAGACACAGCCAATGAGTCTTACAGTCTGAGAGCCATATAACCCAATCAAGACCCATGAACTCTGACTCAACTTACTGTGACTTTCAAGTGCCCCTCTGCATTCTGCCATTTGCAGCAGACCAGGACTAATTTCATTGGGCTGCCAAGAAATTTCATCCTCCAGTTGGGATGCATTTTGCTAGTTATTGGTGCTAACATGAAAAGGACTTTCATTATGTTCGTTCCTTTTCACTTTGCTCACTCCCTATCTTTCCCCTTCTAGTTCTTTTGGGTTTTTAGTTTTGTTTTTTTTTGTTTTTGTTTTTGCAGTCTGTCTTGCACCTCTAACTCCTAATAGTGTAATCCTAAATCTTGTTTCCCGAAAAGTGCACAGAGGAACTATTTTAGATATTTTGGCTGAAGGCATCTTTCCCCTGTGCTGTGAACGCAAAGCTTCTTTGTAGCTCCTACACTTTGCCAGATTTCCAATTAAACACAAGTGTAGGGGTACTGGTGTTCTAGGGGTGCTTAACCATGATGGATGAGTGCAGGGTCCAACAAGGCCCATGCTCAGGGGCCCAGTCAAGTTGGGAGCTCCACATGTGCTCTAGAACTTTGGCTTCACCTCCTGCTCCTCCTCCTTTTTCCTGGGACCCTACTTCTCATCCTGTTCCCCTTGAGGCCCTGCTCCCAGCAAGGCCAGAAGCCAGAGCCCAGAAGTTAGTATATTCCCTCTGTTTCCAAAGCTGGCAAAGTTGGTCACCCTAATCTCTCTCTCCTCTGCTCTCCCAGCCAGGTCCCCTCTCTCCCATCATCTCCCTGTGCAGAAAATATTCAGGTGTGTTGTAGGCACAGGGAAAGCTGAAAATGCTCTGCCTAGGGGTACGTAAAGTATAAATCCAGCCCTGCTGCCACATGTGGATTTTGATCAGTGGATCCACATAGTCATAGCACCATAGATTAATGTCCTCTTCATCCCCTCCCATCTCTCTTCTGTGGACCAGATACAGAGGGTGTAGTAGAGCTACGTTCTGTGACATCCCAAACATATGCAGTTATCTTTCATAAACATTCCTCTGGTACTGCTGCCCTTGGCTCCTCCTGATGCCCTTCTGAGTATGGAGGATTTGGCCCTAGAGTACTAATATACTACATTTGAGTTTCACATGAAGTTTTACTACTACTATTTTTATAGTTATAATGAAAAGAAGCAGGCCTTCCTGCAGCAGCACATGCCTTCAGTAGCTGCCTTTTGCATGACCTCCTGAAGGATGTTATGGAAATGCATCACCTTATTTGTGTTGGATGGTAATTAAAGTTGATGTGTCAGATATGTTTTATTGATTATCTAGTCAACTATCAGTTGTCAATGACCTTATCATATGGTACTTTGCTAAAGTTCTAAATCACTTTTCAAAGAGAGACTTGAACTCCTAAATTGTTTGGGTGCTTTTGACAATGTTATCCTTTGACAAGTACCTTAATTTATTTAATTTTATTTTTAAACCCTGAGAAACACAGGGCCATGCAAAAATAAGATCGCATATGCCTAACTTTCATGAGGATTTCTTTATCAGTCTTATTGTTAATACAGTGCCTAGAATGTTGTGATGCTTTACAGAACATAATATCCAGTTATGTAATTTGGATACTAGCATACACAGATAGCCAGTCAAGTGTTTAAATGTGGCACAATCATGACCTTTTCCAGATTTGAAAAGCAGGAGTCAAATCCTTAATTGACTTAAATGGAGATTGCTCCACTGCAATAATTAGTGCTACTATGATTTATATTAGCTAAGGGCTTAAACGTCCACTCTATTTTTTTGTTTTATTCTTCTAAAAAGTCTCATGAGAATCTCTTTGTAATAGAACAGGCTATTCCTTAATTCAGACAGAGCCATCCATCTCTAATGTTTAGAGAGCGTGACAACGTTCCTTTTCTACTTTGGGGGGTCTCATGGTTCTTTTTAGCAGTGGGTCTGTTTTTTCAGGGCTCTTGGCCTGGGAAAGGTTCTTTGTCCCCCTTTGGGCAGGGGTTTTTCCTTCCGCTAGTCTTTGTACCGTGGGGCTCTTCCTGACCAGGGTTCTGCTCCTTCTCCAGATCTGCCTGCCTTCCTACCACACCTTGCCTCCTCTCACACACTCCTGTAGCTCTCCTCACTCTCACACTCCAGCTACCTCCTTTCTCTGGAGGTAAGGCTTTTTAACAAATCCTGGGCACAGCCTTAATTAGCTTCAGTTGCACTAATTAACCTGGCATAACGACTGCTCAGCTACAAGTGGAAAAAGGACTTGCTGAGCCTGGGGCTTATTATTGGCTTTCTAGAACTCTCCAGAAATCCTCCAGTCTGACCCTGTCACAAGACACACTTAACTAACCCACCTTTTCCAGCTTCTGTGCTTTTCCCCATTCTCCATATGTATCATAACGCCTCCATGAAACAAGGAACCACCTCCATACACAGGAGAGTTTAGCTGAATGTCTGTGTATGTGTGTACCGTGGCACTTAAAGACTAACAAAGTCTTCAAGTGCCACAGGACTCCTTGTTTTACTGAATTAGAATCACATGGCTTCTCCTTTGGAACTTGTGCATGCATATGTGTGCTTACCAGACTTGGGCTCTGTACTATAACATGAGGTGGATCCCCTTGATTTTGAGGTTTTTATCATTTTCATTTGACATCAGCTATCTAGCAGCCACCCTGTCAGTAATTTCCATTTGTGCTAGATTAAAAACAGGAAGTAGAAGAGAGAAGCAGTCAATTGCCTCCCTACAGAGCAATTCAAATTCACACAACTTCATTTTTACATAGCGCCTGGAGTTTGCTTTATGTTTATTTTTTAAATCGAGAGCACAGCCAACATTCTTTTAACATCACAACTGTATGAAGTCAGGCTTCAGACAATATCATGGAAGAGCTGTCCTCAGTTCCATACATACTAGAATTAACATAAATATTTTACTTGTTTACTTCAGCAAAAACATGGGGTGAAATTCTACCCCAGTGACATATATAGTAATGCTTTCAATGACTTCACAGGGACCAGACTTTGACTCATGGAACTTAGTGTATCATAATAGTGCCCAGAGGTCCTAATCAGGATTGAGTCTTCTTGGTTCTGAATGCTGTACCAATACTGAGCTGTGTATCTATAGCTCTGTACCTGTTATAGGATCTGTCATAACAACAATTTCTATTTTAAATATGAAAGTAATAGATAATCTGATGTCCAGGAAAGAAATTGATTTTCCTTATTATAACACCTACCCATTTTCACTTTGGACCTGTGGCTAAGTGAATGAGTCTTTAATATTTTTAAAAACACAAGAAAACAGTAAAATAAGATTTGTATAAAGAACAATTCAGATGTCAGGGAAAGCATGTTAGTAGGGAACATCCATTAAGCTGTACTACAAGAAAAGAAACCACAATTAAAGCTGTGCTGGAACTTATATGAAAAGTCTTTCAAGAAGACAGTAGATCGTCCAAATTTGGCAGTACCAGAAACATTGCATATCACAGTTGTACACTGGAGTATTAAAACAAATGCTGCAGCCTTGCACCAGTTTGCAAATGACAGACTACAGAAATCAAGTGAGCTGTATTGTTATTTGCTGTATCTATTGTATCAAGTTGTAACAAAAAGATACTTAAATTTTTAGATATAGGATAAGGCCACACTCTTAAAAAGGGAAGCAACAAGAGAGAAGCACATATTTTAAATTTGTCAGAGCACTGTATTACTACTACTACCTTCCAGTCTCACATTTCTGCCTCTAGCTAGCTCTGCAGCCACAAGTCCAAACAAGACATTGACATCTTATGGAAGGCATTCAGCATACAGCGTTGGTCACATACACACATGTACATATCCCTGTGTTACATTTTACTGCTCATATATCACATGTGCATTGTGCAAAGTTGTCATGCATTTTCTGTTACCTTTTCTAAACATTTTAATAATTAAGAGATAAATGTTTAAACATTTCTACAGAAATTTACCAATCTTTTGAACAAGTATAAATTAAGGATGTGACTGAAGTGGACATTTCCAAATCTGGGACCTGATAGTCCACTGTCTTGTATTGTATGCTGTCATTTATACCCATGAAAAAATAGGCATACAATACTATCTTCTGTGCAGCTGATTGGAGAATTCTGATTTGGCAATATTTTATACCAACTTCATACATAAGCAAATGACTACACAAGGTTCAAAGCAGTGAAGAATCTGGCCCAATGTGTTTATGGTCTCTTTAAACATCACTTAATTTGATGGTTATTCTTTTGTCACCAGAATACTGAATTTTTATAATAATTTTGGGTAGTTGACAAATACAAAGCAATGCAGAGTTAATGGAGACTTAAAGCATTGATGTACTATCTTCAGAATTGAATCTATATTTAGCTGGTCTTGGACAAAGTTTCTTCTCTGGCATCCTTTGGTCTTTGAAAGTTCTACAATATCATTGACAGAAAATCTGGTAAGGAGGAAAAGACCAGTTGCAGTATTTTATAATCAGCACTAAGGTCCTATTTAGCTCACAAGTCTGTAAGCAGTTATTTTCAAGAATGATGGCTGGCTAAGGGTGCAAATTTGAAAGTCCCTTTGTCCACTGATTTAACGTGCAGTTTTTTTCTGTCTAAAAATTAAAGAATTTCGTCCTTTTTAAAAAACTTTGACAGTCTCACAGTAGTTAGAAGCCTAAATATTTACACCAAGAAATTGGAATAAGTAAACAAAATAAGCAAGTATGGACTGTACACACAGAAATAAGGCGTGGCTCACTACCCGACTCCAGCTGGCACTTGCTCCTTCGGTGCAGCCCTGCTCAGCTGTGGTCTGGATCAAGGGCTCTGCCAGAGCCACTGGATTGGGCCCGGGGATGTAAGCGTGGGGTGCTGCAGGGGGCCTAGGGCCTGTGTGCCCCAAATGTGTTTTGGAAGCAGCAATGCACCTGCTTTGGGGAGATCAAGCAAGTAAAGCTAGACTTAAAAATGTGCCTCCTCTAATGAATTTATCACTCCAGAGCAGAAGGATGGAATCCTGTGCTTCAATTTGATATTAAGGATCCTGTAGGTGGTTAGCCAAAGTAATGTAACCCATAAAAGCCATGCAGTTGGCCTACTGCTAGCACAGAGCATGCACGTCTTTAGCTGAAGTCAGTGGAAGCTGTGGGAACTCAGCACTTTGGGAAAATCCACCCCGAAATCATTCTGTGACAGAAACAAATGTAATGGATCATGTAATTTTAAAAAAAATGAAGTTGAGGCTATTAGGTTTTGAGGTCAAAAGGGACTCCTTTGATCAGCTGATCTGACGTCCCATATAGCACATGCCACAATATTTCTTATTCTTTACTATTCAGAGTCTATTCATGATGGAACTAGCCCTTGGCTTGTACGGATGCATAAGTCTGTGAACAACAGTTGAGCTTCCATCCGTCCAAACAGCTACTGCACCTCCTCATTCAAATCCTATGACTCTGGGCACAAATGGCTATACAGATACCTAACTACTGCAGTATTTTGTGCATGCAGTCATTGGAGTCCTACTTGTCGCAGGTGTCTTCCATTTGATTTCACCCGGTTTTCATCAACCTCCTATTTAAGCTGACAAGCATTGCAGTGCTGATCAGCTATAGTGCCACGTTGACTTAAATTGGAGGTCAACAAGAATTGGGTGCAATCATATCAAAAACAAAGAGAGGTGTGGGTACTCAGCATTTCCAAAGAGCGAGTGATTATAACATCATTGAAATGTAGAATACAACTGGAGAATGCTCTTGTCTGTGTATTTTCACACACAGACTTTGAGCCTCTGTTTTAAAGTAAATGACTCACTAAGTGGATCTTCCTCTTTTACACACATGTCAAAGTCACCATAGATTATTACTCCCACTTCACTGTCTTTGCTGCTCTCAGTTGCAATAAATCTATGAGCAAAAACGGGGTAGAGATGATCCGATACCTTAAACTGGAGTTTAATGTCTAGTTCTTACTGAATGTCAGTCATATTTTTCCTCATAAAGTTAATACACATACTGCCAATGATATTTGACCCTGGGATATAATTTTTTATCATTTTCATTAATTGGAAGCCCCTTGCTAAGTCCTTGGGGCTATGTCTACACTAGCAAATTAGTCCGAATTAAGGAGGTTTAGTCCCAACTAATTTGTTCCCTGTCCACGCTAGGCTTTGCGTAGTTTGAACTAAATTTTTTTTAGTTCAAACTAAGCAAAGCTGAGAACTTAGAGCTTAATTCAAAGCTAATTCGAACTAGCATGATATAGCTGTGCTAGTTCGACTAAATAAATTTGAACTAAGCAGTTAGTTTGAACTGGCTGTGCTTTTTTAGTTCAAACTAAAAAGTTAGTTTGAACTAAAAAGTTGCTGTTAGTTTGAACTAACCAGGCACTGTTTAGTTTGGACTACACAAGTCTGAACTAAGATTTTAGATGTAGATATAGCCTGGGAGCATGACCATCATAAGCTGATTCAGAGGCTGCTATTAGAGGAGAGAAGGAGGAGGAAGTGGAATTGTGCATGATTTACTCCTGTGATCATGTGGCAATTCACCCCAGGAAAGAATAGAGAGCATTGTTGTGGCCATCCTACCTTATGTTTTTTGCAGGTAAGAGAGCAATGTTGGTTTATGCCAATCCAGATCAGCAGAGAAACCTTCTGGTGCCGTGCATATGGCCCCTGGAGTTCTGTGATGCATCTAGCAGCAACAATCACTTCAAAGACAAAGTAGTGCACTTTTTAATGAAATGTTGGTGATTGTATGAAGTTTAGAAAACATTATGTTAGAATAATGTCTCTCATTGTAACAACTTCAGTTTTAGTCAAATATTTGGTTGTAAATACTATAACTTGAAAATGGTTCCCTCCACTATTTAAACTATGTATTAATGATGGCCATGGAGCTTTAATTTCAGGAAGCAGAGTATAATTGTCACAGAGGCTGAACAAATGGTATATCAGATGTCCAAAGAGGCCAGTGTGGCAGCAAAGGTGCCATTCAATATTTTCCCAAATACCTTTTTGGTTTGAAAACATGTGGTTGATTTTGCCCTCCCTCCCCACTCCTTTTTTTTTTTTTAATTTCATTTGCCTGCTTTTTTGTTAGAACTGGAATTGGAAATGTAAAATGTCATGCCCTTTCTTTCATACTGTAAATTTGTATACAGTAAGATGGAAAAGTTTTTGAGTATTTCTGTGAAAGAAACCAAAGTTAGGAACTATTTCTAGCTCTCTTGTTCCTGAATTTCACCATGGTTAGTGACCCATTTGTCCCTGAAGCAATGAAATGCCATTTCTAGAAACAGCACTACTTTTGAGTTCCAAAAAGAGGACATATTCCTGAAGTGCTGATACAGGTATTTAAGAGACAGACGTACCAATGATAGCCATAAAATGTTGTCAAATTACTTTAATGTGTGATATGTATTTACAAATATGCTTCAGGCTCCCATCTTGACAGCTCCAATATTTTAAAAGCTCATCATACTTTCTTTTTCTCTCAGTTTCCATTTTTTCCTGTAGGTATTTTTCAAGGCATTTCTCATCAACTGTGGAAACCAAGAAAAAAAAAACAAGTGACACCTCTGGCTATTCCAACACAGAATGAGTTTTTCACATGAAATACAATGGCTAGTATTCACTAATGCTAGTACATGACAGCATAACTATATAATCTCCTGTCACATGCTTCCATGCCATTGGGAAATATGCTTTTTGGTGAGGCTACGAATCCTGTGATTTTATTGTTTTTGTTTGCTTTTATAAAAATTGCCATTTCTTCCCTCTTTCTCCCCTGATGTCAGGTTATTTGCTAAAGGAGTGCTGCTTCCACTTGACTCTTCTTATCTCTGCCTTTTTTCTGATTGTTTACTTTCAGCTTTCTTTTTTGGCTTCTTTTGACCTCATTCCTCCTCCTGTTTGTACTTTTACTATCCATCTTTGCATTCTAAATTTGTTTTCTGTGTCTTCTAGATCCCAAGACCTTTTTTTTTTTGACCCCAAGTTGTTTCTCACTGTCAGTCTCTGAAAGTGACCTGAAACTCTTCTTGGTGCTTCCAAGCCATGTGTTTTATATATGTGCATATGTGTGTGTGTATGCATGTTTGACAGAATGGCCTCTTTGGCCATTCTGTATCTTCATTCCCCTCTTTCATTTCTCTAGACTTAGTTCTTGAGATTCCTTTCTTCCTTAAACAAGAAGGATTCTCACCTCATTAACACAATAGTCAAGAGGGACAGTTAAAATAAGAGTTACAGGACCAGATTCTCAGTTCATGTCCACTAAAATCAATGGACCTATGCCAATTTACATCAGCAGAGGATTTGGCCCAAGGTGTGGAAAACCAATATGTAACCCTTCTGCCAGGGTGGGCTGGCAGGACAAGGGCCAGGTTCTATATCTAGGGGTTTCCCAATAGTGTAACACCACCAGCTGGCTTGAGCCCCCACCCAGATTTCTGGGGAATCTTGCACTGTTCCCTGGGCACCCCAAAGGGGTAAGGCTTTTCCACTTGCAAGCATGAGTCTGAGTGTAGTAAACAGAACTTTTAATAGTAGTAAAACAAAATGCAAAAGAACAAATAACAGAGATCAGCACTAATCTAGAAAAATTAGTATAGAGTGAAGTTCCCAACAACCCACACCACATAACAAAACTTACGAACTTAATAGCAAAACTGGCACTGATCTGGAAAATCAGTGCTAACTAGGCTCCCAACCAACCCTAGGGTACGTAGGGAGTGTCTTTCATGTCAGCTGTCTGCCTATGCCATCTACTGGTCACTCACTCCATCCTCTAGAACTGTTCCTTGGCTCTGCTTGCTGTCCACTAACTCTGCCCTCCAGTCACTCATGCCACCCAGCTTGCAACTCTCACCATCCACTAGCTCCACCCTCTGGTCATCTCAGCTCAGAGAAAGAAATTTCTCTGTAGTGATTTTTGGTCAGAGAGAGTTTGCTTCTCTCCCTGGTGATTCCAGTTCTTAAGTAGCTGTAAACAGCTATCTCTATCTAAATGACAAAGGCCTCACGGGAGGCTTAGCCACAGCTATCAAAAGACAGGCGAAGCAATAGAGCGAGAGGTCAGAATAGCCTCAAACCCCCACCCCTGTCTCTTTCAAGTTCTTTCAGGCTGAAACATGCAGTTGCCTTTCCTACAAGCCTCTTCTTAACTAAGGGTAGTTTTTACCCTTTAACTAATTCAGACAGATTTGACACAAGCAGGGATTAGCAATTCACAAAAGACAGTATTTTATATTTCCTTTTAGTAGAATTAACAGATTTGACAGATTAACCCCAAATACCATTACTCACTGTGCCCTGCACCCAGTATGCTAATCAGCTAACTGTGCTCTTTGTATTCATGCTAATACAGGACCCATGCAGGTTAGTTGCCCCCCCCCCCCAAGCTGTTAAGCACAGCTTCTAAGCCTGCCTTACAAATATAAATTAGATCAGTAAGAAAATGTAAGGGGGTCTGGAGCCCCCAGACTGAGCATAGATCAGACTTTGACAAATCTACTGGACACCTACGGTCCGGCCCAAAAACTTGGGTGCCCCTAGCTATCCAGAGAGGAGCCCCTGCAACCACAAAAATCATCATGCCTCTTTCAGCAGTGAGCCCGTTTCCCATTGCTGAAAAAAACTCACTACTTGTGGCTCTTTTGGCAGCGCAGAGGTAGAAGATGAGACATGGTAGCACTCTTCCCCTCCAATGCTGCCATCTCTCTCCTATGCTCTCCCCTGTCCCCAGCACCACCAAAAGGGCCACTGGCAGTGGCTTTTTCAGTGGCTGGGGAGGATTTTTTGTTTGTTTGTTTGTTTAGTGTGACATGCTCACTGCTGAAAGTAATCCCCCCTCCCCTGCCACAGAAAATGAGTTGCTGCAAGTGGCTCTTTTGGCAACATTGGGGGTGGGGATGGGGCAGGGAAGAGGAAGGGGTGGTGGCGCTGGAAATGGAGAGCGCTAAGGCACTTCTCTTCCCATTGCACTGCTGAAAGAGCCACTGGCAGTGGCTCTTTTTTGCTGCCGGGGAGGGGAGTCATGGTGGCTCTTCAGTGGTGGGAGCCTGACTCACTCTGTGTACCTCTTTGCCCCAGCATTTGTAGGTGCCTGGGGAAAAATCCTAGGTGCCAGATTTGTCAAGGCCTGGCATCGACAAGGGTGAGAGAGTTTTTCCTTTTTACAAGCAAGCAGTTTGAGTACACCCCTGTGCTGCTGTCAGAATTGCCAATTATAGAGGCAGAACATACAGCTGTAATCAATATTGAAAACAAGATTTGTTACACTGAGGGGGGAGAATACAGAGATGGAAGAGGGGACAGAAAGACCTGCCATAGTAAAGGGGTTACAGCTCCATACCAGGCAGCCTCGGTCATATTACTTCATGCACCTTATCTTTTTCCCATCCTTGGACCAACATGGCTACAACCACACCACACACAGAATCATAGAATCACAGACACTGGATGGGATCATGACAGGTGATTGAGTCCAGTTCCCTGCACTCATGGCAAGACCAAATACCCCTATTAAACCAACCCTGACAGGTGTTTGTCTAACCTGTTCTTAAAAACCTCCAAAGTAGGAGATTCCACAACCTGCAGAAGCAACTTATTTCACTGTTCAATCACCTTGACAGTTAGGATTTTTTCCTAATGTCTAGGCTGAACCTCCCTTGCTATAATTTAAGCCTGTTCCTTCTTGCCCTATCATTTGTGATTAGGAGAATAATTTTTCTCCCTCTTCCTCATAACAAACTTTTAGGTATTTGAAAACTATCATATCCCCTCTCAGTCTCCTTTATTCTAAGACTAAACAAACCCAGCTCTTTTAGTCTTCCCTCACAGCTCAAATGTTCTAGGCATCTAATCATTTTTGTTGACCTCTGGACTTTCTGCAGTTTCTGCACATCATGAGGCACCCAAAACTGGACACAGTACTCAAGTTGAGGCCTAATTAGTGCAGACTAGAGCAGGGGTCTCAAACTCAAATCACCATGAGGGCTGCATGAGGACTAGTACATTAGCTGGAGGGCTGCACCACTGAAACCACCTACCACTTCCGTTCTATCCACAAGGTGTGTTACCACATCATAGAAAGCTATCAAGTTGGTTTGACATGATTTGTTTTTGACAAATCCAAAATGACTAGCCCTAAGCAACTTAGTCTCTTCTAGATGTTTGCAAATCGACTCCTTAATTATCTGTTCCATTATTTTTCTTGGTATAGAGGTTAAACTGACTGGTCTATAATTCCCTGGATTGCTCTTATTTCATTTTTTGCAGATGGGCACTATATTTGCCATTTTCAAGACCTCCAGGAAGAACGACCATCCAAGAAGACAGCCAGTAGACTGCAAGCACAAAAATTCAATGGCTTTCAATGGCTTGAATGGCTACTTGGTTTTTGACTTCTTCAAAAAATCCCTGCCTCTCAGAAATCTTTCCGTAAGCTTCAGTTATGGAAGTCCTTTTATAGTTTATACAATCTGAACAGAGATGTAAGTCACATAGCTATTCACTTAGAATATAACAACCTCTATCGCAGAACATATGAAAAGACATATGATTGCAAGGATATGTTCCCATATCTTGTTACTATGAAGCTGTAGCCCAAAGGCTCATCAAAGGTCACAATCAGGAAATGGATCTCTATTTGCTTTACTGGTGCTGAGCAGTTATAAAGAGGTAGCCATGTCAGTCTAGTTCATCAAAATGAACAATGTAGTCTTGTGGCACTTTTAGTGTATGTTCACACAGGGCTTTTATTTCGAAACAACACTGGTTGTTTCGAAATAAAAGTCCCAATGTCCAAACGACATTTTCTTGTTTCAAAAGGAGGGAGCTCCTCATTTCGAAACAAGAGCCCTCCTTTCGAAACAGCTTAAACCCACTTTGCTTTTGAAAGGAGGGTTATTTTGAAACCAGTGGTTTTGAACTAAGCTGTTCGGACATGTTATTTTGAAACAAAGAGTGTTTTGAAATAACAAGGACCTTCCTCCCAGGGTACATAGCACCCTGGGGGGAAGGCCCCCCCCCAGCACCCTGCCCAGGGTGCTGAGTGGGGCGCAGGGGGTTGGAGGGTGCCCTAGCCAGTTTCCCCCTGCTTCCCCTTGCTGGAAGCAGGGGGAGACAGGAGCCTCAGCCCCCTTCGCCCACCTACCCCCAGCAAGGGGAAGGGGGGCGGAGCCGGCTGGGTCTGCCCCCAAGCCTGGGGCACCCCGCCCCCGGGCTTCCTCTGCCCCCCCATGGCTGCTGCTCAGCACGAGGGGGCTTCCTCTGCCCCCCGCAGCTGCTGACTGGCACGGGGGCAGCTTCCCCGGCATGGCAGCAGGGAAGCCCCCTGTGCCCGGCAGCAGCCACGGGGGGCGGAGGAAGCACCCCTGCCCCCTTCAGAGGTGGCGGGGGCAGGGGAAGCCCCCCCTCGCCCCTGGCCAGAGCCACAGGGGGCAGGGGAATCCTGGGGGTGGGGCTTCCCTGGCCCAGCACAGGGCCTCCCTCCCCTATTTCGAAATAGCATGTCACACTGGACATGCTATTTCGATTCCCTCCTTTTCCTTTATTTCGAAAACACTTTTTTGTTATTTCGAAATAAGGTGTTTCAAAATAAGTCTTTATTAAGAAACAGCTTGTTTCGAAACAAGCACTTTGTGTGTGAACATAGCCTTAGAGACTAACAAATAAACAAGACTCCTTGTTGGTGCTGAGGAGTTAGTGAACCAAATTTGCCCCTGCAGCTAGACCATCTTTTTAATCTGCATCAATTCTAGAGGGCTGGGATTTAGTTATACATATATATTCCTACTTACTTTATACTGCTGTGGACTTTTAACTTCTTTGGCATTTCTTATTCACTTTATTTGGTACACTGGTTTTGCAAGCCAAGACAGTGAACAAGAAATGCTTAACTGTGAGCATCTCCTTTAACTATAAAATGTCCAAGCATATGTAGAAAGCACATAGAGTACCTCATTTTTCCTTTTTCTAGCACATAATACACAGTTAAAACAACAGTCTCTAGCACTAGAAAGACAGATGCAGAGAGGACACCAGTTTTCCATGTTTCATGAGCAAATACTGGAGTCTCATTAGTACACCTTGCGAAAGCAGAAATACTTCATGTAGCTAATACAAGTGATGAAATGGGTATAGAAACAAAATGCTGACATTAACAACAGTCATGCAACTAAACCTCTGTTCCTTGATTTGAGAATATAATACACTGTCAAAAACAATCTCTGTGCAAAAGAATAAATGGGCACAAAACTGACATCAGAAATCACAACACTCAAAACCCAGTAGCTGAGCACTTCAACCTTCTTAACCATTCTGTTATTTGTTAATAGCTGTGTTCAAGGAAATGGGCAACACATCAAGACTTCAAAGAGAAACTGCAGAATTGGAACTGGTATGTAAATTTGATTGTGTGAAAGCAGGATTAAATTGTGAATATGGATTCTTTTCTCATAACAGCAGGTGATATCTAGCTGCTGTTTGCCAGTGTATGAATTTTAACAGCTGCTCTGATTTCCTGTTACAGTATGACCTGATCCAATGACATAGTGCATTTGTTTTCCTCCCATTCTGTAAATTCCCCCATTGCCAAAGCATCTGACGAAGTAGAATTTTCTCTCATGAAAGCTCATGCAATAAATAAATTTGTTAGTCTTAAAGTGCCACAGGACTCCTTGCTTGTTTTGTCAAAAACCTGTTACTTAGTTTAGCACACATGCTGCTACAGATATACTATATTAGAGATCTTATTAATGTTAAATATCCCAAACACAAAGCCACTTACAACTGGGCTATAAAAGTCTTATTTCTCCATATTCACACATCTAAATCACATGCTTTTGGTAAAGCTACTAAATTGGTGGTGCAACTGCACCCTTTCCACCATTACGATCCATAAAATATCTTATTTACTTTACTTTTAAAGTGAGCATTCCAGTATCAGGTGATGTAAATTGGCAAAGACCCATTGATATCAATAAGAGATGGAGTTCCTATGATCCCACTGGAGCTATGGTGCTTTATAAATTATGAAGATCTGGGTTACTGATGTCCAGGATAATCTTTGAATTGTTCTGATTTAAATGACAGATTCATTTATAAGGAAAAATAATATATCAAATAGCTTATTTTACAAAAATTTCAATAATTTGCAACTTTATTCTGTATTCTGTACTATTATTCATCACAACTGTTTTCCCCCTTTTATTCTAGGGTAAAAAGGCTAAATAAAGAATTTTATCTCTCAGCATTATGCAATCAGAAATACCAGCCCCATAGTTTAAGAACAGAAAGGCTCTTCTGTCTATTTTTAGCCTGGATCATTTTTTAAGTTTTGTTCTTGATAGTAGATATTCACATAGTGCTACATTTACCCTCTATTTGGTTTATACTGAGTAGCTCCTTACTCCAAGAGACTTCAGTGGGACCATTTAGCTACAGGATCAGAATATCAGCAGGGCTTTAGGAGCTTAAGCCCTGGGCCCTGGCCAAAGAGGGGGGGGTCCTAGGCTTAGCAGCAGCAGGGCAGGAGTGCTAAGAGTGCTCCTACCAGGCAAGTGCTGGTAGATGGCCCCAGAGCCAGAAGCCAGGCACTGAGCTCCTCCTCGCCCCCTGGGCTGGCTGGCCTGTGCCCAGGCATGGGACAGGGCGGGCCAACCCTCTCCCTCCACCAGGGTGTGTGTCTGACTGGCATTCAGCGAAGCTGCCACTACGCCGGCATGGTCTTCCAGGGCTTGCGGCCTTGGAGGGCTGCTTCAGAGGCCTCCAGGCTACATGCTCACCGGAAATCACCCCACTTCCCCAGGCAGCCTGACGACAGTGGGGCTGGGGTCAGGGGGTCCCCTCACTGACAGGGCCAGGGGATGGCCCTTGTGCTGGGGGGGCCAGGCGAAGGGGGGCCCAGGCCAAAGGGGGCCTCTTGGTGGGGCGCAGCTCAAAGAACCTGGGCCAGTTAATCTGGCCCTTTTTAGATATGGTGCTAGTCAACATGAATACATGGTTATGAATCTGGCCCACAACTAGCACTGATCAGTCACTTCTGTCTTAAATGAAGTCTACTACATATTCAGTAGCATTGATTGTTCAGTTTTTCTCCTGTCAAACTTACTTTAAACTCTTACCTTGTAAAAAGGCCTGATTCTGCCCACATTGAAGGAAATGACAAATTTTCTGTTAACATCTGTGGGAGCAGAACTGCCCACTCAAATAAAAAATTAAGAAAAGACCACTTTTCTTACTTCTGCATATTCTAGCAAAAGATGTACCAAATTAAATAGACTTCAGTTTTTTAAAATAGCTAATTAATAAGCTGATTTTGTTTTATCTGCAGTACTGAGCTAAGAGAATTTATCTGCAAAGGTTACAGACATGACAATATAAAACAAGCAATTTCGTATCCATTTTTATAAAACTTGTCTGATGATATCTCTATTAAAAGCAGTGGAAATTTGGATCTCTTATTTAAACTTGTATAATAATGTTTCTGAAGAGATATACTTTCAAACCATTCAAACTGTGTTATGAGGTAATGTATGACTAGAGACAACATTGTTCCCAGGACAGCTTCTGCAAGGTTAAATACTGAAACTCTGGTTCAAGAGTTCACCTTCTTGGCAGAGAAACTGCATAAGTGACTTCAGCCATTATTGCTTTTACCAAAGTGCTGTGTTAATACCTCGGGTCAGATCTGTACATTCAGCATGATGCAGTACAGTTGAAAAATGATTGTTTACAGAGGTCTGAGTGAGACCTAAAAAAATATAGCAAATAGGAGTAAATTAACATTAAGTGAAACTTTTTAGAAGTCTGAAATTACTCCAAAATAACAGATGGCTCCATTGTCTGTGCAGGTTATTTGCATGCTGTGAAACACCAGTGTATCACACAAATACTTAACAAATATAAGCACAAGCATTGACTAGAGCTTCCATGACATAAAAGGAATATTTTTCTTATAAAGTGACAGAAAACTTCCGACACTGTGCATGGAGTCATGAATTTCAATTGTAAGTGATTGTTGATGAATGTGACTTGTTTGCAGTACATGATAATGGAATTAAAACCCACCATAGAACAACTAGCCATCCTTATAATAGATCTGGCTCTGTGTCATGTGCATGTATGGCATGGGAGAGAAGGTGAATGGCACTTTCCTCAGGACACCACAAAGACAGTGAAGCAGCATAGACTTTTCAGAGTTTCTGGAATGCTCAAAGGAAGGGTTTGGCTAACTCACTACATGCTCACTGACCTTAAAATAGCATTTCCCATGGACATAAAGGTCCTTGCACATATGGGATGGAACTATAGGGATTACAGACAGCTTCTATTTGGAACTGTAAGTACATCACAGAGCACAATGTGCCTTATTCTCTAACCTGCAGTGTCTTAGGGATCCTACCAGCAAATTTTCCAGTCCACCCAGAATGATGAATATATCAACATGGCAATAATTTAGTCCTTAGTTTTTATAGTTGTGTGGGTGTGTCTTAGTGCCTTTTGGGTTTGATCTTGTACTATTGAAAGCAATGGGAGTTTTGCTATTGACTTCTACTAAACCAGAATGGAGCCCTAATAAAATAAACTACTTGATTGTATTGCTCTGTATTTTCCTCACTCATGCCTTTTCAGATTGTATGATTTTCAGGGAGGGGAATTCTTTTGTTTGATACACTTTGACCCCTTTTGTCTCCTGTAAAGCACTATGTAAACAAAGGCACACAAGGTCAGTTCTTTAGCTGATATAGATTCCCACAGCTCCATTGACTTCGACTGAGGCACCTCAGTTTACACAGTGGAGGATCCTGCTCACTGATTTCACAGAACCATAGGGTTGGAAGGGACCTCATGAGGTCATCTAGTCCAACCCCCTGCCAAAAAAAGCAGGACCACTCCCACTAAATTATCACAGCTAGAGATTTATCCAGCCGGGCCTTAAACATCTCCAAAGATGGAGATTCCACCACCCCCCTAGGAAGCCCCTTCCAATGCTTCACCACTCGCCAAGTAAGAAAGTTTTTCCTAATATCCAGCCTGGACCTCCCCAGCTGCAACTTGAAACCATTGCTCCTTGTTCTGTCCTCTGTTACTACTGAGCTCCATCGTCCTTGGAGCATCCCTTCAGGTAGTTGAAGGTTGCTGTCAAATCCCCCCTCAGTCTTCTCTTCTGCAGGCTAAATAAGCCTAGTTCCTTCAGTCTTTCTTCATAGGGCTTGTGCTCCAGCCCCTTGATCATTTTTGTTGCCCTCCTCTGGACTCTTTCTAATTTGTCCACATCCTTTTTGTAGTGGGGAGCCCAAAACTGGACACATTGTTCCAGATGCAGCCTCACCAGTGCTGAATAGAGGGGAATGATCACATCCCTCAATCTCCTGGCTATGCTTCTGATGAAGCCCAGTATGCCATTGGCCTTTCTGGCAGCAAGAGCACACTATTGACTCATATCCAGCTTCCCATACACCAGGACCCCCAGTCTACAGTGCTGCTACTTAGCTGATCGCTCCCCAGCCTGTAGCAGTGCATGGGTTTTTTCCGTCCCAAGTGCAGGACTTCACACTTGTCCTTGTTGAACCTCATGAGATTTCTATTGGCCCATTGCTCCAATTTGTCAAGGTCTTCCTGAATCTTTCCCCTACCCTCCAGCGTGTCTACCATTCCCCCCAACCTTGGTGTCATCCACAAACTTACTAAGTGTGCAATCAATCCCATTGTCCAGAACATTAGTGAAAATATTGAACAGAACAGGCCCCAGGACCAACCCCTGGAGCACACCACTCATTGCCAACTAGATATGGAGCCATATGGATTCCTGCACGCTGAAAACATTGATCTAGCCATTTTTCTACCCACCTTGCAGTCCACACATCCAACCCCATACTTCCTTAACTTGCAGATGAGAATGCTGTGGGAAACCGTATCAAAAGCCTTGCTAAAGTTGAGGTATAT
Source organism: Podocnemis expansa (assembly GCA_007922195.1). Classification (NCBI taxonomy): domain Eukaryota; kingdom Metazoa; phylum Chordata; order Testudines; family Podocnemididae; genus Podocnemis; species Podocnemis expansa. Next base: position 5,501,937 of record ML681982.1, read on the forward strand.
GACATCAACAGCTCTTCCCGCATCCACAAATCCAGTCATCTCATCATAGAAGGCAATGAGGTTGGTCAGGCATGATTTACCCTTGGTGAATCCATGCTGACTGTTTCTGATCACTCTATTTTCCTCCAAGTGTTTCAGGATGGATTCTTTGAGAACCTGCTCCATGATTTTTCCAGGGATTGAGGTGAGGCTGAGAGGTCTGCAATTCCCTGGATCCTCCTTTTTCCCCTTTCTTGAAGATAGGCAGTATATTTGCTTTTTTCCAGTCCTCCGGCACCTCCCCTGTTCGCCACGAGTTTTCAGAGATAATGGCCAGCGGTACTGCTACCTCATTGGCCAACTCCCTCAGCACCCTTGGATGCAGGTCGTCCGGCCCCATGGACTTGTGCAAATCCAGCTTCTTTAGGTAGCCCCTAACCTGACCTTCCATAACCAAGGGCCTCTCTTCTTCTCTCCAATCTGCCATACCCATGGTAGTGGGCTGGGAGCTGGCCCTCCCTGTGAAAACTGAAGTAAAAAAAGCATTGAGCACTTCAGCTTTTTCCTCATCCTCCATCACAAGGATACCTGCGCTATTCAGTAAGGTACCTACACCAGCCCTGATCTTCTTCTTGTTATTGACATACTTGTAGAACCCCTTCCTGTTATCCTTCACATCCCTTGCTAGCTGAAACTCCAATTGTCCTTTGGCTTTTCTGATTTTATCCCTGAAGTCCCGAGCAATATCTTTGTATGCCTTCTTAGTCATCTGTCCAAGCTTCCACTTCCTGTAAGCTTCCTTTTTATGCTTTAGCTCAGTGCAGAGTTCTCTGTTAAGCCACACTGGGTGCCTTCCACATTTTTTGTTCTTTCTGCTCATCGGAATGGTATCTTCCTGTGCCCTCAGCAGGGTTTCTTTAAAATGCAGCCAACTCCCTTGGACACCTTTCCCCTTCAGATCAGCCTCCCAAGGGATCCTGCCCATCAGTTCCCTGAGGGAGCCAAAATCTGTTTTTCTGAAGTCCAGCGTCTGCATTTTGCTTCTTTCCTTTTTTCCAGTAATCAGCATCTTGAACTCTACCATCTCATGGTCACTACTGCCCAGGTTGCCATTCACTTCTGCTTCCCTGATCAATTCTTCTCTGTTTATGAGCAGCAGGTCAAGAAGTACAAGGCCCCTAGTTGGTTCCTCCAGCATTTGTACCAGGAAGTTGTCCTCAACACTCTCCAAAAGCTTCCTGGATTGCCTGTGCACTCCTGTATTGGCCTCCCAGCAGATGTCAGGGTAATTGAAGTCCCCCAAGAGAACCAGGGCCTGGGATCTAGAAACTTCTGCCAGTTGTCCATAGAATGCCTCATCCACCTCCTCCTTCTGATCTGGAGGTCTATAGCAGACATCCACCACAACATCCCCCTTGTTGCTCTCTCCTCTAAACTTAACCCACAGACTTTCAACTAGCTTGGTTCCACTTCCATTATGGAGCTCTGAGCAGTCATAGAGCCCTTTTACATATAGTGCTACTCCTCCCTGTCTTCTTTCCTGCCTGTTCTTCTTGAACAACTTATACCCATCCATGGCAGAGCTCCAGCCATGCAAGCTATCCCACCATGTCACTCTTATTCCAATTATATCATAGTTTCTTGTCTCTGACAGTACTATCAATTCTTCAGTGGAGCTATGCTGGAAGATCTAGTCCTGTATATGCAAACAACAACAGTATTACGTATATATTTCTCCTGTGGTATACTGATTGACGCTTCCTTGAAAAGTCACTTTAAAAATGTTACCAAGTTCCAGAGGGGTAGCCATGTTAGTCTAGTTCAGTAAAACAAACAAGGAGAAGGTAATTTGACTTCATTATCTTCTATATGCTGTTCCCTAGTGCTTGAATCTTTACAACTGCTTTGATTTGTGACCTGTTCCCATGATTTACACTTCATTTCCTCCCATTCTATAAGTTCCCCATCTTCAAAGCATCTGACAAAGTGGGATTTTTCTCGCATGAAAGCTCATGCAATAAATAATTTTTTTTAGTCTTTAAGTGCCACAAGACTCTTTGTTTGTTTTAAAAATGTTGTAAGGAGAAAGATCTGGCATATAGTATGTATCATAATTTGACCTTTTATGCTGGGCATTCCCAATGGCTAACAAATATTGGCAAAAAGTTCATTTTTCATGACATTGTGGTGCTTTCTGAAGGCTACATGGCATTAGATTAAATCGCTACCAGTATCATAGCCACAATTATGTAGGTGACTCATGTCAGTGTAGACAAATTACATTTATTAAAAAGGAGGTTATATGACGTTAATTACTGATATTTGTATGAAGCTACTGGGAAATGGAATACGGCAAATGAAATAAAGCTATTTATCTAATTATGAAGAATTCAATACTAAAGTCCCACTATTCCTTCAGAAGTCTGTTGAGACTGATCCAAAGACCAAGTAAGTCCATGGTCAGGTCCATTTTGAGTGTTACAGTCAAACATTTTTAGAATTTCAGACGTATTTGTACAGATTCTAAATAGCGGAGTTTTGAAGGAGCAACAAAAGATGCATGGATTATCCAAAGAGTCTTGTGAAGGTAGCTTATTTATATAACCCTTCTGCCAGGTCAGGCTGGCAGAACAAGGGCAGGTTCTATATCTAGGTGTTTCCAAGTAATGTTACAGCACCAACGAGCTCAAGGCATTCTTCTGGGAAATTATGCACTATTCCCTGGGCACCCCAAAAGGGTAATGCTTCTCCACTCACAAGCATGAGTCTGAGTGTTGTATACAGAATTTTTAATGGTAGTACAAACAGGATGTAAAGGGCCAAATAACAGAAATCAGCACTGATCTAGAAAATCAGTACAGAGCAATGTTCCCAACAACTCACATTGAATAATAGAACTTAACAAGACTTTATGGCAAAACCCACACTGATCTGGGGAATGAGTGCTAATCAGGCTTCCAACATGATCCCACATATCATAACAGCAAATGAAAACTCACTAGCGAAATTGGCACTGATCTGGAGAATCAGTGCTAACTAGGCTCCCAACCAACCCTAGGGTATGTAGGGCGTGTCTTTCACGCCAGCTGTCCACCAGCACCAACCACTGGTCACTCACTCTATCCACTAACACCATCCCTTGGCTCTGCCCGCTGTCCACTGGCCCCGCCTGCTCTCCACCAGGCCACCCACCAGTCACTCATGCCACCCAGCTCGCTGCTGGTTCCACCCACTGGTCACACCATCTTCAGCGACTTCAGCTCTTAAACCGCAAGTAGCTGCAAACAGCTACTTCAATTAAAATAACAAAGAAGGGCATCAAAAGAAGCCCAGCCAGATCTATCATTTGACAGTGGGGCCAGGGGGTGAGGCAAATGCCTCAAGCATAGCTCCAGAAGTAGCTATGCAAATCATGCCATGCTAGGCCTGAGAAAGCCAAGCCATCTTTGTAAAATACATGACCCAAATCTAACCTTTAATGACATATGGTAGTGTTCAATTTAAGCTAGGGCTCGGTATGCGTGTGTATCAATAGTGGTTTCTTAATGAAACTTACGTATATCATTTTAGAAGATAGCAAGGTAAATGAACTGCTTCCCTGTTGGTCACTATTGTTCTGTTGGAAGGGGTTGAAATGAAACATTACTATCTAGATGAACTTTTGGTTTACCAATGTAAACTGTTGATGGTGCTAATGCAGCTAATTACCTGTGGTGCCCCAGAGGAGAAGGTTTTACTTCAAAGGACAATATCCATTACTATTCTCCACTTAAGTACCTGGGAACTGTCATCAAAGCCCACATGAAGAATTGACCTGCAAATACCCACCTTGCTAGCTACAACTATAAAAGGACATTGGGAACAGAATTCCTTTATCTCACATCTGTCCAAGCTTCTCAGGGAAAGTTTGGGCCACAGGATTGAGATCCCAGCTAACACTGGCCTGGAAACTGCCCTGCTAATTCTCATGGGAAGAAGTAGAACAAACTCTACATTTGGATTATTTGGTCTCTGTTCCTTAAAACTGGATTTCTAACAACTGAAGCTGTGAAACAAGGAATTATCTTCTATGGACTCTAAATCATTTGTATGTATGTGATTCACTATGACCCTTTAACATCTCTCTTTTTTTGTTTTGTTTTGTTTTCTATTCTATATTAAACCTTTAGTTGTAGTTACTAGAGGATTGGCTGGCAGCATGGTATTTTGGGTAAGATTCAAGCCTATATTGTTCTGTGTACTGTGGCTGACCCTTTGGGGTCAGGAAAACCTATTTCTTTAACAAACCTAGTGACTATACTGGGGACTAGTGACTGGAATGCAGTAAAGGGAGCTGGGTATACTATATGGTGGCTTCTTGATATCCATTGTGGGGGATCAGAAGCATTGTTTGTAACTGGTTGGGGGAGCTTATCTCCAGGTAACCCACCAGTGCTGAGAGAATCTGCTCTCCTTTTTGCAGCTTGCCCTGATCTTTGCATATTCAGGTGGTTATCTCAGGAGGCTCAGGTCACATATCTATCATTTGACAGTGGGGCCAAGAGGTGAGGCAAATGCCTCAAGCATAGCTCCAGAAATAGCTATGCAAACCCCATCCCTGTCTCCCTTTTCCAGGCTGAAACAAGCAGTGGCCTCTCTTACAAGTCTCTTTTTAGCTAAGGGTAGTTTTTACCCTTCAAACAACACAAACAGATTTGGAACAATCAGAGAGTAGCATATCATGGAAAACAGTATTTCATATTTCCCTTCAGTAGAATTACAGATATTGACAGATTTGTGATCAGATCAAGCCAAAATACCATTACCCACATTGCCCTGTACCCACAGGCTGTGTCCACACCAGGGTTTTATTTCAAAACAACAGCAGTTATTTTGAAATAAAGCCTGGAATGTCCAGATGATGTTTGGTTATTTTGAAATGATGGACCCCGTCATTTTGAAATAACTGCCATCCTTTCGAAACTATTAAACCTGGCTAGCAATCGAAATAACGCTGGTTTCAAAAGGGTTGTTTCAAAACTATGAGGTTAGTATGAGCCTGGGTGGTGGGCAGAGCTGGCAGCCGCAGCGTCTGCCTTGGCAGCAGCCACCCCCCAGCCCGGGAGGCCGGCAGAGCCAGCGCCCACCGCTTGTGCCCAGGTGGCAGCCGCCCCCAAGCCCAGGCAGCATGCAGAGCCAGCGGCTGTGGCTCCTGCCCACCCTGTGGCAGGACAGCCCCTGCAGCAGTCAGAGCCGGGCGCTGTGGCTCCCCCCTCGCCCAGCTGGAGGACAGCCCAGGTGGTGGGCATAGCCTGCGCCCATGGCCGCTGCCCGGGCTGCAGCCGCCCAGCTGGGGGGGGGCATAGCCTGCAGCCACCGGTGCCCCACAGTCCCTGCCCCCACAGTATCCAGGTGAGAGCCAGGCAGAGGATTGTTTGACAACATGGCCCTGCCAGGGGGACATGTTGCCACACCTCCCATGCTTCCCTCTCCTGAAGCGAAACAGCATGTCCACACGCAGGGCATGCTATTTTGCTTCTAAGTGTTTCCCTTATTTCAAGTTAATAATTTTTTATTTCATTTCAAAATAAGGATTTTATTTCGAAATAACTTATTTTGAAATAACCAGCTACGTCTGGACATAGCCATACTGTATTTATGCTAATGTATTCTTTGTGCTCATGCAAATACTAAACCCATGCAGATTTAGTTGACCCCCCCCCCAGAAGCTGTTAGGCAGAGCTTCTAAGCCTGCCTTACATTTTATTTTAGGTAGACCTAATATAGTTTAAATTAGAATTTAGTCAAGACACTGGAACTAACAGTTTTTTTCCTTGCAGAAAGTGTCTGTATCTTCGATCACAAAAGCATGTCTTCCCTGAAAGATGTCATTTCCAATCACCTGTATAGTTAACATAATTCAATGTTCCACAAGAAAGAATGGCACTTATTGAATCGCTTGAGACACCCTGGTTTTAACTCCCTTCCTTTATTCATCTTGCTTAAGCTGTGGGACTTGATGAGATTGCAGGGCACAAAGCCACATAATTTCAGAGTAGCACTCAGCACAGAATACATTACTGTCTTTTACAGCTAGTGAACACCTTCCTTTTTTATGAACAGGAAATACATCATTCTTAGACTCCTTCAAAATAAGTGTTGAATACATTTAAAGCAACTGAATGTGAAGTAACTAGAAATATTACAAGTGAAGTTAGCTCAGTACAAACTATGCTGGAATCAAGAGACAAATTACATAAACCAGGATGTTTCAGGTGACTTAGTAAATGCCATTCTTTCTTGTGGAACATTGCATTATGTTACCGATGTAGTTGGTTGGAAATCAGCAGCTTGCCCAGGACTTGAAATTGGGGGGGGGTATAGGGGGAGTTGGGTGGTGTTGGAGTATTATACCTAAATTGGTATAATACTGTTACTAGCTGACAACTGTGGGGTGTTGGGAAAGTCAGGGTGGTGGTGGTGGGGTGTTAAGGGAAATCCCTTTTGGAAATGACATCTTTCAGTTAAGACACATTTGTGATTAAAGATGCAGAGACACTTTCTGCAAGAGAAAAACAGGTAGTCCCAGTGTGCTGGCTAAATTCCAATTTGAACTATATTAGATCTACCTAAAATCCCACTGCATTTTCAATTGATGAGGATAGTTTTCATTGCTTTACAGCCCAAATTGTTTTGAGGTGTTGCCATTTAGCTGTTCATTTTTGTAAAGGAGCATATTTCAGTGGTGGATGAAATATATATGCAACATATAAAATAGGGTTTTACTTTAAGTAGTACTGAGCACCTCAAACTATAATTGAAAGTGGGAACTGTTGTGCTCCATGTCTCCAAACATTTCACTGATCTCTCATCATATCAAGGTTAGATGTCATGTGTAAAAACCTTGTAGTTCATCTAGGGAAATTACCTTCCAAATGATATCTAGAGTGTATCAACATCTTAAATGCATTCATCTGTAAAATTCTAACAAATCTACAAAAAATGTGCTTTCCTTATAAAACTAGTCATAATATCCAAGTAACATATTTAAAACTAAAAGATATTAAACAACATAAGCATATATATTTCAAATTTTTCACTTACTGAATTTTCTAGTTACTGGCTAAATGTATTTATTATACTGCTTTGGTCATCTTTAAAAACAAAATACATTTTTAAAAATAAAGACTAACTTACCTTTTATTTTGCAGATAGATAAAGACGGCAAAGCAATGAAACATTTTTTAAGAGAAACTGTGATTGTTTGCTCAGAAAAGTTTAAACTGTCACAGGGAAGAAGTTCATTAAAAAGATTAGGGAGAACACCCTCAGCTGTGCCCACTATGTATTCTAGAGAGTGTGATAAGAAGCTGCCAAATACAAAAGGATCACACTTTTTAGCAAATTGTGACAATGCAATTTGACATCACTACAGGCACTGTTCTCCAAAGCCCATGAATATTGATCTCTTCTCAAAAGTCACAAATTGCCTTATCCTACAAGAAGTCATAGCTGTCATAGATTTTGAGATTTATTGGTATGTCACAAACACCCTTTAGAACATCATGTAATCATCCCTGTTTACTTGAAGCCTTTACAATGACTTTGGGGAAAAATGTGATTGCCCTAGGAAATCAGTTACATGCAATCTTATACATGACTAATGCTTTCCGATTAACGTAACGTTTGGGCTTTGTTCCATTTTGTTGAATATAAAGTATGACCACCTTAAAATGTCACCAAAAAGTCAAATACAGTAAAAATTAAATTCATAATCCTGCTGCCATTCAGTTCATTGTGGGTTTTATCACTGACTTTAATAGAACAAGGTGACCCATGAGTAGCTATTTTTATGTAATTAATTGTAACTAAAATTTTCAGGATTAAGTTTTTTTTTTTTTACTCCTTCTAATTTTGGAGTTCCTTTGAACTTTTCATTTTTTTTGAAACATTAGTGAATTTGGATGCATTTCTTATATCATTTTAAAGTTTAATTATCCTTGTTTTTAATATATATATATATAAACCCCTTTTTTCCACCCTGGATTACTTGGGAGCAGGCAACACTGATCTGTGCAGAGGCACTTAAGTTTGCTGACAGCAAGGAGTACCTAGTGGTGATGTTGTATAAGTGGGAATCTACTATTCACCCTTCTCCTGCAATCCCTTTGCTCCAACAGGAATTTAAACTGGTGGTGCCTCCACCTGGCTGGACCCTGTACATGCATAACAGCATGCCTTGGGAGCCTCCAGGACTAAACCCATGCTACTAATAATAATAGGCTATGGCATGAGGCTAAAGCAACAATATCAATTATGTATACAATGCAGCCAATATAATTAAATTAGAGTTAACCAAGCTTTATATAACAAACTAAAGAAACTTGGCATAAAGGGCTGAAATTAAATATTACTACTATTTTAAATCTACAAGGTCAGTTGTATAAATCCATCAGCAAACAGAATACAACAATAATAAAACTTATCTAACTAGCATTTATATTGCCACACCTCCAGAGTGTATGTTCCCCTAGAGTTCCAGTCCTGAGTTCAAGTCCCTGCTTGTGTGGGTACACTTGAAGGTCTGATGGTGGAGACAGCACTCTGTTGGTCCAGTGTTTCAGTTCAGCCAATGTATCAAGCTGAGTGAGGGTTTGGAATTGGCCCAACCAAATATTAACAGTCCTGGCCCTAGCAACACAAGAAACCTCTGTGCCTCTTCTCATGCCCAGTCGAAGTCTCCCTACTGTGCCCCTTCTTTGGCAAGCCCTGCTCCAAAACAGGGGAGGGGGCACTCACACCACCTTCACTGCAGGCCCACCTCAGCTAGCTCCAGGCTCAGGCTCTGCTTTCAGTTGAGTAATGCCACCAACCTCCAAAGCTCCCTGCTTGAACAAAACTCCAGCAGGCCCTCAGTAGCAGCCTAAGGACCTCCAGCACCAGCAGCTGCCAGCATAAGCCATGCCCTTACACCCTAGAGTCCACCATGCTAACCCTGTGCTCCCTGGAGGAGGGTAAAAGTTGCTTTCTTTTTATGTGTAAGGGGCTGTTCTCTTCTTTTCCAGCATGATTTATTGCAGCCCCATGGGGCTGTCTCAAATTGACCAGCACTGATCAGTTTCAGACAAATTCTCCATTTCAAGGCTGAGCCCAGCCCTGGGTGCTCAGCACATGCCCTACACTTCACAGCTCCTCTCTTCCCCTGGCTGGAGGGCAGTGCCAGGAGAGGTTGGAGATGCAGGCACAGCAGTTGGGGAGAGAGGAGGGGGGAGGCACACACACTATGCAGCCCTGGCCTTCTCCCACTCCCCACATTCCCCAGGAATTCCCTGTAGGAATCCAGCTGCCCCACAGCACCCAGTGCATGGAAGGGCAGGCCCTGACTGCTGGAGGAAGGGGGAGATCTGCAGCTCTGAGGGGCTGAAGAGGAAGATAAGGTCCCCCCACAAGCTGTGAACAATGCACCCTGGAGCAAGGGACAGCTGGGAAAACATGTTCCTGACAGCTGATGGTGGCCAGCCATTACTCCTATCCCTCTCTGCCTCCCTTCCCAGCCCTATCCGGCATAGACTTGCCCAGCCCCAAAAGGAGCCTGGCAGATCTTGCAACAGGATCCGAGACAGCCCTTTTAGCTTCCACTGGCATTTCTTGAGCTCCAGGGAGCCACAGGCTGGTGGAGTCCTTGGCTGTGGGGATGGATCACATTGCCTCAGTTTCCCCTTGGTGATGTGCAGGGAGCTGTCAGGCCAGGACAGAGCTCAGGGGGCCCATCAGAGTCTGTGCAGCAAAGGAGGCTGCTGTGAAGTATGGGGGTGTGGGGGAAGCAAAAGAGAACCAAAGCATCTGTGTGAATGATGGGGGGCTCAGCCAAGAGGTGTTCTATGGATGAGGTGTTCTATGGACAACTAGCAGAACCTTGTAGATCACAGGCCCTGGTGCTGATGGGGGACTTCAATTACCCCGACATCTGCTGAGAGGCCAATACAGCAGTGCATGGGCAACCCAGGAGATTTTTAGAGAGTGTTGGGGACAACTTTCTAGTACAAATGCTTGAGGAATCAACTAGGGGCCTTGCACCTCTTGACCTGCTGCTTACAAACAGGGAAGAATTGATCAGGGACGTAGAGGTAAATGGCAAGCTAGGCAGTAGTGACCATGACATGGTTGAGTTTGGGATGCTCATTAAAGGAAGGAAGGAAAGAGGCAAAACAAAAACCCTGGACTTCAAAAGAGCAGATTTTGGCTCCCTCAGGGAACTGATGGGCAGGATCCCTTGGGAAGCTAATTTTAAGGGAAAAGGAGTCCAAGAAAGTTGGTTATATTTTAAAGAAACCCTGCTAAGGGCACGGGAAGTTGCCATTCCAGTTAGAAGAAAGAATAAATATGTGAGGCAGCCAGAATGGCTTAGCAGAGAACTCTGCTCTGAGCTTAAACATAAAAAGGAAGCTTACAGGAAGTGGAAGCTTGGTCAGATGACCAAGGAGGCATATAAAGATATTGCTAGGGACTGCAGGGATAAAATCAGAAAGGCCAAAGGACAAATGGAGTTGTGGCTAGCAAGGGATGTAAAGGATAACAAGAAGGGGTTCTACAAGTATGTTAATAACAAGAAGAGGATCAGGGATGGTGTAGGTCCCTTGCTGAATGAGGCAGGGAACCTCATGACAGAGGATGAGGGAAAAGCTGAAGTGCTCGATGCTTTTTTTGCTTCAGTTTTCACAGGCAGGGTCAGCTCCCAGCCCACTACCATGGGTATGACAGATTGGAGAGAAGAAGAGAGGGCCTTGGTGACAGAAGGTCAGGTTAGGGACTGCTTAAAGAAGCTGGATGTGCACAAGTCCATGGGGCCGGATGAACTGCATCCAAGGGTGCTGAGGGAATTGGCCGATGAGATAGCAGCACCTCTGGCTGTTATCTTTCAAAACTCATGGAGAATGGGGGAGGTGCCAGAGGATTGGAAAAAAGCAAATGTAGTGCCTATTTTCAAGAAAGGGAATAAGGAGGATCCAGGGAACTACAGACCAGTCAGCCTCACCTCAATCCCTGGCAAAATTATGGAGCAGATTCTCAAAGAATCCATCCTCAAACACTTAGAGGAAAATAAAGTGATCAGGAACAGTCAGCATGGATTCACCAAGGGTAAATCATGCCTGACCAATCTCATTTCCTTCTATGATCAGATGACTGGTTTTCCAGATGCAGGAAGAACCGTTGATGTGATATACCTTGATTTTAGCAAGGCTTTTGATACAGTTTCCCACAGCATTCTCATTGGCAAATTAAGGAAGTATGGGTTGGATGGGTGGACTATAAGGTGGATAGAAAACTGGCTAGATCAATGGTTTCAGCGTGTAGGAATCAATGGTTCCATGTCTAGCTGGCAACCAGTCACTAGTGGTGTGCCCCAGGGGTCGGTCCTGGGGCCGGTTCTGTTCAACATTTTCATCAATGATCTGGATGATGGAATAGACTGCACTCTCAGTAAGTTTGCGGATGACACCAAGCTAGGGGGAACAGTAGACACGTTGGAGGGCAAGGACAGGATTCAGGGAGACCTAGATAAATTGGAACAGTGGGCCAATAAAAATCTTATGAAGTTCAATAAGGACAAGTGTAAAATCCTGCATGTGGGACGGAAAAACCCCATGCACTGCTACAGGCTGGGAAACATTCAGCTGAGTAGCAGCAGTGTAGAAAAGGACCTGGGGGTCATGGTGGATGGGAAGCTAGATATGAGTCAGCAGTGTGCTCTTGCTGCCAAAAAGGCCAACGGCATACTGGGCTGCATCAAAAGAAGTATTACCAGCAGATCAAGGGATGTGATCCTTCCCCTCTATTCTGCACTGGTGAGGCCACATCTAGAATACTGTGTTCAGTTTTGGGCTCCCCACTACAAAAAGGACAGGGACCTACTGGAGAGAGTTCAGAGGAGGGCAACCAAAATGATTAAAGGGCTGGAGCACAAGCCCTATGAGGAAAGACTGAAAGCATTAGGCTTATTTAGTCTGCAGAAGAGAAGATTGAGGGGGGATTTGATAGCAACCTTCAACTACTTGAAGGGGTGCTCCAAGGAAGATGGAGCTCAACTATTCTCGGTAGTAAAGGAGGACAGGATGAGGAACAACGGTCTCAAGTTGCGGTTAGGGAGGTCGAGGCTGGATATTAGAAAAAACTTTTTTACTAGGCGAGTGGTGAAACATTGGAATGAGCTGCCAAGGGAGGTGGTGGTGTCACCATCTTTGGAGGTGTTTAAGGCCCAGCTGGACAAAACCATGACTGGGATGGTTTAGTGGGAGTGGTCCTGCCTCTGGCAGGGGGTTGGACTAGATGACCTATGAGGTCCCTTCCAACCCTAGGATTCTATGATTCTAAGAGACCTGAGGGTGACCTGGCATAAGGCCAGGCCAGGCAGTGTCCCTCGGCTCCATGCTGGTCTGATTGCCAGCTGGGCTTTGCTGGGGAGGCGCAACAATTCCCCATGCCCCTTGGTCCAGTGACCCCTGCAGCCAGGCCTGGCTCTGGAACGGTGGCAGGAGGCAGGCCCTGGAGAAGAAGACTTTGCCCTGGGGCCAGGCTGAGTGGGGTGTCTGAGTTGTCCGCTGTTTCCAGGTCAATTCAAATCCTCATTGCCTCTGGTAGAGCCCTCTCCCTTTTCTCCTGGCACAGACAGAATAACTGGGTCCCAGTGGGAATAAAGGGAGCGAGTCCTCTTCTACCTTGGCATCCCAGCTGGCTGCCCTCTCAGGGAAAGCCAGAACCAGCAATCGCTTATGCCTTGCATTGTGTTCAATCGATTACATATCACTTTTTATTTAATTATCATGTTGCTAATAACAACACCTATTGTGTTTTGCAGTGCTTGCTAGTTTGTGACAATAATTGCTATGGACAAATGCCATATAAAATTATGAATGTTTTTATGGAGTGGTAACTGAAGCATGTGGTACTGAGAAGTGGTTGCAAATGCCTACCTGGACTGGGGCTCACACATGCATGAAGGGGGCCTGGCGGGAAGGGGCCCTGGAGATTAGAAGGGTTCCAGCACTTGTCAAATTATATTTTAACCACTGATTACAGCCACTGTGGATGTGAAAGGAAGAGACAACAGAAAAATAGATTTGTCTCTCTTATGGCCTTCTATATGAGTCCTTGTTTGTTCTGCTATCAAGTCATAGCATGTATAGGAATTATTGACATGGAAAGTGTAGTGCAGTTAAATGTTGTTTAACTCATTTCTTTAAAAGGAAAATAAATAACATACATTTTACCAAAATGTCTGTGTAATCTTCCCACTTTTTCAGTGGGTCGCAGAAACAACAAATGAAAGCTCTCACTGAGAAGGAAAGACTGGTAAAACAAGCTGTAAATAAACCATTTATCTAAGCTTTCTATTTTTTACCTCATCTGTTTACTTTAAAACACAAAATAAAAATTGATCCTGCATTCTTCTAATTAATGGCTGTCATGGTAAAATACAGTGCTTAGAGAAACAAATGTATCATACAAGCACAAAAGTGACAGCTGTATCAATTGTCTTTTTCCTGATATTCACACACGAGAAAGTTTTCTGTAACTTCTAGTATAGAATTCCCTAAATGCACTGAAGCCAGTGTCATTCTGCAGCAAGTGAGTAGAGAAGCATTGGAGGCCTGTGCGGTGGGTCCTCAGCACTGGTGCACATTTGATAAAACAGTAAAAATTGTTTCATTCAATCTAACTGTTTCCCAAAACAGCACTATGGATTGGATATAAGAGAAGGACCCCTGCAAAGCTCTGGGCACAGTGTTCTACATGCACATATAGTAGCCATACCTGATCTTGTTAAGAAGCACAGCTAGAAACTCTACAACCAAAACATCATGTAGGATTTCAGCAAGCAGCTTAGAGAAGTAAAACATATGCAGGCCTTTCTCAATACCATCAGGGATGAATTAACTGGCCTGGGGGCCCAGGGCTGTCCTTCCACCTCCTGTGGGTCCCCCCACCTGGGGCCCCATCACCCACCATGGGCACTCACCCCATGGTGGGGGCCTGTGGGTAGGCCATCACTGTGGGAAGGATGCCCTGGGGCCAGATGTCCTTCCCACCCCGCACGCTGGCCCTGCTCTGGCCACTATCACTTTTTCCTCACAGGTGGGACCAGCTGGCCTCTGGCCCCAGTGCCGTGGCCCCTCAGCTGTAGCAGGAAAGAAGTGCTCTCAGCACTCCCCCAAACTCCGCTGGTACTGAGCGGGGCAGGTAGGGTGTGGATCAGGCAGGAGTCTTAGGGGCTATAACCAAAGGCCCCTCTTTCAGCTGGGGCCTGGGGCTTCAGTGCCTTAAGCCCTGCATTAATCCAGCCTTGCCAACACTAGTGCCTGTTTTTATACTTAGTTTGAAAGCACCACAGGACATATCTACACACAGGATGTGCATAGAATTTCCATTTCAGGTAGACCTACACACTCTAGCTTTGACTGAGCTAGCACACTAAAAATAGCGTATGGTATGCATACCCATAGCAAAATAATGTGCTAGTCACCTTGAGTTCTGTCATGTCTTCAAACACAGGTGGCTAGTTGTCTGCCACCCACACCATCCTGGCTAAACTGCTATTTTTAGCACATTAGCTTCATCCAAGATGTAAATTACACATCTAGTTCAAGCATATATGCCCTAAATCTAGGAACCTTCTATGCATGTTGCTCAGAGCATCTATAGCCTCAGATGTTTTACTGTTTTCTTGCCTTTATTTTTTTTTTCTTTTCCCAGAAGTGGCTTGAGAAAGACACACATTTTTTACAGAGGAGAAGCAAGGAGTCCTGTGGCAGTTAAAGACTAACAAATTCATTTATCACATGAGCTTTCATGGGAGAAAAAGTGGGATTGTCTCCCATGAAAGCTCATGCGATAAATGAATTCATTAGTCTTTAAGTGCCACAGGACTCCTTGGGTATGTCCACACACAGTCCTTATTTCGAAACAACAGAGGTTATTTCGAAATAAGGAATGGCATGGCCACACGACGCACGGCCATTTCGAAAGAAGCAAACCGCTTCTTTCGAAATGGCC
>ML681982.1:5517345-5583980 GCA_007922195.1 Podocnemis expansa
ATATAACAGGTTATATCGAAATAAGTTATATCGAAATAACTTGTTTCGAAATAACAAAACCGTGTGTAGACATAGCCCTTGCTTCTTTTCCTGCACTAGACTAACATGGCTGCCCCTTTGGAACTTTACAGAGGAGGAAACTGAGATACAGAGAATTAATTGACTTCTGCACGTTAACACAGCTGACCAGTGCCTGAGCAAAGAATAGAAACCTGGTCTCCTTGAATCCTGGTCTGGCATTATCTAATAGATCCTGTTGTCCATCATTTGACTATAATGTTGTATTTTGGATTCAACTTCTTTAGCAACTTCAGTAAACCACCCCAAGCTAGTATAGGAGGACACATCACTTATATTTCATCTTATTGTGTGTCTCCCTACCTCACGATTTAACAGTGCTTTTCCTTCAATAAATATATGTTATCTTCTTATATATTACATATAATAGTTTTCCACTGCACTGCAAATAAACAAAGAATGATGGCAAGATTATTATTCTGATTTCTGCCAGTAATTACAATAATGGCACATGTATTATTGCAAGGAGATTGCAAATGCAGAAACACCTTTGAAATGAATAGCGGACATATTCATGAGACACACTTCAATGCCACACTTACAAGCATGTAGTATTACTGTACATGTACCCTTCACAGCATGACAACATTCTCAATTTGTTCTGACAAGGATAAGGATTGACTAGATGTGCTTGACCTGAAATGCACTTTAGAATAAGTTTTAAAATAAGTTTTACATTTAAGTTTTATTTGAACAACAATGAAAGGAAATAGAAAATAAAAAAGCTTAGCTATTTCAGATTGTGTTTTGACTCAGGTGTCCCCACCCCCTGAAAATATAATTATTATTTGTATATTTGTAGTGCCCCAACCCCCCAGTCATAGTCAGGCATTGTGGTAGGTACTACAGATGTACATAGGAATATACATGTAAAATGGCAATATATTAGGATATGAGACAATACAACTTGGTTTGTCTTTCTGATACATGCTCAACAGGATCTGTGCCCCAAAGAAGCTGGTAATTTCCATTTTAAACCATGAATTCCAAAGTAGGTAAATGTTGACTTATTGGATATGATATATGAAGACTCCCTCAACTTTTTTACAATCAGCAGATGTTGATATGATTGTTGCATTGATTTTGTAACTCTAAGGAATATGTAGTTGACTTACTTAAAACATGATAAAAATGCATGTAGTTCAACTCAGAAGCAAATTCTTTTGGACAATATTCAGAGTCAGATATAACATATTAACCTTAAAAAGGTTCCAGCTGACAAGTGACCCTTCAGAATTATCCTATATTTATAATGCAAGCATAACATTCATTGATTTCAATGCATAGCTCCAAAGTAAGGCAGGAGCAAAAGGACAATAGTTTTAGTAGATTGATTATATCATTTACACAATATTTTAAAATTGTCTTATTCAACATGTCTAACTCCTCAAGTAGGGACATTGAAAATTATTCTGAATTCAGCAACACAATTTTACATTGGTTTAATACCAGTGACGTTATTCCTGATTTACCAGTGCAATATCAGAATAAGGCCTCTTGTCATCTATATGTTTGCAAACTACCATGTGCAAGACAAATAAATAGTGATGAACTGGTGCTCCTAGGCTGGGAAATCACCTCAGTAATTAAATGCATGTTTTACAGTATTTAGTAAACTACCTTATGGGTTAAATTGCTTTCACATACAAAGTAAGACCCTAATCCTGTAAATTATTCTATGTGGACAGATTTCCACAGCCCAGCACAGCCCTACTGAAGCCAACATGGCATGGTGATTGCCTGTACAGAGTCAGTTCAAGTATCAGGGCCTTAGACAGTAAACTCTGCAGGCAAAGGGAGGTGTCTTTGAAATATGTGTAAAGCAGCTAGTTTATTTTAGGAGCTGAAAAGTGCTATCAGAACTTCTTTTATCCAAACACGTGGAACACTTATCTGAAACTAGGTTAGAAATTTCAGTGCAAAGCTTATGTTTGAGAGAGGTCTTGTTCTGTTTGGTTCTAGAATATTAGCAAATGACCTGACTTGCAACATTGTAATTTGTTACTTCAAATTTCATTCATGGCCAAATCCAAAAAATGCAGATATATATGAAAATGAAAACAACCCTGAAAAGTTAATACCAATTTTTGAATATCAAAGAAACTTACATTGGGTTCATTTTCAGTTTTGGATAAATATTTGAATCAGTTCTTATTTTATTAGTAACTACCCCCCTCTCCCATTTTAGGACCATTATTTCTGTAGAACCATTACTGAAATCCATCTCACAGTCTCAGCAGTTCTGGCAATCCATGTTGAGAGAGCTGCTGGTGTCAGGAGCTATCAAATTCCAGTTTTACCCTGGTATTAGAGAAGTTGTAAAACATATTGCTGTGCAGGTCGTCTTAGAAATCCCAGAGTACTCGAGCTCTGAACAGAGTACCCATCCATAGAATAATGCTCCTTCTAGACTTTAAAACAATTGATGAAATCTCAGCAAAACTCACTGTGAGCAGTGAAAGTGATCTGATGAATGGACTGGAGAGAGAGTGGGAGATAGTTGCTGACATTTTGAGGAGGCACAATAGTTAACTTAGAAATTAGGAAAGGAATCAGTGAGAAAAAAGTCTGGTTGAGTTGCAAAGAAGAGGAGAGAAACATAAAAAGGAAAAAAGGAACAAGGGAAGTTCATATGTTTGGATAAGGATTTCAACTTTTCAGGGTTTATCTGAACTGAATCTCTACATCTTTTAAGGATCACCCATCACTAAACATCAAGCATATCTTTCCAGGCAAAACATTTGCCTGTCATGTGTAATCAACTGGCTAATGTGTATTCTCACTTTCAGTTGTGTTATTTCAGGTCATTGGTACCCAAAGCCAAAAAGCAGAAATAATTCTTGGAATGACTGTGGTGTGGGGGATAAATACTTTTTTGAAAATGAACAGTTTGTTATAGAAATCAATATCTCTTAATCCATTAAGGGTTTATTTTAAGGAACTTTGTAAGATTTGTGGGCCAGATTCACCAGTGTGTTCTGGTTCCTTTGCAGGGCTCCAGTAACATAGGACCTCCCTAAACCTGACGTAACTAGCTTTATTATTGTAAACTGGATTTGTTGCTGCTTTGTGCCACTGTAACATGCTGGTGAATCTGGCCCAATATCTTCCTATCCTGAAAAATAAATGGTAAAAACAATCATTGAGCCAGCTATGATTAATCTCAGATTACCTTTTACGTAAAAAAGCTTGATGTGCCTCATTCTCAGTTGGTTGCTCCAGGAATGGCGTGTGCATATAGGGAAGTAAGGAAAACTCTGGATCTATTTCTGTTCTAAGGCCTGCCTTACACTAGACTTTTCTGTTGACCAAATGCAGTCTTTTTCAATAAAATATTGTTGATGTATACACTGCAATCACTCCCTGCCAACAGAATTTCTGTTTTTCTTGACAAAATAAAACCACCTTTATGAGTGGCATAGAGCTTTTTTTGCACAACTTAAAGTGACTACGCTGATTCAAGTTGAATCAATTTAAGCTAAATCGCTACAAAAATCATTAAATCGATTCAAGCTGATCGAACTAGCATGTCCAGACACAGGACTTGCTAGTTTGATTTAGGGGTGTGGCAACATGGCCATGTTGCCACCCAATCCCCTGCCCCCAGCATCTCTGCCCCCACTGCCCTGGAAACGGTGGGGAAAAGGGGTGCCGCCAATCCCTGCCCTGCCACGAGGGAAGTGTGGCATCCTGCGATCTCTGCCCCTGCCACCCTGGAAATGTCAGGTGAAGCAGGGCGCACCAGCTTCCCTGCCCCGCCGCCTGCCCAGTGTGGGGGGAGCAAGGCGCACCAGCTTCCCTGCCATTGCCACCCACCAGGTGCGTGGGGCAGTGGGGTGCGCGGGACTCCTTTCCCTGCCTGGTGGGGGCACAGGGTGTTTCCCCCACCACCAGCCCAGGCAACTGGGCTGGGGCTGGGGCCCCCTGCAGCCCTTTGCACCTCCCCTCCAGGGCCAGGGTGCTGGGGGGGGGGACTTGCATGCACCCTGGGAGGAAGGTCAGTGTTATATCAATAGATGAATCATATCGATATAACACAGCCACACAGGGTTTTGAGATAACCCTCTTTTTGATATAAAACTAGGTTTTATTATGTTGAAATGATTTTCCTTATTTCCATATAAGGGAGCTCCTTATCTTGAAATAAGGAAATGTCATGTGGACCTAAACATTTTTAAATTGAAATAACCAATGTTATTTTGATTTAAAATGTGCATGTGGACTTACCCTAATAGTCAGTGTCAACACTGCAGTTGGTTAGATTGCAGTAGGCCTTCAGAAACGCCCCACAATGCCAATCCTGAATGTTCAGGCAATCAGCTTGAACTCCACTGCTCAGGAGTCACCCATTACTCCACCTTTAATGTCCCAGGAATTTTTGAAATTCTACTTCCTTCTTCGTTGGGATACAAAGCTCACATTTCTTCTTTTCAGCTTACCATGGCGGTTCCACACCTCAAATGTTCTCCTGCTTGGAGTATACAGGAGCTTCTGGACCTCAACAGCATTTGGGGACAGTTGTCTGTGCAGTCCCAGATGTGCTCCAGTCAAAGGAACTTTGATACTGCTGGCCAGATTTTTATGCCATAGAGGGGAAGAGCTATGAATAGCACATGCTGCAGTCCTGCATCAGGGCTATGAAAAGGCCAGGGAACCAAACACTCATTTTGGTGCACAGTCGAAGACCTACTCCTTCTATAAGGATCTGGAAGTGGTCCTCAGAGATTTCCCCATTTCCACCCCTACCACACCCTTAGACACCTCCATGGTCCCAGGACCATTGGACACTAGACCTAACCTTGACAAAGAAGCACTTGACAAGGAGAAGATGAGGAACCAGAGTGGAAGACCTGGAGGCTTTCAGGCAGTCCCAGCCTTGGCACTCTGGCATGCAGAGCTCTGGGATACAGGATGTGGGCAAGGAGAGCTCTGGTGTTTTTTGGAGCTGATGCTGCTTGTGTGCGGGAGGCATGGGGGTTCTTTGTTTTGCTAAATTGCAGAGGTAACTGAAGAGATAGGAATGCATAAGTCTAGCTGGTTTCCATGTGCTTCCTATTTCCTTGTGCAGCTAGACACCACAGATGAGAAGCATGTGGATGCATGCTGAGATTTCACAAGTATCCTCCAGTGAGATCTCTAGGAAACTTTCCTGGAAGTACTGGCTCAGATTCCTTGACAAAGAGGCTTTGTTTCTTACAGAACACTTTCCCATGCCAATCAGCAGTCATTTGTGCAGGGATCAATGCAGTGCAAGGTAATCAGCATAGGAACCCAGTTTAAAGCCGCTCACATGGAGGAGATGCACTCTAGCATCCCTGTTAACTTTCCGGAGTGAGATATCAGCTTCTACGGCCCTTGTTTATGGAAGATGGTGGCACAATATGAAATTTTGACCCCATGTAGCTGCATTTATGACACAAGTCACCATACACCCAGAACCTCTTCCTCAGTATGATGCCTCCTTCCCTTCAGCAAAATCTGCTATGCCCAGGCTGAGCATGGAGATGTACTCTTCCCAGGTGGCAATGAGAAAGAGGTACATTTAACAGTAATGCATCTGTAGTGACAGGGCACCTACAATAATGCATATGTTCATTACTTCCTGTGCTTCTACAGATGTGGCCTTCAAAGTAAAACTCCTCACACCAGCGGAGAGCTTCCAGATTATAATGAAGCAGTCTCAGGTATGTCCACACATACATCATTATTTCAAAATAACCCATTTCAAAATGAGTTATTTTGAAATAAAGTCCTTATTTCGAAATAAGTTAATTCAAATTAACAGTTTGTTAATTCAAATTAAGGGAAAGCCTGCTTTCAAAATAGCCGTTGTTTTGAAATGGTTGTTTCGAAACAAGGCCATTCGGACATGTTGTTTGGAAACAGCTGTTTCGAAATAATGGTGTTGTTTCGAAACAATGCGTCTGAACGCCGTTGTTTCGAAACAACCATTGTGAAACAACGGCTATTTCGATTAGATGCGAGGTTTAACAGTTTCAAAATAACGGCCATTATTTTGAAACAACGGGTCCCATTGTTTCGAAATAATGGTGTGTCATGTGGACATGCCGCTTCTTATTTCAAAACAACCTCTGTTGTTTCGAAATAAGAAGGCTGTGTGGACATACCCTCAGAGAAGAAAAGCAGAGAAGTTCCAAGAACTCCTCTAGTAGTCTAGGGCAGCAAAAAGAGGGAAAAGGGGGGGAGGCCTGTTGACAATCTGTGCCTGAAAATCAGAAAATTGATAGGCAGGAAAGGAAGGAAAAATCGTGATTGGATGCTAGCAGGCCATAAGTACATGATCAAGGCTATGGAGGAGCAGAAAGAGGTGCTAAGACAAATGTTACATTGCAGAGTTCACGTTTGCTCACCCTCCCCCATTGCAGCCACTACTGAACTTCTTTCCATGGCCTCCCCAAACCCCACTCCCCATAGTCCCACTGAATACCTACCTCATTTCATTACTCCTTTCACCCCACTCCTTCAGACAGCTATGACAAAAACAGCTATATTTACACATTTCATATCTCACACTGGCCCTTACTGCTTTGTCCCCTCCCATCCAATATTTTGTGTTATAAACTGTTTTTGTTTAATAAAGACAAGCTGGGAGAACAATACACACTATTTATTTCTGAGTTGCACATGGTACTTTCACCTGTCATCGATACACAGCTCAAGGTGACTAGCAGTCACAGTATGGCCTAGCACTGTCCACAAAAAAAACCACTTCATTGGTTCTCTAATATCCCTAGTATTTGGCTGTTCATATTCAGATACAAAGCGATCCACCTCTGTAGTCCATTAAGTGGAAAACTTTTCACCCTTAACTTCACATAAATTATGGAGCACACAGCAGGCAGTGATAAACATGGGAATTTTGTCTTAGTTAATGTCTAGCCTGCCTGAAAGGCATCTCCAGTGAGTCTTTAACGTGCCAAATGCACATTCAATGGTCATTCAGCACCTGCTGAGCCTGTTATTGAAGTGTTCCTTGTTGTTATCCAGGTGGCCCCATAAGGCTTCATGAGCAATGGCATTATTGGGTAGGCTGGGTCTGCCAGGATCACTATGGGCATCTCAATGGTCCCCACTGGAATCTTTTCATTTGGAAAGAAAGTCCCTTCTTGCAGCATCCTGTACAAACCAGTGTTCCTGAAGATGCGTGTGCTGTGTTCCTTCCCAGACCAGCCTGTCGCTGAAATGACCATGCTGATCCACAAGAGCCTGCAGTACCATAGGGAAGTACCCCTTTTTTATTTATGTATACTATCTCAAGATAGCCAAGACCAACACTGGGATATGTGTGCCATCTATCACCTTATCTCTGTTAGAAAATCCCAGTACTATGAAGTCTTCCACTATTTCACATTTCCCAGAGTCACAGTCCTTTGTAGTACAATGCGGTTAATGGCACCGCACACTTGTGAAAACACAAGTTCAGTGGTGGAGTTCCCAACTCCAAACTGATTAGAGACTACCAGTAGCAGTTTGGAGTTACCTGTTTCCACACAGCAAATGCCACAAGTTTTTCCACTGAGACAGCAGCTGTCATTCACATGCTTCTGCTCAGGGCAGGGGCAATCTCTGCAAAAGTTCTATGAAGGTGACTTTGCAGACTCTGAAGTTCTGCAGCCACTGGTCATAATACCAGATCTTCATAATGATGTGATTCCACCCCTCAGTGCTTGTTTCATGTGCCCAAAAGCAGTTGTGCATCATGTGCAGATGCTCTGTGAATGCAAACAGTAATCTGGTGTTGTTCATTTTCATGACATATAGCAAGTTAGGCACCTTGGATTCCTGTTCCAATTGGAAGCTCATGATATATTGCAAGAGCAGGCGTGATGTGTTCAGAACACTGACAGTAATAGTGGAGAACAGTGCAGGATTCATCCTTTCAGACAAAGGTGGTGGGCATCAGAGGTGCTGATTTTTTGTTTTGCTGAGGGGTGCCGTACCCTGGCTGTATCCCCATCGCAGGATTATACAGGGCTAGGCTGTACCAGGACATGAGCCCCACCCAAGCAGTCCCTATCCTGCTCCTGGCTGTAGCTGGGACTGCAGGGTAATGAGCAATGGGTGGCAGGGTAGGATTGAGACTATGGGGGAGGAAGGGCATGGGTGACAGGGTCAGGACACATGCCCATCTGCCCCCCCTCCAGAAGTCCTGACCCCACCCTTGTCACCTGGACTGGGAAGGATGGCCATGGGCTGCAGGCTAGGATCAGGACTGAAGGGGGTAAAGAGTCTTGGGTGGCAGGATCAGGTCTGACTGCAATGGCACTGGGCTGTGCTGGCTGCCCTCTCCACTCCCTGGTTCTGGCCCGTGAGAATTCACTGGCTCACACACATCTGGCATGGCAGCCCTCCCCCAGCCCAGCCCCACCAGTGGAATGGTGGTGCTCACTGGCCACCTATGCTTGTCTTGCTCTGAGGCTTCCCCTCACCTAGCTTCTGCTGGGGTTCAAGTCAGGGGCTTACTCCATATGTCCCTTTGGGTGGGATTCATGGGAGAGCCACTGCTGGGATTCAGGGCACCCAATTTTCCAGCCGGAGGCCCAAAACCACCTCCTTCCCTCAAACCTAGCCTAGCCAAGTTCCATCAACAGTTATCACTAGAGGTGTTGCTGCATGCAAAAAAGATTTAGGACGCAGGCCCCAGGGCCCAACCCCCCCACTGCCCAAAATCACCCCCCAACCATGTTCACACCAGTCACCTTGACACCCCCCCATCAGCACCACACTGCCTAACTCCCCCCGCCCCATGTTGACCCCACTGCCCAAAACCAACCCTCCACCATGCTCATCCAGCTGCTTGGAACCACCATCCCTTGCTGGTACCCCACTGCACAAAAACACCCCCATCCCCTGGCCAAGCGCACCTCACCACCCAAAACCACGCTCACCTGCAACCTTGCTCTGCTCCCCTTTCCCTCCCCCTTGTTCAGTGGGGCCCATAGAAATACTTACCTGCACTCTGCTGGTTCAGTCCTCCTAGTCTAGCTGAAGAGGTCCAAATCCCACACAGCCACTGATGCCAGAACACAACGGGCCACTTGCCTCACCTATGGGCTGCAGGGTGGGAAATTTAAAAGGGCTTGCTCCTGCCAAGCTTTTCCCAGGCATGCCACAGAGCTCAGAGCAGGCAGGCTGTCTGTGCCTGCTAGGGCCTACAGCTCAGAGCTGCTCTAGCAGATCCAGGGCCCATGCCCTATATACTCAATGCCAGTGATGCTCCTGCCTGGTAGCCGGGGTCAGAGGAAGCCTGGGTAGGAGCTGCAGCCAACCATGAACAGGCTGTTGCAGAGGGAGGCACAAATTAATGCAGGTTGTAGGGGGAGAGGCACTTCAGGTGGAGTGGCCCCAGATCCCAGGTGAGCAGCAGGGGCTGATGGCACTATGTGATAATGCCCAGTGCAGTGATCAGCTGAACCCTAAACTACTTTTCTTTTTTTCTTATTACAGTGGGGTGGCTTGAGAATTTGCCCCTAATACCCTCCCTGGCTGGGTGCTACCCTGTGGCTGACGGAGGCTGGAACACAGGCCTTGCCCCCAGGGGGCTTGGGGCTCAATAACTCAGCCCTGCTCTGCTGCAGTAAGGAGGTGTGGCTTGGGGAAACAAGAATTCACAGCTGAACAAAAAAGAAGTCTTGTGGCACTTTTAAAGACTAAGAAATTTATTTATCGCATGAGACGTGGGATCTCTCCTACAAAAGCTCATGCAATCAATATATTTGTTCATCTTTAATAGTGCAACAGGATTCCTTGTTCATTTTGCTGAATGAGACTAACACAGTTGCCCCTCTAAAATTCATAGCTGATTAATTTAGCTGATTAAATCAAACAGAAAATCAGTACGGTTGGGGCAAGACAAAAATTGCATCTACAGTCTGAGTGAAATAACTGATTTGCAGACTCTGCCAGGAGCTAATTATCCCAGCCTTCCCAGTGAGTGCTGAGCATCCACTCTTCTCTGTTTTTTTGTGTATGCTGGGCCCCCGGATGCTCCCAATGTTGGCACCTACAGTACATGCCCAAGAAATGTTGGTGCCATTGAAAAATCCTATGAAACAATCAAGAATGCAAGAAATGATGGGATTTACATCAACACATCATGGGATGTTGAGCCCCCTCCTGTGATACATTGCAATCCTCTCTGCCTTCCCACAACTTCTAGCATCTCAAGGATTAGAGTTCCACAGTGGGATAGCTGCCCATAGTGCACTGCTCTTGCTGTTGATGCTAGACCACCATGTATGGACTGCTTTGGCAACACAGTGATCACTGTGTGGACAGCAGGGTCATAACTAGGTGATCTGGCACCCAGGGCAAGCAAACCCAAAGGCATCCTCCCATGATCCAGGCCCCAATCTGGCCGGGGCCTGATCCGTCTACAGGGAGTGGCATCTGGCCCCAGCTGCCTTCTGGCGGCGGCTGGGACTCCCTCCTGGCTGCCGACAGACCCAGCCGGTGGTGGGGAACAAGATCCATCCCCAGCTGCCATGGGGAGCTGGATCCACCCCAGCAGGGAACCCCAGGTGCTGCTGAAAGCAGGCATCACTGGAAGCCCCAGACAATGAATTTTAGTGGGTGCAGGGGATGGATCTGGTTCCTTACTGCCGAGAAACAAGATCTGTCCCCAGCTGCTGCAAAGAACTGGATCTGTCCCCTGTGCCTCTAAAATTCGATACCTTGAGCTTTTCCCCGGTTGTTCTGGCCTAGTTATGGCCCTGGTGGACAGGCACAAGTGCTGGAATTAGAGCATTTTTCCCTCACCAATGTAACTTGTGTTCACAACACTTTCTGGCATAGACATGGCCTTTGTCATAAACATGTTACTTGAGAGCTGGAAAATAGAGAAGTAGGAGACGGAAACAACTGGCTGAAGGAAGCATGATGCAGATAATAGATTCCAGGAATGTTGATTGAGATGCAGTGAGTGCTACATAACATCTAAGAAATTATTGTTTTCAGGAAAGTTAGCTTTATAAAGTCTTCTGGCAAGATTTAGATTAAATATTGGGAGTGAACCTGGGCAGAGTCTCTCCTTGTGAAATGGCCCAGAGGGGATGTCAGTGCTGGTGCAAGATGGCAGGACTTGAGGCTACACTATATCATGCTGAAGGTCAAATTAGCATCTGGTCATGAATCAGAAGGGTGACATGACACCACTTCTACTCCTTCCCTCTCCTGTTCATAGCATCTTGCTTCAAGCATAGTTAAGGCAGAACCAAAATCTAGTTAAATATATGGAAAATCATCTCTCAAATCAAAATCAATGTATCAAAATACCTTCAAATCACCCTTGGAAGAGACTCTTGGCAGACGCATGCACACAATTACAGTATACTGATTCCCTGTAGTTTTAAGAAGGGAACAGAAGGGAAAATGGTATTGAGCCTGACTGTCACAGTGCTATGTTTGTTTCTCAGACTGCTTCGATTATTTCCATCTAAAAGAGGGGAGAGGGGACTCCCCCCTAGTTTCAGGGAATCAATTATATTTGGCTTTCTCAGGAAAATGCATGTATATTCTCTAAATACATTATTCAAAATCCATATAAATTAAATTAAAGGACTGTAAAACCATAATGGTATAATTTAATAATCTAAAAAGGAAATGATTATCTATTTTTTCTATACAGCCTTAAGAATATGTTGCTGTTTAGCTTGATTTGGAAAAAAAAACAATGGAAGCTTTGTGAGTCTTTTTTCCCCATAAGTATTTCAGGGCTGTTTTTCTTAAGTATTTAAGACAGCTTTAGAATTCAACCCACTGTTTCCTCTCCCTGCCCTCCTGACCCTCTGTATGAATACTACCAACATTCACGCTTAGGTAGAGATCACTGGCAGCAAGTGATATGTACTCACTGTAAAAATCAGATGTTTGGGTTCTTTCTAGTCATGTGATGGGTAGATTAGGAGATCAGAATTCCTGTAGGTATTAAAATAGCTATGAGCAGACATTGGTCATGAGTTTATCTCATGGAGGAGTTTAAATACAGTACAGAAAATATGAAAAATATGAACTGTTCTTTTGTCACTGAAAAGAAATGCAATTAAGTAGTCTTAAATTTATTTTGATGACAAAGGTATTTGAAATCAAAATCATTATTGTATTTCTTATAATAAAATCAATTTTTTCATAAGAGAGGTTATTAAATTAAGCAGAATCTACTAATATAATTTCACAATTAAAATTTTTGAAAGTATTGATTTCTGAGCAATCAAATCCTGTTTGCAAATTTAAGGTTAGAGACTACTTACTGTTTTAAAAACACAGATAAGTCTGAACCAAAATAATGGATGTGAATACTCCCAAACTGGAAAGACTTTGGTTTGGATCTTATTTGGAATGATATTTCTCTGGTCTGTATTTATAGTGCCTTCTAGAATTAAATGTTTCATTTATAAAATGTCAAACATTTGAGTGTTACTATAATAAATATAATCATCATTCACAGAAGGAAGAAAAAAGATTTTACTTAAAATGCTCCAGTGTGCAGTTTTTAATGCACTGTGTGCAGAGAAATACATAAGGGCAATATTAATCAGTTAAAAAGAATGTTTGGTTTGCAAGGGCTGCCACTGAATATATACACACAAATATATTTATTATTTTGCAAAGACAAACATTGGGCCAATAGGTAGATTAACATCCCTACCTGGATCTTACTACAGAGCCTCCTCAGAACAGCTCATCCAACTCAAGCATCCCCCTGGAAGCAAAAAGATTAATTTCTTGTCAGGAACACCAAAACAAAGAGGATGTTTAATTTCTGTTGGGACCTGCTGTGAAGTGGAGAGATAACAGCTATATAATTGTTCAGAATGAAAAGGCACATAAAAGGCCCAAGCTTGCCATGCTTGTACATATTAGTAATCCTTCCACATCTGAATAATTCCATACAATTTAACAACAATGCTTGTATGAATAAGGAATATATATGTCAGTAAAGAGTTGCAGGTCATTTGAAAAATTTTCTAAGCACCCAGTTCAAGACACATTGAAATGATTGCAGATACCCTTTGACTTGACTGAGCACTGGATCAGGCACTAAATAACTAGAGACATCTTACAGACTGCAAATTATGAATTTAATAAAATCCAGTATAAGGCTGGATTAAGGCAGAGGCTTTTGGGGCTGCAGCCCTGGGCTAAAGAGTGGCCCCATAGCTCTGCAAAAGTCTATCCCCAGCCTGAGGCAAAGTGCAGATCTGTGCTGGCTGGGGCCCATGGCTGAATCTGGCCTGGCCTCTCTGCCAGGCATTGGCGGACACTCAGATCAGTGGTCCGACAGTGCTTTCAGGCCTGGCACACCACCTCCAGGTTATCTCTCCTTGTGTGGTGGTTTGACCAGTCTGTCCCAATGGCAGACCAACAGCTTCAGAGTGGGGCATGCAGCAGGCCATGGTCTCTGGCCCAAGCAGGTGCTCCATGCTGGATCCCAACACCAAGCTCCGTCCCACTTCAATCTACCTACCCTTGCGGCTGGCCAGTCTCTGAGCCTCGGGGGCCCCCTAATGCCAGGTGGGCCACAGTGTCAAGCACTGGCCTGCCCCGTACAGCTCATAGGTCTGCCAGGTTGCCCAAGAGCTAGTTTGCATAAATAATAATAAATAAAGCACGTGGGTAGAACTTGTTAGGCTTTTTATTATTTTTCACATGAAAAATTTCAACAAAAATTGAAAACTTTCAGTGGGGAAATGTCACTTGTAGTTTGGGTATCTCGTACCCCATTTTCCTTTCTGGGATTGGTCTCCCTAGCTGAACTACAATTCCCATAGTGAACCATGACCTCCCCTTTTACTGTGAAACTGTTATGCATCATGGGAGTCCAAAGCCATGATGTATCATAGGAGATCGTAGGGGAACTAATCTATAAAGAGAATGGGGGAATGAGAGACACTACTGCAAATTTTGAGTCATTTCCAAATAGAAATGTTTCAGTTTTCTGTTTTAAAAAGCAATCAATTTTAAGCAAAAGAACAAATAATTAATCAAAAAACAACAAAGTCAGAATGTCAAAGCTTTTTTCTGGAAGGCAGATATTTTTGGCAACAAATATGGTTTATTCAAAACTCAATTTTCTGTTGAAAAAGAGTTTTGATGGCAAATTTTCCTGCTATCCTGACTTACAGGTGAGAGGCTATCCTGCACCTCTGAGAACTACAACATTTAGCAGCACCACACCATCACACTTCTTAAACTGGGATCCATGGAGGGGTCATCAGAAGACATCTTGCAGCTGCCTTCTGTCATTTCTGCAGTGAGGGAATTTATATTGCAGTATAAATAATGAACACAATATGGGCTTCATCATATGAAAGCTAAGTTCACAGATTTTTTCTAACCTTGTAGACTGAAAATTGTTAGAGGCCATCAAATTTCATCAAATATTTACCACAGCTTAAGGGAAAAAAAATGTCGGATTCTATAACAGATGAATAGGAAAGATAGATTGTGTTTTTATCATCAAAGGATTGTATAAGAAGTGCTTCTTCTCAAAATCTGTTTATATATTTTATATATAGTTACATTGGCTGCAGCAGTTCCACATGATGACCACTTCATTGAGTAGAAATCAGGTGAGGCACTGTGCATTCAAGTCTCACACCCTACTGCCCCAATATGCCCTTTTCCCCACCCAAGCATGTCATCAATACCAGGGGGGATCCTGAGGTTCCATTTCAAAGTGGATTCCTAGCTGGTCCGTGGTGCTTGAGTTGCTGGAAAAGGGACCAAAAATCTGTTCCTTGGCATCATATTTCTGTGATACATATTTCAAAAAGCTAGTTGCATTATGTATAGCTAGTGCATGGCAAGCAGCACTATGCATGCTATTAAAATAAATCATTGAGCTCATTAGGAAAAAAGAAGAATCCATATCATGTGCTTCTAGAAATGTGATCATAATGATTAATCCTTGCTGTTAAAAAAAAACAACAGAAAATAAACCTGGAATGTCAAACTCATTTTGCTATGACAGGCCACATTTGACTTTAACGTAGTTCAAGTGGGCCATACTCACCATAAATTGAAATACAACAGCACTCTTGTGGCATTGAGGAATGCATTGTACGTGAAACTGTGTTTTGCAATTTCTCTCTTTCTGTTAGGGAAAGAGTGTGGTCTCATTGAGTGCAGTCTTGAATACCCAGCACTTTGTGATGGCATGAGACCTGACACTCTTGTGGCATTGCGGAGTGCTGGGTATGTGAGACCACACTCTCTCTCCTATTAGTGGAAGAGTGTGGTCCTGACAAGTGCAGTCATGGGCCAGATGAAGGAGGTTTGCAGCCTCAGGGCTGCATGTTTGATACCCCTGCAATAAACTTACAAAAGGAGTCTTGATACAGTGCTTCCCTCATCCCAGAGTTATTTGTTATATGCCATTAACTGTCTCTCTCTCTCTCTCTTCCCAGAACTAAAGGTTATTCTGAGTCTCAGGCTTTTGATCTGATCTATACCAAAGGGGTGATTTATTTTGTTCTGGAGTTTTGGGTCAGTAGAACAACACTGAGTTAGGAGCAAACTGCAAAGTTCACATCTAAATTTCAGTTTTTTCAAAAAATAAGGATGTGTGGAACTGGCAAAGGATAGATCTCAAAATATAACCATTAGGAGGAATTATCAGTTAGTGAGTGTAGTTCTAATACAATTCTGCAGGATTAGTTCCATGCCCAATGCTACCCAACATGTATTTAAATGTTCTGAAAGAAAATAACTTCTGATAACAAAAGTGGAACAAAGATTGGTATAGTAGTAATTAATGTAAAGCACAGGTCATTGATACAGAGCACTGCAGACTAGTTCATTTGGTAATCTGTAAGCAATCAGATTATATATATATTAATATAGCAGAATATAGAGTCAACATCTAGAAATAAAGAATGAAAGTCACTCTTATAGGACAGGGGATCTGTATTCTTCAAAGTTGTCACTCTGAAGAGGATGTAAAGGTCATTAAAGATAACCAATTCAATATGAGCATCCACTATGATGTCATGGTAAAAAAGGCTAACACAGGGGTCAACAACCCCTGGCACCCATGCTAAAAATGGCATGAGGGCTGAGCCTGAGCGGCACGTGGCACCACTGAGGCTCCCTGATGGCCCTGCTGCCCTAGTGCTGGGTGGCTGGTAAGAGCCATGTGCTGTGGTTCAAGGTCCCCACTGGGAAATGCAGCCAGCAGCGTCAAAGAAACTGCAAGTGTGCAGCTCCTGGCCCTGCCCCCTGCTAGGCAAGGGTGGAGGGGAGCAGGGTGCGTCAGCCCTTGTGCTTCTGGCTCTGACCCTGGAGCTGGAAGATGACCACTGGTGGAGGCAAGAGCTGGCCCTGGCCAGGACCAGGAGGCTGCCCACCAGTGAGAGCAAGTGCTGGCCCCTGGAGGCTACCTGCTGGCAGGGGTGAGTGCTGGCTCTGGCTGGGACCTGGAGGCCACCCACCAGCAGGGGCAGGAGCCAGTCATGGCCCTGGCCCTGAACCAGGGGCGCCCCCCCTCCCTTGGCCCTGCCCTGGCACCTGCTGAGGGTGCAGTGGGCAGGGCTGGCACATGGGCCAGCAAAGGTTGCTGACCCCTGGGCTAACATGATACTTGGATTAAAAACAAAACAAAACAAGGAGTCCTCTGTGGCAGCCTTGTTAGTTTGTGTACAGCAAAACCAAAGAGAGTCCTGTGGCACCCTAAAGACTAACAAATGTCTTTGAGCATAAGCTTTCAAGGGCTCCACCCCACTTCCTCTGATGCATGAAGTGGAAACTACAGTTGAGAGGTGTGTGTGTATATATATATCTGCCGTTCACACCAGCCGATTAGAAGGTGAGAATGTGTGACCAGGGATAATTACTTTTTGTAATGGGCTATCCATTCTAACTTCCTATTCAGACCCAGTTTGATTGTGTCAAGTATGCAAAGCAGCTCCAGCTCTGCAGTTTCATGTTGAAATCTGGTTTTTTTTTTGTTTGTTTTTTTGGAGTATGGCAACTTTCTAGTCTGCTGCTGAGTATTCAGGGAGATGGAAGTGTTCTCCTGCTGGTTTATGGATGTTGCCATTTTTGATGGCTGATTTGTGTCCCTTTATCCTTTTGTGTAAGGACAATTTGGTTTGACCAATGTATATGTTAGAGGGACATTGCTGGCACATGATGGCATATACCACATTAGTGGATGTGCAGGTGAATGAGCCCCTGCTGCTGTGATTGATATGGTTGGGACCTGTGATGGTACCACTGCAGTCAATCTGCAGAAAGAGTTGGCAACAAGGTTTGTTGCACCAATAGTTTCCTGGGTTTGTGTTCTTGTATAGTGCTTGGTTGCTGGTGAGCATTAGCTTCAGGTTGAGGGGTTGTCTGCAATGTTCCCTCTAAGGTTTGGTGGCATGTGCACAAAATTTTCAACCCACGTGCAAAACTTTTTCTGAATAAAATTTGTGTGCAAACTCATACAACAAAAGTTATTGAAAAATCTAGACCAATGAAAAATTAATAAAAATTATTTAAAGTTGTTTATTATTAATAAAAAACACCCAAGTTATTTAATATTTACCCAAATTGCTATACAATCAAAAGAAACTAATCCATGGCTTTCAAACAACCCAATACCAAAGTTATATTCAATCCGGATCCTAGGTGTCACAATTCTGCCTAATACCCTCATCTCCTGTGTTCTACATGCAGTTACAGTTCACAGGGAAGCCAGCTAATTATCACTGACAGCATTTAAGACACACAAGGAGTTGTGTGGCACTTAAAGACTAACAGATTTATTTTTCGCATGAGCTTTCGTGGGAGACTCCTTGTTTTTTTTTTTTTTCCCCTGGACTAGACTAACACAGCTACCCCTTTGGAAACTGGCAGCATTTAAGATGTCTTGATGGTCCCAGAGGGGTAAATTCTATTGAAATTTTAAAAATCAAAAAGATTCCAGACATCTCTTTTCAGGAAAATGCTGCTACAAGAAGGGTGCTAAACACAGCTGAAATCAAAACAATGGGCTTCTAGCTGCTTTAAGATAAGGCCACAGTATTTCTTAAAAGCCTATTTTCAGTCCCTTGTATCTTTACCTGCCCCATCATTTGGGGGCTACATTTCAACTTAAGAGAAAATCTCTACCAAAATACACATCACTTCAGTGCATTATGGTTTCTTCTGATGGACAGATTAGGGTGCATGATGAAGAGAATAATCTCATGGCTGCCTTTGATTCCCAGTCTTTTGGCTGTTACTATATTTAAAACAAGTACTTATCTGATATCTCCATTACATCTCTAAGATTTCTATGAATTTTTCTTCAAAGCATCTGATGAAATGGGGTTTTCTCCCATGAAAGCTCATGCAATCAATATATTTGTTAGTCTTTAAGCACCCCAGGACTCCTTGTTTGTTTTGTTATGAATTGTTGTAATTTACAGGACTCTGGAGAAAACATGTTCCAGGTTCTTTGAAGTCACAGAGTTAGCATGCTCAAACATTCTCACTGTTCAATTACTCCACTTAAGTAACATCCACACTAGCTTTCAGGAAATATACAACTGATTTTTAGAGATTTTTCACTTCCACAGCTTTATCTAGTTATTGAAGGGACATTTTGGCACCATGCGCTTGCTGTTTCCCATGTGAGGATTTTCAAACTTCAGGGTATGAATGGCACTTACTCTTTACCATACCTCTTGTTTAGACAGCTGAAGAATTGCCCCAATCCTAGGGGTAACAGATACCAAAGCATGGAAAGGAGGACAGGGAAGTACAAAAAGGGGGACATTGGAGGACACACACGCATCCGGGGCCCAGCCCGGGCCCCTTCACCCACCCAGCTAGTGCCCCCCTCCCCAAATGCTTGCCCCATTGATCACACAACTCCAGAGAAATCTGTCTAGCCCCTATTTACAGTGTAAGATGAATTGCAAGAACAGCAGCTCAGGAATATCAGCTGAATGGCTTAAGTATTTTTCATCTTCACATTAAAGTAACCATAAAGCCAGCCACTTTAAGGAGTCACAAAATTAAGTATTTAATATTTATATCAAGGTGCAAGGAGAATCATACTGAAGAACTCCTATCTAGATTAAAATTTTTACATTGTAAATTGCAAATAGAAGCAAATCTCCAATAAATTTAATGTAGCAATTATGGACAAGATTAAAAGCAGTTTTAACACGGTAAATTTCTTCACTCCCATTGTTTGACACACGGAGGGGCTGGCCCTTGACTCCATGAAGTCTAGCAGAATTTGAGGTGTTGGCTTCTAAAGGAAAAGTAATCTCTGTCAGCAGGCTTCTCCCCAACACTTGAAATTCAAGGGGGGAGTGCAGGGGAGGCTCACTAATTTGGTATGACTGCTACTAGCTGACAACTTGGGGAGGGTATAGGGAAATCCCTGTCTAGCCTCAGTTTTGAACCTCACTGTTCAGTATTTGTGGTGTTTTGGACTACCTAGGGTCATTGGGGTTGCCATAGTGATAAATGGGAGAGTCGTTTAGGTGCTAGGAAAAGCTGTCTGTCTCCTCTCTCTCTCTCAGTTCTCTTTCAATAAAGACTTCTTATACAGCTCTGAATATACTGTCCTCCTTATTGGATTATAATCTCCCTTAAAACTCTACAGCCAGGGGCGGGGTGGGGGGGAGAGGGGAACAGACCTGAGCTGCGGACTGGAACGAAGCAACAAGGTAGACCCAAACCACTTCCCTGGCTGCAGCCAACCCCGCCCCCAGCCACCCCTCTTCACTCCCCATAGATATGCGGCAGCCCAGCAAGAAATCCTCTGCAAATTCTCAACCCCACCAGGCGCTGCAGCTGCTGGGCTGAAGGACAGAAGAACATGTTCTGGAGCTGTGGGCTCGGGAGCTGCCCCAGGCATCCGGCAAAAAGCCAGACAAATTGCACTTTAACCCAAATGCCCGGAGGACAGCAGGGCAAAAAGGAGGACATGTCCTCCTTTTGCGGGACGCCTGGTAACCCTACCCAATCCTGACTCCCTAAGCTCCCTGCCCCAATTCCAGCCCTCCTAACCCCCCACCCTCTTCAGCCCCCCAGGCCTCCCCAGCTCACCATCCGGACCCCTTTTCCCCCCTCCCCACACACCCTCCCTGCCCCCTGCTTTCTCCGCTGGCTGCCTGACCACCCCAACCCCTCCCAGCCCCTTTCACTGGCCCAAGAGGGCAGGAGGCCACGTTCTGGCCAGCAAGGAGGAGCCCGGGCTGGAGGAAGGGGCTGGCCATGCGAACAGCCAGGACCTGGCTGGAAGGGACAGAGCCTCCACAGGCTCTGGGGAGGGGAGGGGAGGGGGAGAGGAGTGGCCCGCAGACCCTCCCTTCCTTCATCCGAGGGGAGACGCGCTGGAGTGTCGCATCCTGGCGCAATCCTTGGCCCAGCCCAGGCGCCCCCGGCCGATTCTTGGCCTTGCTGCAGGACCCGCGGCCTGCTGCCTCCGGCTCCTGGCTGTTCCCCGGCTGCGGGGCAGGCCCGGCCCAGCACTGCCTTGCCCCAACTGTGGCTGTGCTGCCGCTCTGAAGTGCCCCATGCGCGGGAACAGGAGAAGCCTGCATGGCAGGATTTTTTTAAGTGCGTGGCCGTGCTGCCGCGCGCCTTAGAGGGAACAGTGGTTGTCTGTAACCAAGGACTGGCCTGCATACCAAGGCTTGGGAGAGTGGGGGATTATCATCTAGGATAGGTTGTAGATCTTTGATAATGTTTTGGAAGGATTTTAGCTGTAGGTTGTAGATGGCCAGTGGTGTTCTGTTGTTTTCTTTATTGGGTCTGTTCTGTAGCAGTTGACTCCTAGGCACCCATCTGGTTCTGACAATCTGTTTTTTTCACTTCCCCAGGCAGATACTGTAATTTTAGGAATATCTGGCCAAGATCTTGTAGGTTTTTGTCTCTGTCTGAGAATTTGGAACAGATCCAGTTGTACCTTAAAGCTTGGCTGTAGATGATGGAGTGTATAATGTGTCCTGGAGGCATGTAGGTATGTATTATAGTCAGATGGTTTTTGGTATAGGGTGGTGTTAATGTGTCCATCCCTTATTCATACTGTAGTGTCCAAGAAGTGGATTTCTTATGTGGACTAGTCCATTCTGAGGTTGATGGTGGGGCGGAAATTGTTGAAATCCCAGTGGAATTCTTCAAGGGACTCTTTCCTGTGGATCCAAATGATGAAAATGTCATTAATGTAACATAGATAAAGGAGAGACATTTGGGGTTGAGATTAGAGGAAGTGATGTTCCAGGTTGTCCATAAAGATGTTGGCATGCTGTGGGGCCATGTTGGTACCGATAGCCGTGTCACTGACTTGAAGGTACAGATTGTCTCCAAATCTGAAGCAATTGTGGGTCAGGACAAAGTCACAAAGTTCAGTCACCAAGTGTGCTGCGTCAGCATCTGGGAAACTGTTCCTGATGGCTTGTATTGAGGAATGCTGGTGTAAAGGGCTTCTACATCCATAGTGACTTGGATGGATTTTTCTGATAGATCACTGATGGACTGCAGTTTTTTCAGGAAGTCAGTGGTATCACAGAGATATCTAGGAGACCTGGTGGTGTAGGGCCTGAGGAGAAAGTCCACCTGGTCAGAGGAGAAACTCCACATATCCTGACAATCCTGCTGTGAGAGTGCCAGTGCTGGAGATGATGGGGCACCGAGGATACCTGTGTTTGTGAATCTTGGGTAGTAGATAAAATACCCCTGGTTGGGGCTCTTGGGGTGCATCCATGTACATTTGTTCCTGTGCTTCTTCAAGGAGTTACTTAAGTAGATGTAGTTTCTTTTGGTATTCCTTAGTGGGATCAAGGTATTGTCTTGTAGAATGTGGTGTTAGAGAGTTCTCTGGCAGCTTTCTGCTCGTAATCTGACCTATTCATGACGTCTACAGCACCTCCTTTGTCAGCCTCTTTGATTATAATGTCAGAGTTGTTTCTGAAACTGTG
The DNA here is from genome assembly GCA_007922195.1 of Podocnemis expansa. Taxonomy (NCBI): domain Eukaryota; kingdom Metazoa; phylum Chordata; order Testudines; family Podocnemididae; genus Podocnemis; species Podocnemis expansa. The sequence goes on from ML681982.1 coordinate 5,539,350, forward strand.
GATGGCATTTTGTTCTGCATGGCTAAGGTCATGGGGCAAGTGACGCTGCTTGTCTACAATCTCGGCTTGTGCACGTTGGTGGAAACACTCTGTGTAAAGTCTAGTCTGTGGCACTTCGAAAGACTAACTAATTTATATATCACATGAGCTTTCAAAGGTGTAATCCCACTTCATCAAATGCATGAAGCTGAAACTGTAACAGATGAATAAATATAAAGAAGGAGAGGAGGGAACATTCTCACCTCTCTGTTTTTCCACAATGAACCTAGACAACTTATTTGATTTGCTGCAAAAAGACTGAACTGACCTTGTGACTTACCCTTCTCTGTATTTATTCACCTGAGATGTTACAGTTTCCATTTCATGCATCTGATGAAGTGGGATTACTTCCATGAAAGCTCATGTAATAAATAAATTTGTTAGTCTTTAAAAGTTACACAGGACTCATTGTTTGCTTATCTGAACTACACTAACATGGCTATTCCTGTGGAATATGATATTTGGATGTAATAACAGAGGAATATGACGCAAGAGTAAGGAGGTGATGTCTTTTTATATAATGTTGCTAAGACCATGAATGGAACACTATGTCCAGTTATGGTGTCCATACTTTTCAAAGAATATTTAAAAATTGGGGGAAGTTCATGAGAAGACGTATGAAAATGATTTGTGGTCTGGGAAAGAAAATATGGCTTGCATTGAGAAACCAGTTCTGTTTTGCACTTCACTGCTTTCTGATATTTCAAATCATGTTTTCATTCCTCCGTGGAATGAAAACAAAAACTGATATGAAAATTGGAAATATGTCAAAACATCATTTTTCAGACCACAAAGGTCAAACATTTGATCTGGATATCTCTATCTCCATGTCCAGAAATTACCAGAGAGCACTCAACTCAAGAAACTTGCTAGTCAAAAACTTTGTTGAAGTAGATATGTCTTTGCAAAACATTCCAGCTTTGGTGAAACAGCTTGTTAAAATAAAAACACATTTTAAAATGTTCTGACCAGCTCCAGTCACAGGTGCACAGCAACTCTGAAAATCAGGTCCCCAAAGTGCAATGATTTATTACTTCTTTTTCTATCTATATGCTGTAGAGCCTGTGTAAAAATCTTAACAAAAAAACCATGGAATTTGCCTAAATAGATTCCTGTGTGCCAAATGGAAAATATGCTGCTGAATACCTCAAGTGCTAAGGATTAATAGGTTTTTATCTTCTTAAGAAATACTTTCTACTTTACGAAGTCTTATTCATAGCTAATACATTTTCAGTAGTTCTTGGAAGAAAAATTAACAAGCCTCCCAAATTAATTATGTGGGAAAAAGGAAGACATAGGAATGCACAGTTAGGGTGCTGATAGATCACAGAACACAATAGAAGGTCTCTCATGACGGTATTGAAGGTGAATGTGTTTGTGTATTTTTTGGTGAATGATCAAATGACTTACAGTAATACAAATACATGATGTGAAAGTAACTCATGAGCTGTAACTGGATGAAAGCAATATTGTTTGACTCATACAACATGAGAGTCACCAGCTTAAACTTTTGAATATCTTGCTTTTATGAACTTAGAAAAAAAATTAAAATTAAACCCAAAGATAGCCTAGAGCAAGCAACATTTCTGGAGTATTGCCTCTATATCTGGCATATGCAGAACAAACACTATGGTCAATTAATTTCTTTGTCTACTAGGAAAATCCCATGACTCAGAGTCTTAGGGTAACTTGTCATCAGATTGTATCTGGGGGTCAGAAATAACTTTTTAGGAGCCTTTTTTTTTTTTTTTAGTTTGATGTCAATGTGATACGTTATGAAAAAAAACATTTCTTTTAAATTATCAGGGAGTCCTGTGGCACTTAAAGACTAACATATTTACTTATCACATGAGCTTTCGTGAGAGAAAATCCTACTTCATGAGACACTTTGAAGATGGGGAAACTAACAGAATGTGAGGAAAATAAATGCAGGGAAGTGTAAGTCATAGGATCAGGTCACACTGTAACTAGTAGCTGAGCACTTCAATCTTCCAAATCACTCTGTTGACCATTTGTTAACAGCTGTGCTCAAACAATTGAATAACACATCAATGCTTCAAAGATAAACAGCAGAACTAGAATTCATTTGTAAATTTGATTCTGTTGCTTCAGGATTAAATGAGTTTGGATTTTTTTTCTCATTACAACAGGTGATTTGACCTCATCTTCCTCTATTTTCTGTTCCCCAGTGCTTGAATCTTAACAACTGCTTTGATTTGCTTTTACAGTCTGACCTGATCCAATGACTTACACTTCCTTGAATTTATTTTCCTCCCATTCTGTAAGTTTCTCCATCTTCAAAACATCTGACGAAGTAGGATTTTCTCCCATGAAAGCTCATGTGATAAATAAATTTGTTAGTCTTTAAGTGCCACAGGACTTCTTACTTGCTTTGCTGAACTAGATTAACATAGCTACGCCTTTGGAATCTGGCAAGATGCAAGGTTTTAAATTGTGTAATTCATCTAGAGCAGGAGATAGATAGAGTTGTAATACTAATTGAAATAAATTACATTTCTAAAATCATGTGGAAAAATCATCAGATGGTTAGCAAATAGAAATAATGATTTTGACTTATTCTAACTTAAAGAGGAGCTGTACTTTTCATAGCCTTTGGTAAAAATGAAACTTTCAAACTCCTTCCCATACAAAGTCTATACTTTTTAAATAAAGTTGTCATACTAATGTTATTTAGATAAACTTCCATCACAGAATACCAATTTGTTTACTTTTATGTCATACTCAAAGCTTGCAGTCTCTCCAAAGTTCACCAAAAAGACCTAACAGAGTTCTGAAATGAGATTTTGTATATTATCAGGACTACAAGTATTCTACGATGTATTAACCTACATAATTAAAACTAAAGCTGTTTAACTACTGAATGAACACTAGTTATTCCAGGAGAAGAGAGATGAACTAAGGGGCAAACCAGAACAAGTAAGGAAGAAAAGGACATTGCTGACACTGAGGAGATCCCTACTCCAGATCTACTCTTTTCTCATAACAAAGATGAGGTACTGTAAGTGAGTGAGGGGTCAAAAGAAGAATGCTGGAGCAAACTATGTATTAAAATGCAGTAAGTCACCAGGTGCATTTGTTATATGGCCATTCACAATGAAACAGGATTTGGTGCTGGCCTCTGAAAAACAATCCTGTACAACTTCCATAAATCTGAGCAAGAAGTTAGAATATAATGCCAGAGCTCCTATTTTTAGCCTTTGCTTTTTCTCTCAGTCATTTGCTCAGAAATGTGTGCATTTGCTTAGCATGGGAGCTGAAGTTACGGCATGCCTACAATATCTCTTCCTCCCAGGTGGTGAGAAGCCTGTGACTTCTGCATGGTTCCATGTGGATGCACAAGGTAGGGCTGCTATGACAGTGATATAATGCTGATACATAGAGCTCCAGAAATTTGCAGGTGCAAATGTGAGGTTATGTCTATAGTTAGAACTGAATTCAAATTGATTGCCATCAATTCGAGTTCTATTAAGTGCATGGACACACTGGCTTTCCTCAATTCGAATTGAGGATCTCCTCAGTTCGAATTGATGAGAGCTGGCTTCAAATTGGTCAAACCTTGTTTGACTTCGAAGTCAAGGTCAATTTGAACTCAGTAATTAAGTTAATGCCACAGTTGGTAGTTCTGCAATTTCATGTGTGAGTTTCTTCAGAACTTTTATGTGGGTACCTTCTAGTTGTGGTGCTTTATTACTGCTTAATTTATCAATTTGTTCCAAAAGCTTCTCTATTGAAATCTCGGTCTAGGAGAGTTCCTCAGATTTCTCATTTAAAAAGAAGAGCTCAGGTGTGGAAATTTCCCTCCCACACTCTCAGGGCTGAGTTAACCAGCCTGGGAGCCCTGGGCTGCCCCCCACTGTGAGGGCCCCCACCTGGGACCCCTCCTCACCACTGCAGGGCCCAGACCCTGGCATGGAAACCTGTTCCTGGAGAAGGGAGAGGTGTATGGGGACAAAGGGTGCTCCGGTCCCTCTCTGGCCAGTCTTCCCCAGTTGGTGGCACTGAGTGGGATGAGGGGGACTGGATAGGGGTGAAAGGGTCTGAAGCTGGGGGGCCCCCTTTTTGGCCAGGTCTCAGGGCTTCAGCCCCTAAAGCTCCTGCAATAATTCGGCCTTGCAGTCTCTGCAGTGATGACTGCTGAAAACAATTCATTTATCTACCCTGCAATGACCTTGTTTTCCTTAATCCATTTAGCTTCTCTTCAATGGCCTTGCCTTTCTTAATATGCTGAACAGGCATCAGTCACAGCTGTGGTTTAGAGGAAGGCATTCAACAGATATCAATGGGGGTGGGGCTCATGGAGCAGCACTAAAAAAGCATGAGCCAGAGGGGTGGCTTAGAGCAGTGGTTTTCAAACCATGGGTCAGGACCCAGTACTGGGTCATAGACTCTCAGGTGGTGGGTCACAGAGCCCCCCTGCTGCCATCAACAAAAGACTGGAATGCATTGCTCAGAGATGTAATTGTTGGGTCATGAGCATAAATGATCTTTCAACTGGGTCCTAAGGAAAAAAATTTGAAAACCACTGACTTAGAGAAGGATGTTGAACAGGAATGAGCTGGGGGTGGGGCTTAGCCGCAGTAACTCAGGTTCCAAAGCTGCTCCCTATGCACAGGGGAAGAGAGAGCTCCAGTTACTCCAAGGGCCAGGGGCAGTGGAAAACACTAGGACTTGATGGTACTCTCAGCAGGGCCCACAACCAACAGAGCCCTGTAGGAGCCTGTGGAGAACTGGAAAGGAGGGGACAGAGCTTCCTTCAGCCTCCATCCTAACCTGGTAGATCACTTCCACAGCCACTGTACATGCTTTCTGGGGCCAAGGAGAAAGGGGTCAGGTTGAGAAAGGAAGCACTGAGGTGGGAGAACAAGAGAGCAGGAGCTCAGGCTCAAGGGGGAAACACAGGTGGGGGTGACTGAGTGGCAGTTCAGAAAAGATGGGTAGGGTTGAGGCAGGGAAATGAGTGAGTGAGAGTTTGGAGCTGTTTTGCTGAATGAGAGAGATTGTGATCATGTTGAAGCTGAATTGGGGGGTGAGGGAAAGAGACTAATTTATGGCTGAAGCAGAAAGTAGTGTGGCTGAGAGAATATATGAGCGATGGGGATTTGGCAGAGGTGGGACTCAGAGGTACGGGGTCCCTGAGCTGGGGTGTGCTGAGGAAGGGAAGAGTAGTGGGATTATAAGGGTGTGTGAAATGCCTTGGAGATTGGAACCACCCTGTTTGCAAACACAGGAAATGGTGGGTTACTTACCAGTAGTTGTCCTTCTTTGAGATGGGCTGCTCGGATTCATTCAGTAATAGGCGTATCCATGCTGCAGCACACTATTGATTGGAAACCTTTTGCCCTAGCCTGTTAGGAAGGGGCTAGTGGCCACAGCCTCCCTCACCACCTGTGGCTATATGTGTGGCTGCCACCCAGCCCCTCCTCAGTCCCTAAAAGTCGCCAACTCCAAGTTGTGGGGATGGTGGGAGGTTTGTGAATGAATCCGAGTAGCCCATCTCAAAGAAGGACAGTTACTGGTAAGTAACCCACCATTCTCAGCACAGCGACCCCCCATAAGGGTCAGAGACCCAGGCAACAAAGGTCCAAAGGAAATACCAAAGGTATTGTCATACGGACCCTGGCCCAGGCAAGGGAAAACTGTGAAGCAGAATGGCCTGACCAAGAGGGAAGAATAAAGGCCAACGTAGTTCAAGTGCTTCCTGGTCTGCAAACAGCAGAGGTAATTGTGGCCTAAGTCACCTTATCATAGAAAAATGAACATGAGAACGCAGTTACTGAATCATAGTCGGTGAGACATCTTTAATCATGGACATAAGCAGTATAAAGACCATGACCCAGATAAGGAAATCCGTGAGATAGAGGGAAAGATAAGAGACTTTTGTCACTCGAAGGTCCCTGACCTACTGACGCGAGGAGTGTTGACATCTTAACATTGCCTTATTGCAAAGTGTCGAGTGGAGACAGAGTTACTTGATCATGGGCGGAAAGTCATCTTCAACAGTGAACCCGAGTAGTCAGTGGAAAGCAACAGTCATGGCTCAAGAGCCCGAGACTTTCTCTGCCCGCAGCCGTGGCAGCCCCATCCCCAGCTGGGGATGCAGGGCCCGGCCTCCTGCGGCTGCTTCCAGCCCCGTCCCTGGCCAGGGATGCGGGGCCTAGCTGCCCGTGGTGGTGCAGCGGTGCCTGGCCCGGGGGTGGGGCTTGCAGGCTGGGGGCGGGGCCTGTGTCCGGGGCATGCCTTGGGTCCCTCCCCCAGCCAGTGATGCCCCTGGCCAGGGCAGGTTGCAAGAAGGCATTAAGTGGTAGGCGACCACCTATTAAAACAAGACACCTTGGTAGCCAACCTGAATCAGCATATGGGACCAAGGGTATGCTTTTAGAGGCACATGGTTAGGCATAATTCACCACAGGTGCAGAGGCAAGGACTTGAGGCCATGAAAGTAAGGCACCGCAGAATAGGACAGGGCCTATAACATGAGACCTCTGGCCTCATGGGGCCCGTAAATTTATTTTCTGCGGTTAGCAACAACTCGGTCATTACCAGCATTGCAAGACCGCCACATGCAAAGGGCCGAGTAATGTGGCCCATGGGTCAGCACACCAACCCTGGTGGTGAACTGAGTCCTAAACCCTTGGTGAAAAGGGTTATAAGCTCCACTCCTGTGAGGGAGAGAGGCTAAGACCTTAAGGGTCCAACTAAGAAGGAGGAGGGGAGAATAACTCCATCAATCAGAGATGAGGAGAGGACCTGTCACCTTGGTAGGATGCATCTTCATCCCCCCATTCCCTTTTCTCGCTTTTCCTCTTCTTCTTTTTTCTTTTTTTTTTTTTAACCTCCATCCAGCTGCTGGGGAAAGGAAGTGGGAAGAGAGACCATTGTCGAAGCTCATGACCCTTCAAAATGAGTCACATACATAGGCCAACATGACACGTGAGTGGGGTGGCTGTGACATGATGGTGGGTCTCTGGCCCTGGGAAAGGCTCTTGAAAGGTGGTAGAGTGTATTAGAATCTCAGCTACCCCCTCCATTAGGTACTCGGGGAGGAAAGAACAGCAGCTGGGTTGACCACGGCGCCATGAGTACATAAAGGATGGGGGGGACCGTTAAATGGCGCCATGAAAATGAGAAGTCCTCCTGGAAAGGGGAGCACGCCTCACCTGAATGAGAATCAATACCTTACAAATGGCTTACAAATACCCTACAAAATAGTGAAAGAGCGGGATGGTCGGGATTAAACTAGTGGGGGGAATCCCTGGGCCATGAGATGGCATCTGAGAGAGAGAAACAGGTGCCACTTGAAATTTGATGGGAATTTATCCCATGTTGGGGAGAAAGGGTCACTCAAGGGACTACCCAGACCGTTTGTGAGGGGACAGATATTCTTTCTGGCATTGCTAAATCAGATCTGGCAGTGAACGAAACATAGTTAGCCTGAAGGTACATCTCCTCACCTATAGAATGGCCTTCTGAAGGCCCCTGGGTGCCCTGCTCGAATTTCCCAAAGTCCTTCTGGAACTGGGGAAAAACGCAGTCAGTGTTACCAGGTTATCACAATCTGCTCTAGCAATACATAACCCGTGCCCGACCCAGTGGTTCGGGTTTGTATAATTGGTAAAGCAGGGAGTTAAATCCACGAAGGGGTTAAGGATTTTCCTTCCAAGTGGGGAAGGTGAGGAGATGTCAAGGAAGGAAACCCCACAGCACAGGGAAAGTGCTCCAGTGTGCTAGGCCAGGGACTGGTGCAGGCTAACGAGGGTGGGAGGCATAATTATGCAGAGGGTTGATAACTTGCGAGGCCTCAAATGAGGAGGTACGAGGCATGTGCACGTGGGGAATTACCCATCAACGGACATAAGCTACTGGCTTGTTGATCTCCCAATTGGGTCCTGAAGCCAGACATATCTGAGGTGACGGGCCTCACAAACCCGAGGTGGGCTACTTGGACTGACTTGAGGAGGCGAGGGAAGGAGAGGGCACTAGACCCATCCCAACCACAGGTCTATCCATAGGGGTTGAGTCATTTCTCCCATTACCTAATCTTAAATGCAGAACAAGTGGCGAGTGGCTAAGGCCTGAACAAGGTGAGTGCCCAGTGCCTAAGAATCGCCAACTGCATAATGAAAAAGGGTTATCCTCAGACGGAGAGGACCAGCCTTCATGAGAGCAATGTGAAGGGAGCCACCCTAAGAAAGACAACTCCACCTAACCCTGAAGGGGAAGGCATCTTGCCAGGGAGGGGAAGGGGGTTTAGAAACCATTGGGAGACCACTTCCATATGTTCACTGTGTGCGCAGGTACAGGAATCTGGGTTTACAGCCCTCACAGATAACCCAAATGGGAGTTCTCTTAAAAGGGCAGGGGAGAGATGGAGGGGGAATGGTTCCTCCGATGCCAATGTAGGGAAACTTGATTCTGGAGAAAAACAGGGAGGGGAAGTGGGGGGAAAGGGGTGCCTCCCCACCGGTAGGGATCTTTGCGTGTCCCAGCAGAGCACTGGGGGACTGTAAAGGGAAAGGGCAGAACCCTGCATTGAGAGCATATGTCTGGGTCATCCCCCCCGTAAGGTGGGTATTTTCTCTTGTACTTTCAGCAGCAGATAGTGTTGTCCCAAAAACAGGGAATGGCCACTAGGTGATAGGGCCAGGGCCGCATCAACTGCGAGGAATAAGTAAAAATTCCAATGGGCCCGGTGGAGGAGCTCTTGTAGGGCGTAGGCATTGAGCCGACCTTAAGGGCTAGGGGGTCAGGCAAGGGGCCATGAAGAGAGCAGACACAAGTACTTTACTTCCTCCTGGGGATTCTGAGAGCTACGGAGCATGGTGTTTGTCTCTGCCACAGAAAGGAAGTCACTTTCGAAGGGCAGGTCCGAAATAACCTGATGAGAGGCAGAGGACACCCTCACCTCTCTAAGCCAGCCCACCCATTGAAGGGTCAAGGCAGAGGCCATGGTCTGGGAAGCCGTATCTATGGCATCCCACACTGGTAACAGGAGGTCTTGGGATGCTATTTTGCACTCCTTTAGGAAGGCATCATATTCTTCCCTATTCTCCTGTGGGAGGAGGTGTCTAAATTTGTTCATGGACTCTCAAATGTCAATCATATATCTAGCTACCAGTGCCTGGTTATTGGCCACCCATAGCTGGAAGGTGGAGGAGGAGGACCCAGGAGATCTAACTCCCTGGCATCCAGGGATGCTGGGAGGGGGGTCATGAGGCCTGTCCTGGGCCTAGTGCTTCTTCCACCACCCCTTGAGATGGGTCTGGGTGATGGGTAAGGAAGGGAAATTCCAACTCTGGGATCAGATATTTAAAGCCCGTTATGTCAGATACAGAGGGAATGGAGCCTGGAGCTTGCCAGCATAACACAGCGAGGTCCCTTATGCTGGGGTGGAGGGGAACAGAGATGGGCGCATCAGACATGAATACCAGCCCAAATAAAGTGTCAGTGTGTCCCATAAGAGACAGGACATCCAGCCCCATGTGAGCAGTAACACAGCAGAGGAGGTTGAAATGCACCATAAGATCTCCAGTGTAGGAACGGGGCATGGGGTTTAGGGCCCTGTCTAGTGCCACAGAAACCGGTGCTGAGCTGGGGGAAGTGATACCGTGGGACCATTCATGGGGCCAGTACCTATATGGAGCCAGTGCCGGAGGCTGTTGGCGTGGGCATTTGCTGCCACTAGGGGCACCCTCCTCCAGACTCAGAGGTCGGGAGATCTCTTGGGACCACAACCACAGTGCCGGTGAGGGCAGCGTAATACGGTGCCAAGGAGAGGACTCAGCGGTACTGGGGCCCTCTTGCGTGGGAGGTTCCAATAATGGGGAACTCGGCACTGAGTCGGTGTTGGTGATTGGTGCTGCTTGTGGGGCAACCAGGCACTGGAAGCAGGGGCCGGTTTACCCCTCATCTTGGGGGATACTGAGGTGGGAGGTGTTGGCAGGAGGAGGAGTGTCCTCACTCCCTTGAAGACGTGCAGTGTGGCAGGGACCAGCACCGACTCCTGCCAGTCCCACTGCAACTCCCATGAGGGGGAGTGAGATTGGCACCAATGCCTCGGCACCAACACCGGTACTGAGCTGGTCTTTTTGCACTCTGTGGGAGAGCAGTGCCGGGAGGGCTCCAGTGCTGAACTGGCACATGGTGCCGGAGAACATCCCAAAGCTTTGGGGGTGGGCTACCACACTTGCCCTGAGGCCAGTGCACAGCGCCTCTGCTCCCTGTCCTTTATCGTCTGAGGTTTGAAGGACTGACAAAGAGAGCAAGCAGTGACTAAGTGGCTTTTGCCCAGGCATCGGAGGCACTTCTTGTGGGGGTCATCCCGGGGGAAGGCCTTGCTGCAATCCACGCAAGGTTTAAACCCCAGCACGGCAGGCAACAAGTAGGAGCGATGTTCCTGCTCTGAGGTTGGATGCTCAATAGCAGAAGCGCTCTTTTGTAGAACAACATCTACAAAAAGGTGTTCCCAGCTGAACTGGGGGTTCATAAAAAGGGAGAGACAGTCTGCCTGTGAAGTCACGAGGAGCGGGCTGTTCCACGAACCGTCACTGAGGTGGAAAAAATGGAACTGAGGAGGGGCTGGGCAGTGGCCACATATATAGCCATGGGGTGGTGACGGGGGCAGTGGCCACCAACCCCTTCCTGACAGGCTAGGGCAAAGGATTTCTGACCAGTTGTGCACTGCAGCATGGATACACCTATTACTGAATATATCTGAGCAGTGGTCGAAGAAGAACATACTACTTCCATATTGGTTTGGTTTCATTCAGTTTGTACTGGGGACATGGAGTCATCCCAGTTATGTCTCAAGACTTCCTTAACTCACCTCCACTTTCAATCACTCTCTTTTCCAGAAACTCCCAAGACAAATGGACAAAAGATAAGGAAGCATTTAAGAAATGGTGAGTACGAGAGGAAACAAGCCACTGGCGATGCAGGTAAAGTAAAGGGACTCTGGATAGAGTGAGCACCCTGTAGTTAGGCCCATATATTTGTAACCATGGGGGATACTAAGCCTTTTAATACTTCGAGCACTGCGACCTCCCTGTAACCAGGGTTAAGGTCTGTGATCAGCTAGCCTCTTGGCATTATGCTCTTTCAGCTGGCTAGTAAGGGTGACCACCCTGTCATTTGGGTGCAAGTCACATTCCTGTTGCTTATGGGGGATATGGAGCTTTTATGGAACCCTGAGCAGCATGACCTCCCTGTAACTCAGGGCCAGGTATCTGTTCTCTTGAAACCATTGCTCCTCATTCTGCCCTCTGTTACTACTGAGAACAGTCGAGCTCCATCCTCCTTGGAGCATCCCTTCAAGTAGTTAAAGGTTGCTATCAAATCCCCCCTCAGTCTTCTCTTCTGCAGGCTATATAAGGCTAGTTCCTTCAGTCTCTCTTCATAGGGCTTGTGCTCCCACCCTTTGATCATTTTTGTTGCCCTCCGCTGGACTCTCTCTAATTTGTCCATGTCCTTTTTGTATTGGGGAGCCCAAAACTGGACACAGTATTCCAGATGCGGCCTCACCAATGCAGAATAGAGGGGAATAATCACATCCCTCAATCAGCTGGCAACACTTCTCCTGATGCAGCCTAGTATGCCATTGGCCTTTTTGGCAGCAAGCGCACACTGCTGACTCATATCCAGCTTCCCATCCACCATGACTCTCAGGTCCTTTTCTCCAGTGCTGCTACTTAGCTGATCACTCCCCAGCCTGTAGCAGTGCATGGGGTTTTTCCATCCGAAGTGCAGGATTTTGCACTTGTCCTTGTTGAACCTCATGAGATTTCTATTGGCCCACTGCTCCAATTTGTTTAGGTCTCCCTGAATCCTGTCCCTGTCCTCCAGGGTATGTACCGTTCCCCCCCAGCTTGCTGTCATCCGCAAACTGAGTGTGCAATCTATTCCATCATCCAGATCATTAATGAAAATATTGAACAGAACTGGCCCCAGTACCGACCCCTGGGGCACACCACTCGTTATCAGTTGCCACCTTGACGTGGAGCCATTGATTCCTACACGCTGAAACCATTGATCTCACCAGTTTTCTATCCACCTTGCAGTCCACCCATCCAACCCATACTTCCTTAATTTGCCAATGAGAATGCTGTGGGAAACTGTATCAAAAGCCTTGCTAAAGTTGAGGTATATCACATCAACGGCTCTTCCTGCCTCCACAAATCCAGTCATCTTATCATAGAAGGAAATGAGTTTGGTCAGGCATGATTTACCCTTGGTGAATCCATGCTGATTGTTCCTGTTCACTCCATTTTCCTCCAAGTGTTTCAGGATGGATTCTTTGAGAACCTGCTCCATGATTTTTCCAGGGATTAAGGTGAGGCTGACAGGTTTGTAATTCCCTGGATCCTCCTTTTTCCCTTCATTGAAGATAGGCAGTATATTTGCTTTTTTCCAGTCCTCTGGCACATCCCCCATTCGCCATGAGTTTTCAGAGATAATGGCCAACGGTACTGCTATCTCATCAGCCAGCTCTATCAGCACCCTCGGATGCAGTTCTTCTGGCCCCATGGATTTGTTCACATTCAGCTTCTTTAAGCAGTCCTGAACCTGACCTTCTGTCACTAAGGGCCTCTCTTCTTCTCTCCAATCTACCATACCTAGTGTAGTCGGCTGGGAGCTGACCCTGCCTGTGAAAACTGAAGTAAAAAAAGCATTGAGCACTTCGGCTTTTTCCTCATCCTCTGTCACGAGGATACCTGCCCTATTCAGTAAGGGACCTATACCAGCCCTGATCCTCTTCTTGTTACTGATATACTTGTAGAACCCCTTCCTCTTATCCTTCACATCCCTTGCTAGCTGCAACTCCATTTGTCCTTTGGCCTTTCTGATTTTATCCCTGCAGTCCCGAGCAATGTCTTTATATGCCTCCTTAGTCATCTGTCCTAGCTTCCATTTCCTGTAAGCTTCCTTTTTATGCTTCAGCTCAGTGCAGAGCTCTCTGTTAAGCCACTCTGGGTGCCTTCCACATTTGCTATACTTTCTCTTTATCAGAATGGTATCTTTCTGTGCCCTTAGCAGGGTTTCTTTAAAATGCAGCCAACTCTCTTGGACACCTTTCCCGTTTAGATCAGCCTCCCAAAGGGATCCTGCCCATCATTTCCGTGAGGGAGCCAATAACTGCTTTTCTGAAGTCCAGCGTCTGCATTTTGCTTCTTTCCTTCTTCCCTTTAATCAGCATCTTGAACTCAATCATCTCATTGTCACTGCTACCCAGGTTGCCATTCACTTCTATTTCCCTGATCAATTCTTCTCTGTTTGTGAGCAGCAGGTCGAGAGGTGCAAGGCCCCTAGTTGGTTCCTCCAGCATTTGTACCAGGAAGTTGTCCTCAACACTCTCCAAAAGCTTCCTGGATTGCCTGTGCACTGCTGTGTTGGCCTCCCAGCAGATGTCAGGGTAATTGAAGTCCCCCATGAGAACCAGGGCCTGGGATCTAGAAACTTCTGCCAGTTGTCCATAGAATGAATTATCCACCTCCTCCTTCTGATCTGGAGGTCTATAGCGGGCAACCACCATGACATCCCCCTTGTTGCTCTCCCCTCTAAACTTAACCCACAGACTGTCAACTGGCTTGTTTCCGCTTTCATAATGAAGCTCTGAGCAGTCATAGATCTCTTTTACAGATAGTGCTACTCCTCCCCCTCTTCTTCCCTGCCTGTCCTTCCTGAACAGTCTATACCCATCTATTGCAGAGCTCCAGTCATGAAAACTATCCCACCATGTCTCTGTTATCCCAATTATATCATAGTTCTTTGTCTGTGCCAGTACTACCAATTCTTCCTGCTTGTGTCCCAGGCTTGTCGCATTCATGTATAGGCACCTAAGATACCAAGTTGATTGCCCTACTTTCCCATTTTGATTTTCAATTCTATTGTATCTACCTCCCTGAATTTTCTCTTGGTGTTGATCTCCCCTACTTGTCTCAGGTATTAGGGCTTCATTAGAGCACCCAAGATGATTATTTGATTCCCCCTGCATGTTCCAACTACCCTCTCTTCTATCCCTGGAGTTACAGCCCTCCTCCCCAAGTTCCATCCCTTCCCCCTCATCTCCCACATTGTCACTTACCTGTGGGCTTTGGTCTCCTGTCTTTGGACTTTCCTGTCATGTATGGGAGATATGGAACTCTTTGGAACCTTGAGCAGTGTGACCTCCCTGTAATTCAGGATCAAGTCTCTGTTCTCTTGCCTTTCTGGCATTGTGGCCTTTTGGCAATCTAGTCAGTGTGACACCCCTGTAATCAGCGTGTGTGTCACAAGCCTCTCTCTCTTATAAGGGAGAGCCTGAGGCCTGCGGTACCCTGACCGTGGGACTGCCCTGTAATTCAGGGAAAGGTTTCTGAACTATAATCTCATGGCATTAGATCCCTGTAGCCAGATAAACTGAATAGACAGCCCTGTAATTCAGGTGCAAGTGCAATTGTCTCTCTTAGAAGGGATTTAGAACTCTAGCTCAGTGGTTCCTACCCTTTTCTCTGCTGTGGTGCACCTTGGTACCTTGAATTATTCTGAGGCATACCACCATATAGTTGCCAAATGAACTCATGAATATTCATGAGCCAATGCAGAAGTCTGAGTAGTTTTTCAAAAAATTCCATGGTACACCTGCTCAGGCCTGAAGGCACACTGGCTGAGGAAACACTGCTCTAGCTTTGTGCCATTGGTACTGCGACCTCTCTGTAATTTGGGTTCAGGTCTTTGTCCCTTTGGCATTATGTCCCTTGGCAGTCTAGCCAGTGTGATGACCATGTATGTAAGTGGTGTGTGAGTCACATTTCCCCTAGTAATGGGGCAGGTAATCAATTTGGTACCATGCTCAACATGACCCCCTGTCAGCAGGAGTGAGGTCTCTGGCCTTTTGGCTCTTGGATTTCAGCTCTTTTCCTCAGCTAGTAAGAGAGATTGCCCTGTTATTAAGGTGTGAGTGTCATCCCTGTTGTTTCTGTGACGGTTACTGATCTCTTGGAGCTTGTGACCTGGAATGAGTGTTTGGATCAGTCCTTTTGTCCTTTGGATGTTATGATCTAATAGCTGGCAAGTGAAAGTGATTATCTTTTAATGTCACCCCCCCTCACTTATGAAGGAGTTTGAGCTGTTTGGTATCTTGAGCAGTGTGAATAATCACGCTATAATGAGGTTTCTGGTCAGTCTTTTGGCCTCTTGATGTTATGCTCTTGTTGCTGGCTAGTGAGAGACACTAGCCTGTAATTAGGGTGCAGGTCGCTTTTCCATCACTTTTGGGAAATATTGAGCTCTTTGGAACCCTGAGCAGTCTGACCCCCTGTACTTAGGTCTCTGTTGGTAGAGTAGTCACCTTGACAACCCTGTAATTAAGGTGTATGGTCCTCTCACTTTTAGTGCACATAGTGAAGCCTTGGCTACCTTGATGAACATGACCTACCTGTAAATAGGGTTTGAGTCTTTGTCCTTCAGTCACTTGGCTTGATGCTACTTTAGGCAGCTGGTCAGAAAGAGCACTCTGGCAGTAGGGTCCAAGTCTCATCTGTCTCTATTTACCATTGCCCTGAGAAACACTGTCCAGATTCCCAGCCTTTCATACTCCATTTCCAACTGACCTGCAAATGCACAGCCAAGCCTGGTGGTTCTGCCCCACTTAACTCTTGGAGATGACAGATTCTGCAGCAGTTGCTGGTAAGCTGAAAAAGAGAACATTGTTTCTGTGGCACTTTTGGAAGGAAGCTCATCAGAAACAGTGCTGCTTTTGTCATTGATTTTGCAATGAACAGCAATTGCTTTAATACTCCCCTTCATGTTCTAAGTCTTGATGACATGGTCTGAAGATGTTTAAAGTGGAGTGTATACTAGTAGTCAAGGCAAAACCTGGAATTCTTGGCTTTGGAATAAGACTGACTTGATCACATTCATTTTTTTTTTGTTTGTATTTTAATTTGATAGTCATTTACTTCCATGTGTTAAATAATTTTTCTCCTTATTGAATGTCATTTCTTGAAATGTAGGGTGTAGGTAGTGGCTTCCATGAAATTCTCTAGCTCTTTCTAATGATCTGTTTTTCCTTCTTTCTTGCATTATAAAGATTT
Organism: Podocnemis expansa; assembly: GCA_007922195.1. Lineage (NCBI taxonomy): Eukaryota > Metazoa > Chordata > Testudines > Podocnemididae > Podocnemis > Podocnemis expansa. The sequence goes on from ML681982.1 coordinate 5,555,477, forward strand.
CTTTTTTATAATAAATGTGAAGGATCTTCCTTAGTTTGAATACATTTTTCAGGTCTCCTTTCTATTGTTCATTCAGTTTTGGATTTCTTTTCATCTGAATGTGGTGATTTTATATCTTACTCTCTATCTTCTGTACTGAGCATTATAAGTGTCAGACTGGAGTTTTGTCTCTCTTCCTTTTATGTCAGGTGAGGGTTATAAGATTCACTACATAATATGGATCTACTGAGGTTTTTAAAAGAAATAAGAGAAGTATGTGTTAGGAGAGTGGACGCTTGTAAGAAATAAGATTCCCTGTAACTAATTATTTGGCATTCTTTGAAGATGAATTATACAGTAGTCTCACAAAATGAATAAAATGATCAACTAAATATAGTTTATTCATATATTGATTTATGAAATCTTCAGTATTATTTTATACTTTGTAATATGCACTGTATTGAAATAACTTGGTTTTTTTCCTGTTTAGATTTATCTAGGAACATGGCATTTAAAAGTACTGGAAGGTTGAATTAAATCAAATGTCTAGCATCTGTCAAATGTTGATTAATGTTAAAAGTCAGTATTTAATAAGCTCTGAAGCTCAGTTACTCGTGGCATGTTGTAAGTCAATTACTGAGTAACCGCAACAGTGATGATGGAGCAACTGTTTCCTGCGGTGACTTTTCATCGTTTCTGTAAATACTTTTTGTCTCATGAGACCATTTCTATGTCATCTTGGAGAATATGCACATATGGGCATCTCAAGAAAAGGTCTTTTTAATAATCAGCCTATAAAGCAGGCTTTATGCATCACATATTCACATTCTTATATGAAGCAGGGCATATTTTTGTGTTTTCATTTATGAAAGAAAGTCCTTATTGCTTCATAGTAATTTTGTTGTCATTCCTTGGGGATTTGGCATTAAGTTTATAATGGTCCTTTTGACTTAACGTGTCTTTTGGCTACATTAAGATGTTAAAAACTGAGGAACTATTTGAAAAATCTTTTAAGGAAATGAAGATTGTTGGTAACAGCCTGATGAGGCTATTTGAAAAAATGTGTGGCCAAAATGTATGGCCAGAAGGCGCATTATTAACTCTTCTTCTTTCTTAGCCACTAAGAACCCATTCATGATACCAAAGAGTATGTTATCTGTAATATCACAAAGAAATAAATTAAATACCTACCTGTTTTGAGATGATGGCCATTTAGAAACTGTCAGTGGAACTGGAGAACTTGTATCTAATGCTCCTTTGATATTAATAATTTACAAAATATTTCAAATGTTTTCTTTTACCTTAGATTTTATGTAAAACAGAAAATGTTTTGTATATATATGTCCTGAATATATGACTTTAAGCATTAGTCACCCAAGTAGGTAATACATGCTTCTGTTTTTATTAATAAGTTTCTTATTAGGTAGTGTGGAATAGATAAACACATACTGCAAAATCCTTAAAGACAGTACTGTAGAATCATAGCTTGCTATTTGTGTTACATAAGTATTTCTTATTGGTATTACAAAGATGTCATCAAAAAGAAGGCATAAATTTGTAGCCCACTTAAAAAAATAATTTATTGAAAGGTAGTTTGAGTTTGAAAGTCTTACTTGGATAGCACCCTACTTAATATTTTTGTAGCTCTTAATCATACATTTGTAAAAACAAAAGCCAACTAATAAGTAAAGGTTTCTGGAAACTAGCAGTTCAAGTATTCCCTGACTTCTCAGCTTTCAAAAACCTGCTCTTCCTTTATTGTCACACCCACCAAGCTAAACCACACTTTCAATTTTAACTTTGCACTTGTGTAGTTGATCTAGGAATAATAGGTGATGGTGATGTTTCTGTGGTTTTTGGTATTTAATAGTTTAGATAAAGGCTGAGGGATGATGGTGTGGAAGTTTCATGTAGGCATTTCTGTCAAATGTTACCTCTCAGCGTTGTTAGTGTAGAAGTGAAATATTTTGGAATTGTTGTTTGAGGTATGATATGAAAACAGATATATTGAGTGTTAGGGTGTATTTTTGCAGGCTTATATTATTAGATATAACTAAGAAGGGAAAGTTGAGGTTGCTGATGTGGTGCAGTTTGATTGGTGTGACAGTTAATTTAAGGTCGGTGTTTGAAAGTTGAGAGCTGTGAGTGTGGGGTGCGTGTTTGTTTGTTTATTTGTTTTGTTTTAAGCTCATCAAGGACCCAAGGCCTACCTGATTACCTCCATTGTTACTGTTTTACTTCCAGAAGGGGATGAAGAGGACCATGAGTAATTAAAGTATTCTTTAGTGATTTCTTAATCCACATTGAGATTTTTAAAATTTAATAATTGTAGGAAGTACTTCAGCCAGCTGGTTGTTTAACAATGTCCTATATTAAACGATTCATCACGTTAGTACTGGCATTTAATTCTCTTCTGATCAGAGAAGATAATTTTCCTAAAATCATCACTTTGAGATAAGAATTTGTTAAATGAATGAACAGGTTCTGACTATGATTTCCTGATCCAAACGTGAAATATTTAATGTTAAATTTGTAGCTTTAAATTTATTATTGTCATAACTATCTTACTTTATTTTTATTTAACTACCTTCTATCAATGTAATTTATAAATTCAGGAATACTCTCAATTCTGCTTCTCACTGAAGAAGAAGGAATCCAATGAACTTGTGCAGAATCTTGGTATGGTTTATCTTAATTGTGACTTTTATACCTTATTTTTTGGCCTGTGGAATAATACTCTTTAATTACAGAGGAATTATTTCTTCTTTGGTACAAAACATTTTGGCACTTTTTTGGCAGATTGCCAAGTGATCTTGAAATGGGGATTAAGCGCTTTCTGCCACTGAAGTTCACAAGAGTGGGACTTCATTGGTCCTTATTTCCATCTCTGGTTTATTGCCCACAGGCCTCCAGACAGTCATAAGTTTTCTTCTCCTGTGAATCTCTTGAGTCCTATTAGAGTGAAGCATAACAGGTGTGAAGCTGCTGTCTTCATGGGAAGGTTGTCTTAAAGATGGCAAGATCCCTAATTTCTGCAGGCTTTCAGTACACAAAAATTCAGAAAAGCTGAGGAAATTAAATAGGAAGAATAAAGGAAAAAAATCCACAGTAACCTTGTGTTTGTTTTCAGAAATTAGCTGTTTTTATGGTGGTGCTAAGTTTTCAATGTGTTTTGGGTTTTTGTTGAAAATGAAAAATTACATTGGGGAGTCTATTTAAGCTTGCATCCTTTTACTTGATCACTTACAGAATGTAGTATCTATTCTCTTTCACCATTGCAAACAAACTAGTAACGTCCTCAACATATTGTATATGTTAGGGAAAATCCCTTCTTCGAAACAATTGTTAATCCCTCTGTCTTTCTCTTGAAGAATAACCTTTTGAAAGGCAGCTAGTGAGGTGTGATTCCCATCTCATTGTTTGTTTGTTTTAGATTTGTTCTCTCTTCTCTCCTTCTCCTGCCATTTTTAAAATAAGGTATCAGGCCTGTCAGATGATGAAGCAACTGTGAACCCTTAGTAAATGAACAGCCAAGTGACACATGAATAAAATATCTGAAAATTCTCACTCCTTTTTTGTCAGCTTACACTGTCAGGGAGTGGAGTATGAAACCAATGGGTAATGTTAACTTTAAGCAATGTTTGCACAATTTGAAAACAAGATGAGGAGAAAGTCATGGCCTTACACTTGGCCTCAGAAGAGCCTCCAGTGGAATTACTTCTGATTTATTTGGGTAATAATTCTGTGTGAGGGATTATCATCTAACTTCAACACAATTTGCATGTTTTCTCCAAGGACTGGCCTACACACAGAACTTGTAACAATATCTCTTTGAAGTCCACCAAATTAACATTTTCCAGCATAATATTTCTATCAGAAAAACTGCCTCCCTCCTGTTATGCTTGAACCATACTATGTGTTATTGCCAGATGCCCCAGCCTAAGACAAAGCTGTTCCTGCTGCTAGGGATCAGTTATATGTAACAGCTACCTTTCCATGCCTCTTTCCCTAGCTACTTACTCTTTCTCGGTGATTCCTGTACAATCCACATTGTTGGCCCTGCACCATTTGTTAATTGCTTTACACCAGGGCAATCCTCAGGTAACCACTTAATATGGCATTCCTGCTATTTTGCACTAGCAGAATTAAAAATCTACTGCTACACAGTTAGCAGCTGCAAGGGTGGGGAAAGGAGTGTAAGATATTGTGATTAGCATCATGGCAAAGAAAGCTGAAGCCACAGCCTCACTACGTCCTCTTCTGAAAAGGTAATACGTAGGCAGAATGAGCAGAGATAAAAGGATGTTTGTTGAACCGGGTAGAAGACTATTGGGGGATACCTTTCCCCTCAGAATAGGTGAGCAAACACATGATTCACTTGTGGGTCAATCCAATAATGTTCTAACCATATTCACAGGAATTGTAACAAAGCAAAAAGCTAGTTTTCAACTGATAATTCACTGCACACTACTTCATTCCAAATGCAAAATCCCACATAAAACGCAAGATGCATTTCTTTTTCAAATTAACATAGTAGCTGTATTTAATGAAATGCATAAAAATGAAGGGATAATAGATCACTTTTATAACTAGCTCTTGGTAAAAGATTATGACTTTTATTGGGAAAGTGAATGTTACATTTTCAAATTAAAAATCCATAATGTTATCAAATGTGTATATAGCAGTTCTAAATTACCTAATAAAAAATCCCAAACGTTCACTAAAAGAATAGTCTAATATTTCTTACTTTTCCCAAGATTTCCAGAAATATTGAAGGAGTTTCTAAGTTAATATTAGATTTTGTAAATCTAGTGTATTTCAGTATAATTTTGAATTACAGTATATTTATTTAAATATTCTGATACAGATGTGAGCAGCTGTTGTAAAACCCATCCTCGCTTCACCATTAATAGAGGGAGAATTCTCTGCCAAAAAAAAAAAAAAATAGGAATCCTGTGGCACTTAAACACTAACAAATTTATTGCATGAGCTTTTCAAACCAGCTGACAAAGTGGGATTTTCTCCCATGGAAGCTCATGCAATAAATAAATTTGTTAGTCTTTAAATGTCACAGGACTTCTTGCTTGTTTTACTGAACTAGACTAACACAGCTACCCCTTTGGAACTTCTCTGATAAAGACTCTTTCCAGCTTCTGGAACACAAACTTTGAAAGAACTTGATAATGGTGCTTCATTTCTATAGTACCTTTTGTCCTAGGCAGTATACACACATGAACTAATTAAGCCTTGTAACATCCCCATTAGATAGGTAATGACTGACTATCAAAATCATTGCCCAAATTTTTTCAAGTAAAGAACTACACTGTAAACATTTTAAGACTCATTACGGGCAGTAGCTCCTGGAAGTGCTGGCGTTTTGGTTTAGTATTCGTTGGGCATATTTCTCCACAAAGGAACGCATGTTTTACCAGATCTGGCAGCAGATGTTTTACCAGTTTCTAGCGACCCTCCCCCCCCACAGTGCGGCAGACGACAGATCAATTATGCCTGGGCAGATGAGTGATGTCAGCAGTGCAGCACGATGGCCTAGCAGTGCAGTTCCCATTTTGGTGCCCCTCAAATGTCGGCACCCCCCCTGCAATGCTTACCTCGCTTACTGTGTTGCGCCTGCCCTGTCTTTCACAAATTTCACTGTAGAAAATGTGCTCCATTTCAAGTTCTATTTGGACCCTCTGGCTATCTACCATTAATGGAAAGTCAGGGATTTTGGGCATTCTTTCAATCATTATGACATTCATATCCATCCATTATTGCATTCTCAGGGTAACAAATTATCTCCATTCACTGATGTAAAATGTATCCTATTTGTATTTCACATTCATGCTAATTCCTTATCCCTGTCCCAGTTTCCCAGCCCATCTGTTGCTTTGTACCTGGCAGTCTAGATTATTGGCTTGCACCATGAACTAAATAACACGTGTGAATTTAAAATAGAACACTGTTGTATAAATGTTTGTGGTTGTTATTTCAAAGCTCTTGTTTGCTTTATGTTTACTTTTGGATGCTGATATTCAGGAAGAAATGGGATGCTGAGCTGTTCCTATATAAATTAGAGTCCCACAGAACTGAAATCAAAGTAACTTATTGAAACACATAACTAATGTCATGCATGGATAGTAGGGAAGTGGACAATAAAGACTCTTAGCAGATGTTGAATTTGATCTGAGAATTTGTAGAGGCACAAAAATGTTTTTATAAAACTGAGTATTGCAGATTCAATCTACCTGATCTGACCTCTTTTGGTATCAAGTTCTTTGATTATCTGTGGATATTTGACTTGTGCTCATGGATAGCTGGCAGCTTAATTATTTCCCATGTCTAATATCCAGGAGGCAGTGTTAGAGGGACACTCTCAAACAAGAATCTAGAAGAAGAAAAAAAAATAAAAATATTTTCAGATATTACAGTGTCCCCTGAGCTACTCTGCCCATATCTGAATTTTTATTACATTACTCTATTTTAAAAATCTGAGTCATGGGAAAGAAAAAGAGCAATTGACTAAGCAACAAAGAGAAACTGTGTAAAACAAAGTGTTTTTCCACGTTAAATTAATTCTAGTGACCTTTGCTTTGAAACATTCTAGCACCTCCCTGTCTTTGAGATTTGAAATTTGGCCTTTGTGTCAGGGATGTGCCTTTTTCCATCTCCATGAAAATCAATGCACATTTGGCCAACTTATAAGCCTTTGAAAAAAATGGCAATTTCGACATGCTTTGTAAAGAATTTAGTTTTAGTATCTAAAATTTTCATTGAAACAGAGAGCAGGGATCTAGCTTTTCATGTGCTCTCTGTGAGCCCCATGAAGCATAGAAAAGCCCTCTGATTTCAAAGTAGAGGGACAAAAAACAAACAAACCAAACTACACAAATATGCCTGAGTACAGGCCAAAGGCAGTGAAAAAGTGGATTTTAGCAGAGTCTGGTGAGACTAGAACTGGAAGCTCAGGGGGAGGAGAAGCTGAGACTGAGAACTGGCATCAACTGAGATAGGGATTAGAGCCACCTAGCTTTTTCTGGGAGGATAAATAGACCAAGACCAGATGAGCAGTGGCAGTAGGGGTGAGACAGACTATTTTGATAATAAGACTGGGTTTAGGAACCAGTTTGAGGGGAAACAGAGGAGAGAGAAGCATCTGCCAAGGAGCTAGGGGTGGGGTGGACAATTCAGACAGAACCAGGAGGGTAGAACTGGGACTGAGTGGGTAAGGAGACATGTGAAAAGGAGTTGGTGCAGGTTTGTAGGGGAGTGGGAATCACAATCCTGCTGAGTGGAGACTGGGATGGGATCAGGCTGGTGAGGACGGGACAAAAAGGGGGGCAGAAGAATCTGTCCACTAGAGCATACTTCCCTCCAGAACTGGGAACAGGACTCAAGATTCCTGAGTCTCAACATTCCTCTGCTGTCAGCAAATGAAGCAAAAAAACTGGGAAACCCACTGCTGTGTTTCATCTCCAGTCAGTGATGATCAGAAAAAGGAAGACAATCTACCATCAGTACAGGTTGCTCAATTAGTTCAGGCAACAGAGTTTGTGCAGTGGATCTAAAGGTGCCAACCCTGTGATGAACCATATGAGGATTAATATCATGCTGCAGTGACAGAATGTGTTTTCTCAATTTAAAAAAAATAAAATAAAACCAAACTAAGAAATAACACTCAGAAAAATTACAATAAATATTTGTTGCTAAGATTGCAAAATCAAGTACTCTAAACATAGAAAATGCTATAGTGTAAGTTCCCTGTACAATCATAATTCACCCCCTCATGCATAAACATTATGATTCAGTTTTTAAGTACATGACCTTAAGCTATTTTTTTTTCCTTCAGGACTCCTGCCTCATTTAGTGCACAGGATGGAGTTGCTCTAGAGATAAATCAGGGTTCTGTAGTAAAAGAGGATGCTGTCTTTAATGCTCTGCCTCTCTTTTTGAAAAAGTTGGAAGCTATGTAGTGAATGAAGAGAATTTTATTCTGCCCCTGCCTCTGCTGCAGTTTCTATGTGATGCTTGGCAAGCCACCTAAACCAAACTTTTCTCAGGTGGTTACTAATTATGTGGTCTTCATTTATTAGGTACCCAATTTGAGACCCTGGGGCGTGATTTGCAAAAGTGTTGAATACTCACAGCTGCAACTGAATTTAATTGGAGCTCTGCTTTGAACATTTAAAGTACTGCATAATGCTAAGCATTGTGAAAAATCAGGTCTGAGTTTTCTCAAATTGGGCATCCAATTCTGACCTTCATTTCTCTGTGCCTCAGCTCCCTCTGTAAAATGGTGGTGCCAGCACCTCATTTCACAGGGATCTTCTGAGGATTAATTAATATTTGTGAAGCACTCAGGTATTGTACTGATGAGCACCAGAAAAAGAGCTCAGGGGGAATTTTTCTCAATAGTTTTGTCTTCAGTGGGTCTTGGCATAGCATGTAGTAAATAAAGTCTATGGCCATTAAACAATGAGGGTATAACAGAATATTGAACTGAGCGATCAAATAATTAAATGATTAAAGTTCATTTTATGCACTGAATGAGGCAGAGATTCCTTGGAAAAAGTAAAATAGGATAATATAATTAAAGAATGTGTCACCCAGTGTATTTGAGGAAGTGGGTCAAAGAAAGGTTACACAGACAACCTTAATTCTGGGAGTTCCTAACTTTAAGAGCTTGAGTTCACAGCATTAATAAAGATGAATTCAAACTGGAACAGGTGTGGAGAAGGGCTATTAGGATGATCCGTGGAATAGAAAACCTACTTATGAAAGGAGACTTGAAGAGCTTGACTTGTTTAGCATAACCATAAGAAGGTTGAGGGGAGATATGATTGCTCTCTATAAATACACTAAGGGGATAAATACTAGGCAGGGAGAGGAATTATTTAAATTCAGTGCCATTGTGGAGACAAGAACAAATATAGGGGTTGACATAGTTTTTCAGGTCAGGTTTTCAAATGCATAGCAGCAAAAATGGCTCGGGATTTGGATATCAAAGTGGAGAGAAGGGCAGGGGTGACAAGGGAGGCAGGGGTGGCAGAACAAGAGAGGGCAGGGAGGGCATGTGCGGTAGCAGGAAGGAGCATGTAGAAAAGGTCAAGGTAGGGATGGTAGGAAGGGCAGGGGTGACAAGGGATTGTGGCAGGGGTGAGGGAAGGCAGCAATAGTGCAGGGGTGGGAAGAAAGCCATGCAATCAGATGGGGAGACCCCCATACTTCTCTTCCCCCTCCACCCCTTGTTGGCTCCCTGACCATTCGTCCTGCCCCTCACCACTCAGGCTCCCCAATGCCTTCTGCAGCCAGTGCAGCATGGACTCACCTTCCTCGTTGGCTATCTTAACCCTTCCTTGACCTGTGCTGTGTGGATTCTCTGACCCCTTTCCCTGCAGGCTTTCCTTGCTTGGTCCCATCAGCTTCCCAACCGCTTCCCTGGCCCCTGTTGTGCTATGCCACTGTGTGGTCTCACCAACCCCTTTTCCCTGTGGGTTCTGCTCTCCTTCCCTTTCTACACATGGGCTTTGCTCTGTTCCCTCCCCAGTCCCTTATCTTGCCTTTCCCCATACAACTGCTCCTTTCCCTCTGCTCCCCCGATCTTTTCCCACGCACCCAGCAACAGAGCCATGGAAGACGAGTGGCTGGCAGCAGAGCTTGCCCCAGGAGAAAACCCCCCAGAAGCAGCAGCTGGCAGTGGCACTTCCCACAGCACCACTGCTGGGAGCACCAGGAGCCCCCCTAAAGGGTGGCTGGTGAGACACTGTGGCTGGGAGTGCCCCAAAAGTGGTGGCTGGTGCTGCTAGAGTGGAGTTGCTGAAGAGCAGTGGCTGGCTGTGGCACTAGTGGTGTAACGGCTTGCTACAGAAAAGAATCTCTTGCAGGGTATACATCTCCACCTTTCTGGAAAGTTTGTTTGTATGCTTTATAAATGTTAGCCACACATGCATACCTTTGTACTGGTTATGGTAATCCCTGGATATAAACTAGTCATCAGGAAGGTTGGACTTGAAATTAAATACAGGTTTCTAACCATCAGAGGAATGTAATTCTGGAATAGCCCTCTAAGGGGAGCTGTAGGGGTAAAAAACATAGCTGGCGTCAAAACTGAGCTGGATAAATTTACAGAGGAGATGATGTGATGAGGCAGCTTCATTTGACTATTGTCTGATTTTTGACTACAGGTGGCTGATATGGCAGTGACCTGACATAGGACGTTTGATGGGTTCTGAGCTATTACAGAGAATTCTTTCTTGGGTGTCTGGCTCATGAATCTTGCCCGAATGCTTAGAGTTTACCTGGTTGCCATATTTGGGGTCAGGAAGAAATTTTTCTATGGGGCAGATTGGCAAAGGTTCTGAGGGGTTTGTGCCTTTCTCTGTAGCATGGGACATGGCTCACTTGCTGGTGGATTCTCTGTACCTTAAAGTCTTTAAACTATTATTTGAACACTTTAATAACATTGTCATAGGTTACAGCAGTATTTCCCAACCAGTGTGCCATCAGGTCTGAACAGGAGTGCCACAAAATTTTTTGAAAAACTGCTCAAAGAGCTCTGGATTGGCTCGTTGGCTCATGAATACTCATGAGTTCATTTGGAAACTATATGGTGGTGTGCCTCAAATTAATTAAAGGTAGCAAGGTGTTCCACGGCAGAGAAAATGTTGGGAACCACTGGGTTAGAGGTTTATTACATTAGTGGGTGGGAGAGGAGGTCAGACAAGATGATCATATTGGTCCCTTCTGACCTTATGGTCTATAACATTAATTTCACATTGGTTTGTGTGTCTTTGTGTTATTTATTAAGAAATAAATGTTTTGCCAATGTGATGAGAAAGAAATTAGGTTAATTGAAAGTTGTTATTCAGTTTGTAGTGGAAATGTTGGGCTCTATAGCTTTAATCCCACAAACAGAGTTATGTCTGTTTCTTAATTCATATGAGTAGCCTCACTGATTTCATACACAAATATAATTTGTTGTAGGGTCAAAGTTTGAGTGATCAGTGAGCTATAATTTACTGTAGTTAGAGTAAATAAACGTTAGACAAAAGTTCTAGATGTCAGGCCAAGACAGAGCAGATGAACACACTCTTTTATCTACATTTATGATGCAAGTGAAAATAATCATGAATTGTATGAACAATGGCAATTTTAGGACTAAGTAACATGCTATATGATGTGTGGGGATTTAGCTCCCTGAATCTTATTAATAGTTAATAGGACTCATGCAGTTAATTCTTCATTTGTTGCACTAAATGGCTGTTCATACTGCTGAAATAAGTTATTAATAGCAATTACAGTTATGTAGTTGTCAAGTATTAACTTGATTCACAAATTTGCCCAAGTATACAAGTCATTTAATGTTTTGTGGATGTGTCTTTATGATTTACTCCCCTCTTTCATGTTACATATCTTCCCCAAGGACATTTTTGGGACATTTTCCTTAGCTATTTTCCTTTCTTAATGTTCTTCTCACTGTCCTGCACTTACATGAATAGCTCAACAGAGATTCTATGGGACCTGGAAAAATGATTGCTTTACTAATCAGAATTTCCACAGTATTGCATCTTCTGTCGTTAACTGAAAGTAGGTGAGACAGAAAGTGTATGTGACTTTCTCCCTGTTCATTCTTAGTATTTCCTTGACAAGTGTTTCACTACTTTGAGATACTGTAGAATTTCACTTTTTCAGATATTTCATTTATCACCAGCGTGCCTTGGCATTCAGTTTTTCTCCATTCTCTTTCTTCAAGCCCAGGAACTGCTTTCAGACCTTGATCTTCATTGCCATTCTTCCCCATTCACTTACTTGAAACTTCATTTCTTCTTTCAGGGTCACAATATGACTATCCTTTCTGGCTGTGATGTTATCCATTTTACACCTTTTCTCTCTCCCCAGAAATCTTTAGCACTTACACAGCATTTTGCAGGCCAGATTCTCTACTGCTCTCAGTGGAAAATGTATTCTACAAAGTAGAACTTGACAGAGCAGAGGGATGGAGTTGTCCAGGAGATGATGAAGGAGAGCTCGCTCTTATTTACACTACATGACAAATAGCCAATCTGCTAATTGATCATAACTTGGATGTTCAAGTTCTGCCTCTGCCACATACTGTCTATCAGTTGATGAATTTTTCTTCAAAGTGTGTGGTGGTGTTCAATGTGAATATTTAGAGTGGCCAATGGGAGTACACACAGCAAGCATCTATTAAAATCGGTGTAATCAGGAAATAAAGAAGTTTTGAATTCAGGGGTTAAAGTATGTGGGAACGCCTAGGAACACCATTCCCGGGCCCCACATATCTGATGGGCATCTGTTTGCATTGTGGGAACCTTTAAAGTATGTCAAATCATGGTTACTTTTAAACCAGAGAGCAGGACTAGCACTCAGAGTCTCTCAGGAATGACTAGCCTTCAAAATGAAGGTGCAGCAATGAAATCAATGTGGCAGACAATGGAAAAAATATTAATTGATTTTATAAACTGATTTGGTTGAAGTTAGCTTCAACCAAAAATAAATGTTGATATTAATGGGAGTCTGTGTATCTGTGATTTACTGCAAGCAACAAATGAAGTTTTGTGTTTTTGTTTGTCTCGATTGTTTCTGCTTATTCCTTGCATTGCAATCATTCACTTACATATCACATTTTATTTAATTATCACATTGTTAATCACAATACTTGTGTTAGGCAGTGTCTGCTAGTTTGTGACAATAATTGATATAGACATAAACGCCATATAAAATTATAAATATTTTTATGGAGTGATAACCGATGCCTATGGTACTGAGAAGTGGTTGCAAATGTCTACCTGGGCTGGGGCCCACACATGCATGAAGGAGGCCGGGACAATACAGGAAGGGGTCTCAGAGACGAGGAGGGTCGCAGGGCCCATCAAATTATACTGTAACCACTGCTTGAATTCACTCCAAGCATTGTGTGCTGAGTAATCTTTACATTGAGTTTGTGCAATATGGAGTTCAAAAATGCTTTCTGTGTACTTTACTATCCCTGTCTTTCTCCAACTGCAGTTTTCTTTGTTGCACTCTCAGTAACTATTCAGTTCAGTAAGTAAATTACTTCTGTCACTTGCTTTATATTTCTGCAGGATATTTGAACACCACATCTGTCAAAGGGGCAATATTCATATTCCTGAAACTGTAGTCAATTGGACTACTCACATGCTTAAAATTAGGAACATGCTTAAGTAACTTGCTGAATCAGGTCTTTAGTCTCCGACACAAACGTTGCTGCGTGAGTTCAATATTAGGACAGTCTAAGTGAAACAACTCATTTTTCGTTTGACAGACATGTTGACACCATTTGAATTCACCAAAATTTATAGTGGTCTGCCATCCACTAAATTGTTTTGGTTTTTTGGAACTAAGAACTTCCACTTTAGGTTTAAAAAGAAATTCAGCTAGAAGATATTCATTGCAGATGCTTTGGACTTGGTTTTATAAATGTATAGAAATAATATGGAACAATAAGTTACTTGTACATGATTACTACCAAAAGTCTTTTTTTCCCCTCTTTTTAAAAAAGGACTGCAGTCACCTTTGTTTTGAAAAAAGATTGATCCTTAGCAGGTGAATTGCTTTTCTATCTCAATTTTATAAGGCTAGTAAATTGACCAAGCAGAATTGCTTCAATGGAGTCTCTTATTTATGAGATTAATGAAAAAAACAACAGTTTCCCATGACATTGAAGAGGTGTCTCTGATATCTCATGGAAAAACTGATTAACAAGTTAGAGATACAGGAGACTGCTAGAGAGATGTTGTGGGGACAGAGGAAGTAGTACACCAGAACTTTTGAACAGTATTAATTTGCTTGTGGGTTGCCCATAGTTTACATCATATGGATGTGCTGTTTTATTTCACTCTTTTAAAATCAATAGAGACTTAAAAATAAAACAATGGAAAAACATTTAGGCTATGTTCACACACAAAGTGCTTGTTTCGAAACAAGCTGTTTTGAAATAAAGCCTTATTTCGAAACACCTTATTTCGAAATAAAAAAAAGTGTTTTCGAAATAAGGGAAAAGGAGGGAATTGAAATAGCATGTCCAGTGTGACATGCTATTTTTGAAAGAGGGGAGGGGAGGGGGAGGGAGGCTCTGTGCTGGGCCCGGAGGGCCTGACCCCGGGATTCCCCTGCCCCCACCCTCCTGCCCGGTGCAGGGGGCTTCCTCCACCCCTCTGCGGCCCCTGCCTGGCACGGGGGGGTTCCTCTTCTCCCCCGCGGCTGCTGCCCAGCGCGGGGGGGCTTCCTCCGCCCCCCCCATGGCTGCTGCGTGGCGCAGGGGGGGCTTCCCTGGCACAGCACTGGGGAAGCCCCTAGCACCAGGCAGCAGCTGCAGGGGGGGCAGAGGAAGCCTGGGGGTGGGGTGCCCCAGGCTTGGGGGCAGCCCCAGCTGGCTTCCCCCCCTTCCCCTTGCTGGGGGTAGGAGGGCGAAGGGGGCTGAGGCTCCCATCCCTCCCTGCTCCCTGCTCCCAGCAAGGGGAAGCGGGGGGAAGCTGGCTGGGGCACCCTCCGACCCCCTGCATGCCACTCAGCACCCTGGCCAGGGTGCTGATCCCTGGCCAGGGTAGGGGGGTGGGATCTTCCCCCCAGGGTGCTATGCACTCTGGGAGGAAGGTCCTTGTTATTTCGAAACACTCTTTGTTTCGAAATAACATGTCCAAACGGCTTATTTCGAAACCACTGGTTTTGAAATAACTCTCCTTTCGAAAGCAAAGTGGGTTTTAGCTGTTTCGAAAGGAGGGCTCTTGTTTCAAAATGAGGAGCTCCCTCTTTTCGAAACAAGAAAACGTCGTTTGGACATAGGGACTTTTATTTTGAAACAACCGGTGTTGTTTCAAAATAAAAGCCCTGTGTGGACATACCCTTAGAGATATGATGTGTTGACTCAATTTTTGTTTCAAACATACCTATGTAACTCCTACTGAAATAATGGTGGTCTAAATCAGTAGTTCTCAACCTTTCGTGGGTCATGACACACTTCGTGGCATATCTTGACCCTACAAGACGTATCAATCCACTCCACCCAAGCCAAACCCAGCCATCTTCCCAGCTCTCCACAACACACTTACTGCTGTGTGGAAACACACTAATGTGTCTTGACACAGTGGTTGAGAACCACTGGTCTAAGTAATAGTAATAAGTTGATATCTAAAGGCAGAATTGGTCCCAGAATGAGTACAGAACAATCTCATGCAATTCTTTCTCAGCACCTGAATGTTCCTTCTCAAATGTCTTCACAAAATGGATGAAACTCCAATGCAGCCTTTAATCAACATTCAAACTTAATTTCATGAGTCACTTTGCAATCTTCAATTGTCATCTAAATTGCACTGTCTAATCAGTCTAAGTTTATCAAACATCCCCGTAATGTTGCTTATCACAGAACATTAATCAAACTCTGTTCCAAAGCACAGTGAATACAGAACATCCTGTATGTAACCCCTCTGGGGTCTTAGAGAGTATGGTCTCTTTGCTCAGAAGGCGAGGTGCTGATAGTTCTAGAAGGAGAAAGTGCTGTTTGGGGTGAGGGACACGTGACAGGATATGGTGGAAACTCCTGTCAGAAGTGCTCCAGCCAGAGGCCCAGCCAGAGATGAAGCATCCAAGAACCTGCCTGAAGTCAGGGACTGAGAGAGTGACTGATGGGGTATGGCCAGGACTGCAGCCAGGAGGACACTGTGCCAAGGAGGAGTTGCCCGAGAAGGACAAAGCAGAGTCAGATCCAGTATCATTGTCGCTCAGAGCTGTCGATAGCTAAGTGGGGAGGGCATCACTCTGTGGGTTGCAGAGAGTGGCAGAAGAAGCAACAGAGGGATTTCTGGGGAAAGTTCACTGGCGCTGAAGATGACAAGACTGGAACTCTTCCTGGGACTACTGAACTTGAAGTGCAGACATAGTGCTCGCTGTTGGCCTTCTCAGCCTGTGGTGCCACGGGGCTTGTGGGGCCTTGTGCTAGATATAACCCTGTTTTAACACTCCCCATCTGTTCCCCCTGTTGTTTTTTCTCCATTCATCCCTCTGGAAATAAATGTTTCTAACAAAGTTCCTAAATACACTGCTCCTCATTTCCAAGCTCCATTGGAAGCCCTTACACCTTTGTGCAGGAAACGGGGCATGGTTCCTTCTTCATGTTCAGTTGTTTCTTCTTCCTCTTGAGCTTGGAGAAAATGGCCTCATTTTCTCCCCTTCAATGGCCTTCAAGTCTCCTCTGTCAGTTAATTTTCTTATTAGCCTTAACTGGTGCCTTCATGAAACCCCTTCGTGATGATTTTGTTGCCAAGGTAACCTGTCTTCTGATTTCAAATTTGGAAAACTGGTTTGCTTTGGGCATCAGCCATCTCATTGTTACTTGGATAGCTGATCATCAAAGACTAACAGTTTGCTAACCCTGTGCCAGCATTCCTCTACAATTCCAGTTCAAGATGGCCATCAGAAGACAGTAGGAGCCTTATACTCAAGATGTAGTTTATAGTTTCAGGCAGATACATTCAGGGAGTTTTGAATATCACACACAATTCATTAACTGTACAGAGGGATCTCCCAAATTGCCACACTGTCAAATCACAGTTTTGATGAAACTTTTGCAACCATCCTTTTTCATAATCTTTTTTCTTCATTATTATTCATCATTCCTACTATAGGAGGAATGCATTGTTTAGCACCTAGAGGCCCCAGTCACGGATCAGAAGCCCATTGTGCAAAGTACTACACAAACAAAGAATAACATGGCAGTCCTTGCCAATGACAGCTCATTTATTTTCTACAAGTATTTGTATGAGGAATATATATATATTTTTTGTTTGCAAGAGTGTCTGCAGAATGTGAATGTGGGGTAACGTGATGTTCTATTAAGAACTTCCACTGGGCACCTAATGTTTCAATGAGCTCCACACAAAGCAGATTGCTGCACCCTAATTGAGCCCCGTTGTTTTCAGTGAGGCTTCCTATGAGCCTGAGGTTGTGGAACTCATTGCATGATCTTGGTCTTCTTTACGTTCACAACTCTTTAACTTCACACTTCCTGTTTACAAAAGTTTGTCATTAAATGAGGGAGAAAAAAATCACACCATGTGACTTGAGTGACTATTCACTCACTGCAAATAGTTAAAGACATATTCGAAGTGAGTAACTTGCAAATAACCACTGAATGAACCGTCTTTGCATAAAGTGAGTTTTAAAAATTTCACATAATGTTCTTCAGTTGTAAAATTCAGTCTGTGCATATTGTGCAAGAAGAAAAAAAACCACATAAAATTGAGTAATTTATCTGACATGAATGACTTACTCATCTCTAGGAAGAGAAATATGAGTATTCAGTATAACACAACACTCAGCTGCTTGTAGATTTTTTTTTACCCATTTGGGAAAAAAAACCATTTCAAATACCATACATATGCTGAGTGTTTTGTGAAATGATTTGCAGTTATTTTTAAAGGTAGACCCAAAATATACCTTGAAAAAACTAACTAATGATTGGTAAGCACTATTGTTATTTAAACGTTTCTCAAGAAATCTGGCACTTCTGATAGTAAAGTACAATATTCAACTAAAAGACATAAAAAACACAGCACAAGACAGTTACTAGATCACAGGCCTTTGAGTTGATCAAGGATAAACCAGCATCTTAAATCCCTGATGCCTCTAATTCCATCATCAATGATGATATCATACCATCAATTTTTAACAATCTTCCCACTGATCTCAAAAGGGAGTTCTGATGAAAAATATTGACAATGTGATTTAGCCCTAAAATGACCACTTTTCTTTCTTGCTTTCCTTTCATTTGTATTTTCTGATTTTGTAAAGTGCTGTTTGTGATTCTTGAACATTGGTGATTGGTGATCTGATATTTTTGAAGTTTGAAACAGTTCAAATAACACTGATTTTTATTTTTCTAAAAATAGTTTTTTAAACCTGTAGCTGTCTCTGTCATTCTCATACAGTACTGCACATTTCTCTGGCTATTTCTACACTGGGGGGCTCAGTTAAGATGACTTAACAAGGTTGACTTTAGGTTGACTTAAAGTCAACCTTGTTATATTGACTTAGGGGTATGTCTATACCCTGGGCCAGGCTTGGGCCCTGCCCTGTTCAGGCCCTAGTCACAAGTGGCAAGTGGCTGGGAGCCAGATCTGGTCCCGGCCCTTGCTGCAAGCAAGATGTGACGGGGGCTCAAAGCCAGCTCCTGCCACCAGTGGCAAGGGGCTGGGAGACCAATCTAGCCCCGAGTCACTTGCAGCAAGTAGCAGGGAGCTTGAAGCCAACTCCTGCTGCCACTGGCAAGCAGCACAGAGCCAGATCCAGCCCCAAGCTACTTCCTACAAGTGGCTCGCAGCCCAGTCTGGCCCCAAGATGCTTGCTGCTGCCAACAGGCGGCTCGAAGCAATCCTTACCTTGGTGGGGTCCTGCTCCCCCTCCACACCAGGCAATGCCAATGAGTCAGCCTGGTCAATTTCACACACTACTTCTGATCAGTTCCATTGATCGGGCTCCCAGCCCCTTGCTGTCAGTGACTGGGGCTGGATCAGGCCCCTGGAGCCTGATTGGGACCTGGGGCAAGGCAGGGGGTGGGGACTGGGCCTACCTCCTTTGTGAAGCTGACTTAAAAGCTTAAGTCAACTTTCACAAAAGGTTTTATTAAATCAACTTAAGAAAGTGGTTAAATCATCTTAATAAATTCTAAATTTAACCATGATGTTCCTTAGGTTGACTGAAGGCAGGCTGAGTCAACCCAAGGCTCCAGTGTAGACATACCCTCTGAAAGCAGAAAAGATAAAAATCTAGTGAGAAATTTTGTTTCTTATTTTGAGCTTGCTTTTGCAGCTCTGAGGTGTGTGAAGGAACATATGAACTTCTGGCTGCTTATCAGAAACAAATATTTTGAAATTCACTCACTGCTCTTAGTAAATCCATGAAGACTAAAATAATGAGTCTGCAAGGTATATGATGGCACCTTCAAATTATGCTACGTTCATCTCAAGACCCAATAGTATATTTATCACTTTTATGCATTTGTTTGTAGCTTTATTGATATTCATATAAATAATTATATACATGCTTCTCAAAAACGGGTTACATGTACGTCTGGGCAGCATGCAGATGTCTTCCCCCAGGGAGTACATCAATTAATGTGTGTATTTTCCTAGTTTCACAACTGGCTTACATAAAAAGCACCAGTGAAGTCAGTACAAAACAAAATTTCCTGCAGTGACTTGTTTATATACTACATACTGAAATGTATGTAAAATATTTATATTTCAATTAAGTATATGATAAAAATGAGAAAGTAATCAACTTTTCAGTAACAATGTGCTATGACACTATTTCTATGTCTGATTTTGTAAGCAACTATTTTTTAAATTATGAGAAACTTGGGATACACAAGAGAATTCAGACTCCTAAAATGGCTACAGTAGTTTGGAACTGTTGAGAGTCTCTGACATACAATATATGTGAAAGAACACAAATGCAAATTAATGGGAAAGGGTATGTGGAGCAATGGCAAGACTAAGTAAGTGCTCGGTGAATGTGTTAGCAGGTTATATCAATGGATCCGAAATATTCTAAAAAGTAAACAAGGTAATTTTTCTATCATTAGACTTAATTTAGACCAGGCATGTCCAGACTGTGGCTCAGGAGCCACATGTGCCTCTTGAATGAAAAAGTGTGGCTCGCAGAAGAACATCAGCAAATCAATTTTGGAGGTAAAAGTATATGGCTATATGCCTCAGTGCGGCTCTCGAAGGTTTAATAATCAACTTGTGTGGCTCTTGAGTTCCATAAGTTTGGCCACCCCTGTATTAGACAGTCTTTGTGTCCCTGACTGAAAGCCATAATACTCGTGAGAAGAATGTGGGTGAATATAAAGGTGGTACTTAGGTTCCCAACTACCACTTTTGGCTGTTTCTGTCAGTATGAGACCCCAAAATTTGGACCCAAGAGGTCCTGTAGTGGCTTAGGTATGCTAATGGACCAATCACAGCCCTGTAAGTGGTTAACAGGAGGTTGCCTTTCAACCACAGAAAAACTGCCCAGAACTGCCATTTGGACATGTTATTTCAAAATAACCATTATTTCAAATTAACACTTTTGTCCTTCTCGTTCCCAGGGTGCCTTCCTTTTTGTATATATTAGGTGGGGGCATGGCCCAGTGAGGGAGCCATGTTGCCACACCTCCCATGGTGCCCCTCTCCTGATTCGAAATGGCAAGTTCTCTGTCTGGACTTGCTATTTTGATTTGAGGCTTTTGCTTATTTTGATTTAAGTTCATTTGAATTAAGGATTTTATTTTGAATTAACTTATTTTGATTTAACTTAAATTGAAATAAGCATGTACGTGTGGACATAGCCTATGTGTAGTAATGTGTCACCTGGGGAGAATCTAAACTCAGTTAATTCACCATGTGAAAGATAAACTAGATGGAGAGTAGAGATTTTACTGATTTACACTGTTATTTTGATTAATAAAGATTATAGAAGACTGCATGGAACTCTGTGGGTGAAGTGCTGAAGTCAATGGCAGTTTCACCATTGACTCCACTAGAGCCAAGATTTCACTCAATGTGAGTGTCAGTGGATTGAAAGCATAGTGTCAATTTAAATTTAAAAAACAAAAAGGTATGATCACAATAATATGGAATTTATTATAATCAAACAAACAATGGTGTATCTCATCTTTGTGAAGTTTTGAAGCATAGTTTAAGCCATGGTGGAGACTGAAAAATGTTTGTTAAATTGATTACCACCTTGGAAGAATTTCACCCTTATTGTATAATCTCTAGGAAATTTAGAAATCAGGGGCCAAATCCACCTGTGGTATCAATTGCATTGTTCCACTGACGATTATTTTTTGTGTGAGATCCTGCTTAGAACTGTACTGAGCTCAAATATTCTAACCTAAATGAAATAATCTGATTTAGATGACAAAGAAAAAAGAAATTTATTTACATTACTACAACACTCAAAAATTGCTCTTAGCAGACAGTAAAAGATGATACAGAATGTTTAGTAAACTATACTGTGAATTGGAGAAGAATCTGTCTTGAATTCAATTAAACTGCATTCAAGACATTTTTTCCTCCTCCCAATTATCTTTTTATCATATCCATATGAATCTAAATCTCAGAGGTAATTATAGAAATAAAATAGGTATTAAAATATATTTATGTCTATTTTTCTAGGAAACAATATAACCTGATGTTACATGATGCTCCCTGGGGTAAGATCCGTGTGACATTTCCATTCATTCCTGCCATGTAATTGTGCAGCTTGATGCAAAATGTGCCATGTCAGGTTGCCTTCTGAATGCTCATAATGACTATGTCTACACTTAGCATTTCAGTTCGAATTACTGAATTTGAATTAGTCAATTCGAACTAATAATTATTAATTCGAATTCAGTCAATTCAAATTGACATGGCCACACTAGAAAATCCACTTTGAATTGGCATGTCCGTGAACAGGACTTGCTAGTTCAAATTTGGTAGGGGGCACTATTGTATAGGGACAAATCAAGCTGTCGCTAATTCAAACTAACAGTGAATTCAAATTGACATGGCCACACTGGGTCAATCCAAATTACTCAGTTCAAATGGACCCTGACTTCAACATCAAACAAGGTTTGACCAATATGAAGACAGCTTTCATCAGTTTGAACTGAGGAGTTCTTCAGCTCGAATTGAAGAAAGCCAGCATGTCCATGCACTTAATAGAATTTGAATTGATGGCAATCAATTTAAAATGCAGCTCTAAGTGTAGACATACCCAATGTGTTCGGCCTCATTGTTATATCATGTTTCCTGAAGCAACATGTATGTTTACAGATGTGAAGCATGTTCCCAGGTACTTCACATGGGTCAGAAGGAAGGTAGACAATCAGGGCTACCTCTCTGAACAGAGGCTGAAAGGGTACATGACAAAGACTATACAAATTGAGCTCCCCAGCTTAGACTGAAAGATCACCTCAGCCAAGGGGGTGGGGTGAGGTGAGAAGGAAACAAGTAAGCACACTTGGAACAGTTAGAGGCTTTTTGTAAGATAAACAAAATCTTGAAAACATCTCAAACTACAAGAAGGATTGGGCCCTGCCTATGGAGAGGCAGGGAATAGTTGCTAATCCATCATAGACTCAAACTTTGTGAGTAATCTTGGATAGTGATGTTGGGTTAGAATGCATCTTATATTTTTGTTTCCTTATGGTATCTCCTGCCCACTTTATTAAATGATTGTGCATTGATCTGCTGTATATGCACTTAAAATCATGTTCTAATCAATAAACTAGTGTTTGTTTTATCTAAAGCTGTGTGAACTTTAAAGAGGGTGAATGATCAACACCTAGATGCATTGCTGTCCCTTTGACAGATGGGCAGACTGGTGTCTATGAGCCTACAATGATTGTGGAAGGGTCCCTATCCCTGCAGGATGGAAGTTCTTAGTGTGGCATCTGGGGGCTAGAGAAGCTTGATGGGGGGCCATCCCCTGAGTGGCTGGAGAGTGCATCCCCACTGCCCAGGATCAATTACATGGGGACCAACTCAGGAGTAGGGTCCCATCTAGTGAAGCAGGATAATTCAGAGTCTAGGAGTGGAACATAGGGGAAGCACAGCAATACACAGGGCCAGATTTTGGGAGGGGAACATCATACCTGATAAGAAGTAAAACTCTGCTGATTACATAGGAAAACTAAAACAAATAAAAGTCACAGTATAAGCATTATCTCAAACTTGCATATCTATCTAAATCTGCAGTTTTCAAACTGAGGGTCAGGACCCAGTACTGGGTTGAAGTGCCCCCTGCTGCTGCCTCCAAAAGACTAGAACACATTGCTCAAAGAGGTAACTGTTGGGTCATGGACATAAATGATTTTTTTTTTAACTGGGTCCTGAGGAAAAAAGTTTGAAAACCACTGGTCTAAATAACATTAAACCAATGGGCTATTTTTTTAAAACAAACAGTAGAAACAAACAAACAAAAAAAAAAAAGGGATCCAGGCCTTTGCAAAGAATGTATTATACGTAGAATCTGATATTACTTCAGATTTAATAAACAGTTTCAATGCCACATGTGATGAGCTGCTGATATAGATATTCTGGATGAAACTTCCTTTACATTCAGAAAACCCCACACTTTAGTCTGTTATTTCAAGTGTTTGTAAAGAGCCATGCCTAGCTTTATTAATAAAATACACTAATAAATCAGTTTAGTCAGTCCTTAATTCCTGAAGCAGATTCACAGTCTCATCTGCTATTTTGGTTCTCCTCTCCCCAAATCAGGGACAGACCACAGAGCTGCGTTCACACCAGTGCTTTTATGTGTCTAATTATAACACATCACCAGTTCCTATTTTACCTATGCACAGTTTTAGCAGCCCTCCAGGCCTCACTGCCCAGCCTCAAGCCTGGGTAAGTTCAGCAGCTTCCCCTTAGGCTGGCTGTTTGTGGCCCTCTTTTGCCTCTCCTTCCAGTGAGCTTTTAAGGAGCCTTTCTTCACGAGCTCCACTGTAGCTCCTCGTCAGCTCACTGAACAGGGTTTAACCTGCCTGCACTGATTAATAAGGGCCATGGTGACAAGGCCTGAATCAGCCTGGCCATGCCCAGCAGCCTGTCACACACCTCCTCCTTCTGAACCAGAGGCAGCGTTAGGTCATCTGGGATCCAAGGTAAAGGCCCATTGTGGGGGCTACTTTATGGCCCTCCTCATCCACACCACCTCCTCAGCCCTGGCTTCCCTGCTGCCAGGCTTGCCTTGTCTGCCTTTCCTGGTCCTGGCCCTGGGACTCACCTGCCCCCCCCCCAGCTGCTTTGTTCCACCTTGCCCACTTCTCCTCTCCACTAGGCACCCCATTTGTCCTGCCCTCCATGGCCTAGCCCAGCGCCCCTTTTTCCTACCTGAAGTCCTTACCCCTCTAAGAAAAAGCTGCCTGAACATGGTGGAAGCAGCTTTTAAATTTCCTACCCTTCTTCTCCCGTCATGGGCCATGTGTCCTGTAGGGTGGGAGATTTAAAGGGCCAGCTGGTGGCCACAGCTCAGCTCCCCCCCAGGCAGCTCCAGCAGCTTCTCTGCCCCTGCCAGGGCCATGGCTTGGTGCATTCCTGCTACTTTTGGGACAGGAGAAGCAGGCGACCACCCTTGCTTGCCACTGAGTTGGTCCCTTATTGTTCAGGGCTCTAGGTGGTCACCTACTTCATCTACTCCAAAAACTGCCTCTGTTCTCAACCCATGGGTTCATCCAACCACAACCTCTTTTTTGGGTGTTGGTACAAGCTGCTTTGAGGCAACCAAGCCCATAGCACTGTGGAGCACCCAGATTCTGCATCCTAGAGTTCCAGGGTCTTTGGCCCATTCCCATCTCTGTATGCATATTCGTCTATTAGGCATCCCTTTACTCCACAGAGTCAACATTCAGCCTTCTGTGTGGCCAGGGCTTTTTCTGCCTCCCTGGGGTTCCTACTTCGGCTTATTTTCCCCTCTGGTCTTACAACCAGCCAGGCCATCAGACTCCTCAGGTACCCCCAGGGTTGCCATCAATCCCCTAACTCTTAAAAGGGGTCTGGGGTTTGTCCCAGCCTCCCCTCGCCCCACCCAGGCCTCAGGTTCCCTCCTCTCATTAAGCAGGGCCTGAACTATCCAACTAAGGGGTTGCACCTGGCAGGATTCTCCTGGCTCCCTTTCTTCCTCTGATGGGTCAAGGTGGGCGATGCCCCCTGCCCTTTTCTCCCTGCTCTTTAGTTCCTCTGGGTTCTGTTGTCTAGGTGTTTTTCCATTCTTCATTTTCTTCTCTGGGCTTTGGGGTCAAGAATCTCCCATATCACCCACTTCACTCTTTGGGCTCACCCTTGTAGGGCCTTCCCTCTCACTGGCATTCCTAAGCACCGGGACCTCTATTCACTCTGTCCAGGAATGCCTCCCTTTTTCTACATGGGTCTTGCCCACTCTCTCTTTTCCCTTGTGGGGAGGGGTCCCAATCCATCTCCAAACTTGTAGGATAAAGTAGCTTATTGACCACCCCAACCCATCTCCAATCAAGCTGGCTCTTGGCTTTCAGGGACAGCTGGGACACCTTTTATCCCAACAGATGTATCACAAGAACATCTCTCCTCTGGGAACATCCAGTATGGCTTTTCCAGCCTTCTCACGATGAGTAAGCAGATGGAAGAACTATCTAGCGGGGTCTCTCTTTCCACCCTCACTGGGATGGTAGGCAACTTTGGCCTTTCTCCTGCCCTACAACCTCAGTCCATCCACAAAAGTTAGCCCAACTACAATCCATTTGCTGACGGTCTGCCTTTCAGCATCCCAGCTTGGTGCACTGCCAGCAGAGGCCCTCTCTTGTTTTCCCTGAACCACCCCTCTTGGGGTTTCTTCCTTCTTCTGGACATTCCCAGGATTTGATCCCCTGGCAGTTTCCCCACAGTTTGTCTTTCAGAGGCCTGCCAATCTCTCTGGGGGAAATCTGCCTTCATATACTCCTCCATTAATTTCATGGCTGCCTCAACAGTGGTTGGCTGATGCCTCCAGATCCAGATTCGTAGGGTCTCTGGCAAACTATATATAAACTGTTTTGAGGATTAGCATGTCCGTTATCTCTTACAAGGTATGTGTGTATTTGTGGGCATACTCTGCATCCATCAAGCTTCCTGAAACTTCTGCCAGTATTTCTCAGCTGACAACCACATCATGTGAAGAAATGCCACTCTCACAGCCTTATAATCCTTGGTCTGCTTCTTGCTGAGGGCCATATAGGCCACCCTGGGCCTCACCAGCCACGTATGATACAAGCCATAGCACCCATGTTGCCTTATTCCCGCCAGTGGTCAGGGCCACCCACTCCAACATGCTGAGCAGGGCATCTGAGTCATTCACAGAGCCCACCTCACATAATCCTGGACTTGGTGTTCGATTGCCCTCTGCCACCACAGGGCTCACCCTCCACTGCATGATGTTATGCTGTGTGCTATGTGATGAAATCCTGCAAGCTTTTCTGCTGCCCTGCCTGCCAGGTGAGCAGGGCCTACCTCATTGTCTGGTGGGCTTGCTGGAAGGTCTGCTGCTTCTGCTTCTGCTGCTTGACTATTCATTGGAGGGTCTCCTCCATCCTGGGCCACCAACCACAGTCACTGGCTTGTGGACCCCAGACAAGCCCCAACATGTAGCAGATTCATAGAGGCCCTCCTGCTGTTTAGGTCCTGTTCCCCAAATCAGGCACAGACCACAGCTTCAGGCTCACACTAGAAATGATAACCCACCACCAGTTCCTCGTGTATCTTGATATGAGTTTAGCAACTTTACTACCCACCTATGAGTCAGGGTACACTTAACATCTTCCCCTTATGCTGGCTTTTTGTGGCTCTCCTTTCCACTTATTTGCTTCACAGCTTATCCTGTCAGCTCATCAGAGCGGGGTTTACATAGCCTGCACTGACTACTATTATCAGGGCCACAATAACAGGACCTGAATTAGCCTGGCCTTGCTCAGCACCCTGTCACAGTCCTTCAGTGCATCCCTTTAAGTTTCAGAGTATCAAAGATTGTGAGTCCTCTCTCCATCAGAACATGTTTCTGAAGTAATAATTTTTAATGTTTTCTTTTCATTGCTATTTTTAACTTTATTCCCCACTTTCTTTCTTGTCGGAGGTCAGAGCTGCATAGCTACAGACAGAGTTGTCTTTTTAAATAAGAGATCAGGCAAGGGTGCCGAGCAGGGAGTGGAAAGGAGTCAAGACACATAGAATTCCATTATTACTTTATAGATTTGCAGTCAGGAAGAGGTGCCACAAGGGCGGGGGGGGGGGGGGGAGAAGTATCTATTAAACTAAAATACTCAATGTTCTAAATACTAAAATGTTTTTAAAAACGAATATCAATATTTCACTTACAAAAGTCTCCCAAAATTTAAACTGATTACAGAAATACATAGCTTTTGGTTTTTGGGTGTATAAGTGGTTTAGGATGTTAGTGCAGAGGGGAGGAGAGACACTGGAAGGCTGAAAAGAATTCTTACATACCACTTCTTTAATTGTTTTTATTGCAGAAATACAAGTACAATTGAACTTGGTTAAAGTGGCCCATCTGCGACACTTTACAAGCAAACAGTCAAGTTTATATAATCATGTGTTTGTGTGTGTGTATCTTCTATACACACTGTACTATGTAGATATAGAGATACTCCTTTATACATACATCTGCTATGGAGGATATTTAACTAGAAAAAAAACTAGTAAGAAAAGGAAATGTAGGTAATGTATACTTAATATATTACAATATATTGAAAAGAAATATATAAAATATGAGTGATCAATTATTGTGGACTAAACTTTCCACAATGGGCATGGTAAACTCCCAGGCCCTGGAACTTTCTAAAGAAGGTACTTAGAACTCATCAGTGAGCCTCACTGCATGTCCATGCAAGAGAGGAGGATAGTGTTAACACTTTTTTTGTAGGTTATCTGCATCACTGGAGCCTGTGGAATGAGGAAAGCAGTCTCCCCCAAGTTACTACCCACCCAGAAATTCGGGGGGTGCAGGAGAAGATGGGTGGGAGTGCTTAGAGGGTGGATCTTTTATTCTGCCTCTGAATATGGCAACTTGTGTATGGGAGCTGGCTTAGGAAAAAGCAAGCTGTGCCTGTGAAAGGCCTGATACTGACAACTTCACCCCTGAATACAGTGGAAGCAACAGCTAGTTACATGTTAACTTTTACCCAGGCTGGATTTTGAGGTTGCCTAAATATGGATTAATTTCCGATATTCCAAAAAATGTGAACTTCTAATTGTGGAATGACCCAAGAACAAGAAACTGTTAATTTTACACCTTTAATAATTCCTAATTCATGCTCTTTTGTGACTTGTATAGTTGGCTGGAAAAGACAAAAATGCAAGTTTTTGGAAGAAAAATTGCCTTTTTTGTAACCAAATAGCAGTTTTGTGGACACTTTCTGGCCACCTTCTTTGGTCTGTTATTTACACCATCCAGGCATGGTACAGAAACAACACTTTATGGGCTGTGAACATGTCAACACTATTTGAATTTGGAATATTTGCAATTCACAAGTAATTTGCAGGTAAAGAATTATTTACTGACTACACATGAAAATAATTGAAAAAACCCTCCAAATTTAAAACCTATTTTGGATAGTTTAAGAAGTAATACAATATTTAATTGTTTTTACAATTAGTATTTTTTACAGTTATTGAATTTGGTTTTTGTTATGAATTATTCTCTAGCTTAAGTCTTATCTCTCTGTGGTCAATAATATACTCAGAAAGGAAAGGTTTGGGTGTCCCCTTCCTGTCTTTTTTTTAAATTTTTCATATATAAGACTTCCTTTTGATTCGTATTTGAGGCATTTATGAATTCCATAATCTGCTGTGGTATGGCCTCCATTAACCCTGGAATTCATATATAATAATAGAAGGCAATTCTTCCCAGTACCCAGCCATAGTTTGTTTTTCTTATAAGACGTGTGTGTGTGTGTGTGTGTGTGTGTGTGTGTGTGTGTGTGTGTGTG
>ML681982.1:5583990-5654650 GCA_007922195.1 Podocnemis expansa
TGTGTGTGTGTGTGTGTGTGTGTGTGTGTGTGTGTGTGTGTGTGTGTATCTTCTATACACACTGTACTGTGTAGGTATAGAGATAATCCTTTATACATACATCTGCAATGACACTATCTATTTGCAATACCATTATATGATAAGGTTTCAGTGGTGCAGCCCTTGGGCTAATGTCCTAGTCCTCATGTGGCCCTTGTGTGGGCCTCATGCAGCCCTCATGGTAATTTGAGTTTGAGACTCCTGTGATAAATGAAGCCAGGGAGGATGAGTAAACACTGTATGCATTTTGATCTGAGGTGTGCCTTGGAAGGGGAGAGGCTGAGAGGCCATTCATAGTAG
Source organism: Podocnemis expansa (assembly GCA_007922195.1). NCBI lineage: Eukaryota > Metazoa > Chordata > Testudines > Podocnemididae > Podocnemis > Podocnemis expansa. The sequence goes on from ML681982.1 coordinate 5,584,330, forward strand.
TAGCATCACTGTCTATTCCATAGTATATTTTTCTATTAAACACTCTCATCACGTAACTTATTTTTAGAGTTGCTTAAAATTTTTCCATCTAAACTGTTTTTCTTTCAACAAACGAGTTTTCAATAGAACATTTTTTTCATAAAAACTCTTCTTTTCACAGGAAATTGTTTTTGTTGAAAAACAGAAACATGAAAAATGAGTTTTTCTGATGAAAAGTCAAAATTTTGAAACCAGCTCTTCTCAATCTAAATTTATGGAAGGCAAGTCAGACAGCTCAGATCTGAACCACCGGGCATAGATTTAACATCTTATCCCAAATCTAAATTTGCCCTTGCCCAGAGATGCCAAGAGAGCACAGGCACCAATGTGCTAGCAGCTGTGCATAAATAAAAGTATTTTGTTTTGGTTTTACACATAGCAGTACGTATGTCATTTATTCTTCTCATTTTGGAGAGATTACTTTTTTATTCTTTTTTTATTGTTAACAAATATAGAGCAGATGGAATTTATAACAAATAGGAAAAAAAGAATGGACTCTGGCTGGCTGATATGTCTCATGCAGCATTTCAGATATGCCTAAATTGAAGTGGTTTTCCTTCTTTATAAAGAAAGCAAGAAACCACATTAAATTCTCAATAATTTCTGTTATGAAAGGGAGAATTAGTGCAGGCTACTTCGGAAAATCATTCAAAATAAAGATGGGAAATTGGGAGCTGACTTTCATCAAATAACTGAAAAATGGTTGCCAGCAGAATTATACGTCTTTATCTCCTTACTATTGTGTTGTGGAGTCTCAGGCTCATTCTGGAAGGTGTTACAAACCAGTATCATTTTCTCCATTCTTGATTGTTTGAAGAAAGTAGTGCACCATCTCATTTCTAACTATGGCTCAAATTGTTGAAATCCAAAAGGATTTTTAGTTTGCTTACCCTCATTACAATATCATTTTCTGGGTGAGTTAACGCATATTGAGAAAGAGAATTTTATACCGTAAGCGCCATTCATAAACGAAATGAGCTGGTTTTTATAGGCAGTCAAAATCCATGCCAGTGAGCCACACAGCTCATTTCTTTTCTCAAAGAGAGTGAAAGCTCCTACTGCACCTATTGTGTTAATCTCAAAATATCCTTATTTGACCATAACAACTGAGAAAATCTGAATGGGCCTGAGCACTGTAGTGAATCGCCCCCCCCCTTTAAAGTATGGAGTTGCATGCAATGAGAGAAGAAAATTGTATTTATTCACTTTTCTTACTTATTTTGCTCTGCCCGCCACACAGAGAAGTTCTGCTCTGGACAGATTCCTCTTCCCTATTTTCCTTCCATTCTCTATATGTAAATTATAAACTCAAGAGACACAAACACTGTGACAAACGCTCTTCCCAGCAACAGATCAAGGAGTCTGTAAGGAGTGGGATGAGTAAAATCAATAACTTTATTCAAGTTAGTTAAGAAACTTTGCTGTATCTTTATAAAAGTGACATCTATGCTGTCCAATGCTTTGAGATCCTGTTGGGTTTATAAAGCTTTCATTTGTATTTTCTCTTTTTTTTTTTTTAAAGTGAGTTGGGTCAAATCACAATAAAGAAACATCACAATTTGTCCTTTCAAATAGTTCTTGGCCATTACAGACTGCCAAATTTTAGGTAATCAACAATGGGGAAAATCATTCATTAATAGCTATTGTCATACACAGAGCAACAAAATTTTATTAGCATTATGTGGATATTGTGAGAGAACAGGGGGGTCATTCTGAGATAGTGTTTCAGGATGTTGCCTGAAAAAAATATCAGCTGACTTTTATTTAAATTCTGGAAAGTAATTTAAAATAATAATAATTTTAAATTAAAGCTGCAAGTATTGATGAACCTCATAGTGTATCTGCCAAGCCTTTCATCACCATTCCTCCTATTCCTTCTGCTATTCTGCCTCCACTGATTTTTTTTTTTTTTTATTTAGGGTTGAGGTTTTATTCTGTTATCTTGGATAGTCCTTCTTTTAACAGTTCTCTCTTTGCTAAAAACATCACTGTAGACTACTTTGGAACTGAGACAGTTAAAAAACTGCCCAGTAAGGAGATTTGTTCCAAATGGCATTCAGCCCTTGGCACAAAAATACAGGGCTTGTGTTTCCTTTCACTTTAGCTTTATACTAATATAAGTGTAACACTCACATGGCCAGATGGAGTCTGCCTCGCAGGCGGCTCTGGCCAGAGAAAGGTATGCGGGGGAACACAGCAAGGAGAGCCCCTTTGCCCCAGGGGCACCTGTTCCAAACCCCCAGAGTGACCAGACACACACTGGGATAGCGCAGGGATTATGGGAATGAGGAAGGTTTATTTACAGAGGTGCAAAGGGGAAAACCAACAGGGGAGATGGAGCAGCAGTAACACAGAGTAACAGCTAACACAGGGCCCTGTGAGGCCCAAAAATGCAGCAGGCTGGAGGCAGACGTGAGCTCTGTATCTGCACTATGAGTTCAGGAGTCCCAGCACAGTTCCAGTCCAGTGTTCAGTCCAGCAACTCCTAGTCTTCAGTGCCAGCACTTTCCCAGCAAAAGAAAACCCTCTGATGCCTCTTCTGCCATTCTCTGCGAACCCAGAGCGACACCCTCCCCACTTAACTACCTACAACCTCCCCCCTGAGTCCCAGGTCTTGTACTCATGGCCCCACAGCTCCAGATGGCCAGTCACTGGATCCTGCTCTGTCCTTGGGTGACTCTCTCCAGCACAGTGTCCTTCTGTGGGGGCTGGCCTGGCATCCCAGGTCAGCCGCTCTGTTTTCCCTAGGCTTCTGGCAGGGCCTCTCCCTCTGTATCCTTTCCAGGGCCTCCAGCTCCAGCCCCCCATCTCAGGTCCACACCTTAGTTCCTCTCCCACCAGGCAAAGATCTGAAGGAACTATACTCCTTAAAACTCCAGGGAGGTTACATAACTTTACTGATTTTTGTGGACTTATTTGTCACATCTATGGCTGTGAATGAGTGGACAGAAAGCCTTCTGTATAGTTGACAGCTAAATGGAGGGAAGGGTGATTTACAGTTGGGGGCAGTTGTATCTTGGATATGGACATTAGGGATATGAATTATAGCCAGGTCATCATTGCCCATTAGTTGTCATGATGAGCAAACAAAATTCCTAGGGGACATATAAATCACATGCTACATCTCTTTGCCTATGGATGATGCTAGTGGTTTTAAAGCAGTCATTAAGATGTTTTCAGCTGGAACATTTTAGCTTCTGGAAAACACACCTAATGACTATTTTTCTTATGCATTATTATTCATACTGTGTATTTCAGATGAACTTAATGAGTAATATCCTTTCTTTCTTTTCCTTAAGCCTTGTCTTTCATTCTTGTGATAAAACTTTGCAGGGTCTTGTGAAATTCAGTAGAAGGCTGGTACTTTGATGCAGTTAATGTTGCCTGTATCTGAACTTAAAGGAAGAGGCTTGACAGTAAATGGAAGAAAGGGATACATATGTGAAGAGCTGCAAAATGCACATTTGTATACTGCAATAAACCATGACTCTGTAAAATGACAACATAGTACATCTGTGAGACCTGGTGGATTTATGGACCTACTTGATTATCCTTATTACAAACCTATGATCTATATATCTTTCATAAGGCTTTACTGTATTACAGGCTATACATTGATAGGGATAGATTGCAGCTAAGCTATGGGAACTGTTGAGTGGTTGTGGAGGCACAATGGGAGCTTCCAGAGCCATTGGACCTAATTCCAGTCTCATGTAAATAATGACTAACTCCAGGGAAGTCACCAATATAAAATCTGTCTAAGTGAGATCTGAATCAGGACTGTCTTGCTTGCCTCCTGCACAGTATCACAGGAAACACCAGAAGAGCACAACTAGAGCGATCATGACTATACTCTGAAGGTCTAATCCTGCACCACTAGAGTCACTGGGAGCTTGATCCTATACACGCTGGCATCAGCATGTTTCTTGTCCTGAAGTCAGAAGACAAAGATTAATGGTATGTGGATGAGATAGGAGAAACTAGTCAACCTTTTATTGACACATTCCATAGTTTTATGGCCACACCTTCCAGGTATCAGCCATGAGCTCATGTATGCAGTATAAATCATCCCAAACATTTGCCAGACCTCTTAAACCAAAAATGTTTCCACAAGCCCCCCGCCGTGAGATTCAGACAGTTCTGCAGTCTTGATACCCCATCTTTCCTGCAGCAAGGCAATGGTGGGACTGGGTTTTTGGTTTTGGTATAGGAACTTGGTATTATTCACACTCATGACATTTCTAATTTTAACACATTCTTAAAATGCATAGTGGATTCTCATCATGTTTATGCTAGGTCAGTCATTTTCAGATCTTTAAGTGTGAGTTATAGGGTTTCCTAAGGTGCAGGATGATGCATTCCAGGAAGCTTCATAACATGTTAGATTGATGTGGATAAACATACCAACAAGGGCCTAATACACTCCCAAATGGGCATGCTGCAGAAAGAGGAAAGAAGCTGTAAAGGCTCAGATAGAAGGGATAGGAAGGATGAATACTGCAAAGGAGGTACTGGGCTGGCTAGGTTTGTGTACATGGTACACATGCAGGCAGATCCTAATGGTGTGGCTCCTCCCTGGGAGAGGAAGGACTCAAGAAGTAACCCCTAAGAGGAAGATCAGGGCAGAGAGTGCTTCCTGCTGAGAGAAAATGAATGTATGTTGTAGTCAGCAAACCTTGCAGAAGACAGGGAGCTGTTTCTGTTCCTTTTCCAAGCAATAGATATGATGTTACTGACATTATGCCTGCATCATCATTCCAGGGACTCTGCCTCCTCCTGCTAATTACCAAGAAAGCAACCATGAGGTGACACAACAATATGACTTTGTTCAATGGAAGCAGGCAGAATGACCCTAATTAGGTTTGCATAAGCTTCTGATCAGTATATGAAATTTTGTCAAATTCTCTGAAACAAGCTGTGCAACCTATAGCAGCTAGTATCTGATACTTTTCAGGGTATGTCTATACTGATGGCAGCAAAATCGCCGCCATTGCTTGGTGTTTAGGGTGCAATTAGCAGCGAGTCTGAACTCACTGCTTCACTCCCAGAGGTCAGTGCCTGAAGTCCTGGCCCCCAGAAGACATTGGGGAAAGCTGACTGCAAGGCATTTGCACTCAGTTTTCCCTAGTGCATCCCGGCAGCTTAGGAAATTGCTGGCAATTACACAAGGCATTTTATGTGCCTTGTGGAAATGCCAGTCAACTGCCACTGAAAAGTGCCCTCCATGTAGATTAGAGCTGGGTCTGCATGTTAGAAACTGTTTAGGCAATTCTAAAAAATGTTTGAAAAGTCTGAACTGGTATACTGGGTGGTCATGCTGTTGCTTTAAGATTGGTGGGGAACATATAGTGGATTTTATATATTGTCCACAAACTCTGCATAGTGACGGATGAGCTGGACCCCAAAAGCATACAGAGAAAGAGATATAGTCCCTCAGAAGAGGAGAAAGCCATGATGTGGCCTGGAAGCAATGGGAGGGACAGAACCATAACAACAGTCAGAAAAGATGTACCGGTAGTTCAAGAAGAGCAAGGGAGTGCATGTCATGGCTGAAAGAGCATTGAGCAAGGAATCCAACCCCAAGGCTCCTGTCAGCAGAGATCCTATTTAATGGATGTGTGCCTGTTGTATTGATACCATTTCCTTTAACAGGAAGAGCAAGAACATATTTTACTCTCTGCCTCTGCAAAGCATTGGCATAAATCAGAGTTCTTAGCAATGACCAACAGTAGAATGTTGCCCATAAATGTGATTATGCAGCAAGCATTGGTTAATGAAAAGTACCGCTTATTTGCCAGAAGGTGGCAGCTTTAGACCAGTTTGAAATATCCAGGCTTCTTTACTCTGTTCATAGTCTTAGTGCAGGTTCTAAGGCATTCAAGCCAGGAGCCATCTATAGGATGGCTTTAAATGATTTATTTTCTAATATAGTCATGATGAAAAATGACCTTTCAGAACAGGAGTAATAAGTTCAGTCTCATTCGGTTTCAATCTAAAGACAAGAGCCACCATTCAGTAAGTAGTAGATTTTAGGCAAGTAGACAATTTGCAAGATATGACTTTTAGAGATAATGAAAATTTACATCTGACAGTAAAAAATTCATGGCAGTGGGCTTGGAATCTCTAAAGGCAGCAGAATTCCATTTTGGATCTTTAATGTCACACGTTGAACATTGGCATCACCAATTTAGGACAGTTGATGTCATGGTTCCTCTTTGTCTGGACTGATTTACCTCACTCATTAATTTAGCATCTGTACTAATTCCCTAGTTTTTCAGCCATAGAATGGTGCTTGGCAATGGGGGAAAAATCGATAACATAATACAAAGGGTTCACCTCAGAGTTCCTAGTGCAAAAGAACCTCCTGCTGAAGCGAATGGGAGAGTTGGTTTCAGAGTGAATGAAGAATTAGTCCCCTAGTCACTGAAATGTCATGAATAAACAAACACTCACATTACTCAGTTTTTCGTAGTGATGCAGACAGGCAGATTTAAGATCCAGTCCTACAAACACATGAGCATGTGCTTAATTTTGAGCACCTACATAGTCCCACTGCCTTCAATAGAAACTGATTTGACTTCAGTGGGATCGCTCATCTGATCAAAGTTAATCACATGCTTGCTGGATCAGGGCCTTAGTATAGATTATCTTCATTTTTCCATGTTTGCCAATAGCAATTATTAGGTGTTACCAATGCAGCGTAGAGCATTGGGAAACAAAACACTTAGTTTTGGATGCTTCCATGATCAGAGAGAACAGACTATTAGAAGAGGTCAGACTGTGACTTTTTGGAAAACTTTATTCGGAGGACTTGCTTTCTTCATGGATGTCCTAAAAGAAGTTTAAATAGAACTTCCCCTTGCTTGCCTGGAAAACTTTTCTCTCAAGGATGCTGACCTCTTTTTATTTTCACCTTGTACCACTGTCAGTTATGAAGAAGAAGAAGAAGAAATTTTAAGAAGTACAGCAATATAAATCAGTAAGTTGAAGAAAGGAACAGAGAAAAGAGCAGTGCATATACTACTGTGAGGTCAAATTGGACTTGAAGAGAGTGGGTGGGAGCAGAACAGGAAATAGGGAAAAAAAGAGAAATGTTATCTGAAAATCCAGGCATCAGGCACTATCCCAAGTCATCTAAGGTACACATTACCTAAAGAGAAGACAAAGTGGCCAAGTAAAGAAATAAGATGTAAGAGTATTAGCTGCAGGAATAACAGAGGAATAATCTACCCACCAAATGGTGCAAATGGTATTCAGAAGATTCACAAGATAATTACCAAACAGAATAGAGTAAGAAACATTAAGGGCTAGATTGTGAGTTCAGATACCACCCTACTGCACCACCCCAGAAGTAACAGTGACAGCCATCGAGGGTCAGTCACACTTTGACTCACACCTCTTTGCTGCTTGTTCCTAGGATATAGTGATTTGTTGTTGCTCTAGACCAATAGCAAATCATGTCTCCTATGTTGGCTCAGCTGCGCTGGGAAATGATTGACAGGAGATGGAATCAAAGCTCTATTAATTTCTCCCTCTTGAATCAACCACTTTTGGGGATGATGCCAGTAGACAAGAAGCTCTTGGTTACTCTTATGTGGCCCAAGGACAGGATTAAGAGAAGATCATAATCCCCATTGCTAGTTTGTGTCACTCACCGTCTAGCTAACCTATTAAACAGTAGGCATAGTCTGATTCAGTTGTCTCCCATCTTTAGTTTTATATTCTGCAACCTTAATCCTGTGAGTAAGGCTGCAGGTTTGAGTCCTTATTTTCAAAAAGTACATGTCAGTATTTTTTTGAGCTACAAAATAGGAGGAGATTAGCATATACAATCGAGTTAAATTATGAGATAAGAAGAGAGAAAACAAAAAATAGCGGGGAAAATGAAAATTACAAAACCAAAAGAAGACAAACACCAGTTGGTATCAAAGGCTATGTCTACACACACATCGTTATTTCAAAATAAGTTAATTAAAATTAAGAAAATGTTAATTCGAATTAAGGGAAAGCCTGCTATTGAAACGGCTGTTATTTCGAAATGGTTATTTCAAAATAAGGACGTTTGGACATTTTGTTTCGAAACAACATGTCCAAACGGCCTTATTTTGAAATAACCATTTTGAAATAACAGCCATTTCAAAATGAATGGGGTTTAAGCTGTTTCGAAATGACAGTTCTTATTTCAAAATGATGGATCCCTTCATTTCGAAATAAGAAAATGTCATGTGGACCTAATCTCTTTTATTTCGAAATAACCAATGTTATTTCAAAATAAAAGAGACGTGTAGACATACCCAAAGAAAGAAACTGATGTCTATGCTCTAAATATTAGTGATAAACATGAATATGTGCATTAAGCAGTTCTAGAAAAAAATAAAATCCAGGATCCTTCATTTATTTTAGTATTGTATTTCAGCTAGTTTGGGCAATTTCATAAACAGAATTCAGTTTTTAGAGCCTTTTTGATAAAAATCAAAGAGCTTGCTTCTCCAATATGTCTGGCATATTGTTTTGAGAACGATGAAATATTTTGTTCAATCCATTGTATGAAACAATAATGTGGTTCCCTCACAGTACTTAGTGAAGTTAGTATATATATATTTTTTTATTTGGAAAGAGGATTTCAGTTTATTTTCTCATACTCTGTCCCACTGATGAGGGAATGAAATTGGAAAATATTGGCAATCCATTTATACACAAGAGAACCTCAACTTTGACATTGCTACCAGTTCCACCACAGTTTCTATTAAAGATATTTTTACACTTTCATATAGGCCTCATATATTGACTTCAGTGACACATGATTGAGACCTATAGCTTGCACAGTATAGTATGGCAGAGGGGTAGGTTTTGAAATACAGGAAATCCAACCCACTTTGAAGGACTGGAGGTGAAAGACAATAAATGGGTTGAGTCAATACATTTAAAACAATCTTACAGTTCTTAAATTGTTAAACACTTTGGACAAAATCCTGTATCTTTGTGAGGGAAGAAATCCTCATTCTCAGGCTGGGGAACATTAATAAAATGGCTGGTGAATTCACATCATAAGCATCTACTGGCCTCACCATCATTCTTCCTCTGGTGTGTCTCTCACTCCTTTTCTGTTTACAAGGATACTAGTGTGCATTTGTAGTAATGTGCAGAAGACCAGTGAAAGGACCACTTTCAGGGGTTAATGGGAATTAAGTGGTACACTGTCTCCAGAGGTCACTTCCATCTTTAATGAAGATAGTGATCCCCATTTACAAATATTGTCTTTGATATAAAGACTAAAAGTTCTCTGTGATCTGAAACAGAATGCCTTTAAACAGTTCCTCTTAGGCTTTTCTCTACTAGGAAAAACTCCTAAGCATTTTTCTGTATTAGAATAACAAACATTTAGCTCCAAATCCCCAATTATTAGCTGAAGACAGAAAGTGTTGGTGTAAATTCTATGTGTGAAAACTGAACTAGCAAAAATACAGTGACCTTGAAAACTGTTCCCTAAGTATTTCACATTCACCTATACTGAACACAAAATTAGTGGAATTGATGTCTTCTAATTAGCAAATGACTTTGTTTAGTGCAAAAGCTTGATAGATCAGAAAGACCTCACACCAGCTTTAGTGCTCTGTATGAACCCAGAATATTCACAGAGGACAACACATTTGCTCAAAATAAAACAAAAAGCAGAAATCCAAAAATGATACAGTGTTAGAGACATCCACTGTTAAGAATTTACTTTATTGGCTTGGCAGTCCTTTGGCTCAGCTCTTTCAAGGGATTAAGATCATCCTCTATCTCTATCCTTGAAAATAATGGTGTAATCTCTTGACAGCTTTTTTGATGGGTTAGCAACTGCTTTTCAATCACCAGGTAATTTAGTTCTTCTTTTTCTATTTAGTCAAGAGCATCTTAAAGAAATAAGTGAATGAATGACTAAATTCCAATGTATGCTATATTTGAGTACCACACAGTAGCTCTAGACTAAAAGTGGGTGTTTTATGAATGCTTAGCAGTAAAGACAAGTGGGGAGATTAATATGAACAGCATGTAAAGGCAAACCTCTAAGTGGCTAATACTGTTGCCTACCAAAGAAATATTTTCTAAGTTGCAGGAGGCTGAATCCAGTTGCATTTGCTGATTCATAAGCCTTAGGGTATGCAACTATTATTCACCTGCTTCAACCAGACAAATGGAAGCAATTTATTATTTAAAAAAAAATCCAATCTATCTTCAAGAAACAATAGCTCTGACCCACTAAGCTTAAATCTAGGTCTGGAACTCTTCCTCAGCAAAATCAGAGGACATTTAGGTCCAAGCTTCTTTAATTTGGCCTGCTAGAAGTCATGATTCAGATATAGACCTTGGGCTGAACTTTACAAAATTTCCAGAAGTTTGGATGCATGATTAGAAGCCCATCTCCATTTTTGAGTAACAAAAGGTGATTCAGTCTACCTCCTATTTAGTATATATGCACCAATACAGCAGTACAAGACTACCCTAATAACTGCAGCATATCCTGAAATAATGCCTATATATAGGAAATTGCCAAACAGCATCTTTACTGACCCCTTTCCTAGCAATTGGAAGAGGCAATTAAAAAAAAAAAAGACTGGTGCTTACTTACATCAACCTGATTCCTACCAACTGATCTCTGATTCTTAAGCATCTCTAATTAATGGAAGAGGCTAGAGTATTACACAGCTGGCTCAAGTATGGAGGAGAGCAAAGGTGATTTAAATCTACCTTACATTCTTTCTCCTGAGCTCCTTTGGTCACAGCCCATTATCCATTCATCTCATTAAAATTTTATGTTCTTCTACTAGTTTGTTTACTAGTCTGGCCTTTGTGTGTAAAAGATAAGTGAATGTAGGTTGTTTCTATTTCTTAGACAGAGCTGGGAGGATCACTTCTGAGACATTGGGTACTCATATGCACCTCACATCACTTGTGCTGACAGTATTAATTCTGCTTGGAAACGAAAATTTCGTGGTGGACCATTAAGTCTGATTTTTCTGCCTGACACTCACTGTGGCTATACTTCCTGTCAAGTAAATGACTTGTCTGACAATCCTGGGTGCCTCTGTCAACTCAATGGAGGCAGTAACTAAAATACTGATTTTACAAACAGTGCATTGCTATTTCTGTTTCCTCTCTAGTGTCCTTTATGAAATTCCATTTTTTTTAACCCTGAGGTGTATTTTTGAATCTTAAAGAAGAAAATGAGATTTAAGCCCAATAGCCTTCGTGACTTCCTTTAGAAACTTCTTTAGGCTCTTTTCAGTTGTATTTTTTTAGTAAGTATAAACTTCCCCCTTTCTGCCAGTGAGATCTCTCCTCTTTCTGTAGAGACAGATGGGTGACATTAATGGCTAATGCAGGGGTGCCAAACATGTGAGCTTCATTCATCTGGCCTGTGACTGCATTTGGTGGGACCATACTCTCTCCCTAACAGAGAGCGGGACGGGGGAGAGAGAGTGAGAAAGAGAGAGGTCTTGCATACCTAGAACACCACAATGCTGTGAGAGCGTCAGGTCTCACAAAATCACAGAGCTCTGGGTATGCGAGACTGTGCTCCATAAAACCTCATTTTCTCCCTGAGAGGGAGGGAGAGGGAGAGACAGAGAGAGGTGTTGCAGAGTGCAGTTGCACATATACACCACGCCATGATGCCACAAAAGTGCCATAATATTTTGATTTATGGTATGTATGGCTCACTTGACATACATTTAAGTCAAAGCTGGCCTGTCATAGCAAATGAGTTTGACACCCCTGGGTTAATGTATAAATATACAGTCACTGCCCCACAGCAGAAGGAAGCAAAAGTGCACTGCCCCTGGCAGAGCACACTGTGGCTATGTCTACACTTCCCAAACTTAGCTTGAATCTGTTAATTCGAACTAATAAGTTCATATGCAGTTCAAACTACATTCAAATTTATTAGTTCAAATTAACAACATGGACTAAGTTGAATTACAGTTAATTCAACATAACCCACTTTGTTAATTCAAACTAATTGCCCTTAGTTCAAACTAACAAAGTGGACATAAATGTCCACACTGCACCAAGTTCAAACTAAGGATCGAAGTAAGTGCTTACTTTGGACTAAAAGGCAGGTCTTACTAGTTCAAACTAAGCTTTCATTAGTTTGAATTAAGAAATTCCTTAATTTGAACTAATGAAAGCCTAGTGTAGAAAGGGACTAAGTTAGGTTGAATTTAGTCTCCTTAATTCAAACTAACTTGCAAGTGTAGATATAGCCAAAGACACTAGGGGTGTGTTCACACAGCAGTCTTATTTAGAAACAACAGAGGTTGTTTCAAAATAAGAAACGCCATGTTCACACGATATACAGTTGTTTCGAAACAATAGGTTTCCCTGGCCCCACCCCCAGCAGGAGTGGCTGCGCCAGGGAATCCAGGGGCCGCGCTCACCCCGGCCCTTGCAGTGGCAGGCTGAGCCCGACACCCCCTACCCCACGGCGGGGTTTGGGAGCAGCCCGGGCAGTGGGCTCCAGCTGGGTGCCCCTGACCCCGCGGCGGGGTTTGGGGGCAGCCCAGGTGACGGGCTGAGCCAGGAGCTCCCAACCCTGCGGCGGGGTTTGGGGGCAGCCCGGGCGGTGGGCTCAAGCCACCCTGCAGTGGCTCACCCCCCCGCCAGGGGCTGCAGCCCCCTTTCTGGGGCTGCAGGGTGAGCCACAGCAGCCGGCTCACCCCCAGGGGGCTGCAGCCCCCTGAAGCAGGTAAAGAAATAGCAAGCCCACAGTGTGAACTTGCTATTTCATTTCCTGCTTTTTTCCTTATTTCAAAATAACTATTTGTTACTTTGAAATAAGTTATTTTGAAATAAGGCATTATTTTGATACAAATTGTTTCAAAACAACTTGTATCGGAATAACCCCCTGTGTGTGAACATAGCCTAGAAGACTGTCTCACAGAGATTCGAGTAATGCTGGGGAGCTTACTCCAGAGAAAACTTTGTCATGTCCTTTGAGGGGGTGCAGCATGCTTTCTCATCTGCATTGGCCCATCTCTGTTGGCTGGTATGAAGGGGTGAGGCAGTGCTCCAGTTTCACATTTTGCTGTCTCTGAAGAGGCTGTTAGACTGTTCCCCTTGCTTTCTCATGTTGTTTGCATGCAAGGAGGACATATTTATTTAACTGTAGATTTGGTGTTAGTGGAGTCTGATGCAAACCTCAATGGAGTTAGCAGCAGAGGTTAACATATAATTTGGGGGGCCCCGGAACTCTCCTAATTGGGTGGGCCCCCAGCCCACACGGGTGGTCCCCCCTTTCCACATCATTGGGCCTCCCTCCTGCATAACTGGGCCCCTTCCTGCAACCCAGATCCTGCCCCCCACACGCCAGCACCCAACCTCAGCTCCCCCAATACCCACTCCCCAAATCAGCCCTCTGTCACAATGTCAACCACCAGCCCCCAATACTCATCCCAAAATCCACCCCTGACCCCTATACACAGCCCTTCCCCACTATCCATTCCCCTATCCCCAATATCCCCCAGTCCCCAATACCCACCCCCCAGCATGATCCAATCTCCCTGATACTTACCGACAGCCACAGGTTGTGCTTGGAGGGTTCTGCTTGAGCATGCGCAGGGAAGTGCAGGGCAGCTCACACGCCACTCCATGTTCCCCTGCCTGCTGAAACGCAGAGGAATGCCATTCCAGGACTTTCTATTTTTAGGGGCTCAGCATTCAGGCCCCCTAAAAATAGAAAATGGAACCAGAGCATGGCATTCCAGCACCATTTCCTATTTTTCGGGGGCCCGGAATGCTGAGCCCCTAAAAATAGTGGGCCCCAGAATGGCATTCCGGGCTGTTCCAGCATACTTTAACCTCTGGTTAGCAGAAAGACACCCACTGATTTCATGTGGTTTTCAGTAAGGCCCTTCTTCAGTATGTAATTTTCTAAGTTCTTTAATGCCTTTTTAAAAACCACAGAAATAAACAAAAATAAACCCCAGTAAGATTCAATATCCATGTCAACTGTCAAGTGTAAGAGTTTTGTTTTGCTGTAGCTATGACTTAAAACCATATAGTTATAGCTTCCTAAAATAAGAAGAAATGGTTGTTTTCCCTTCCTGAATAATTAAAAAAATCTGAAGAAATTTTTTGCTAAACTTAAAAAAGTGCCTTCAGAAGAGATCAGGCATGGGATTTTTCACTCCAAATTTTAAATGTATGGTAAATATGCAGAAGGCAGAAAAGAAAGGTTTATAATGAAAACAGGTAGGCAACTATAAGGGCTAGGCTAGTGTTTCCCAACCAGTGTACCAGCAGTCCTGAGCAGGTGTGCCACAGAATTTTTTGAAAAACTATACTGAGTTCTGGATTGACTCATGAATGTTAATGAGTTCATTTAGAGACTAGATAGTGGTATGCCTCAAAATAATTAAAAGTAGTAAGATGTGGCCCAGCCAAGAAAAGGTGGGGAGCCATTGGGCTAGGCTAGGCTGTTGGCAGCACCTCTGACAGTGTAGCATCAATTGTGTAGGTTTGATTGAATGTCTGTAAAGACATGCTTAATTTAACCCAAAGTTAGGTGGAGGTTGATTTATTAAGATATACCCAGCAAGTAGCATAGCGCTTATTCAACAGGACGGCATTTCTCATTGCATCAGCGCTATAGGGACCATGCGGTGAGTAGGCCTTAGGAAGACAAAGGGAGATATGCAAGATATTTTAAGTACTTTCTGTATCTCCCTTCAATTGTTGCCAAAATCTCTTGGCAGTATGGACCAGCCCTAATTCTGGCAGCCAATATTTATGACCAATTAAAATAGGTGCATTGCTTGAGGAGGTAGTGATATCACCCTACTGAGGTTTTTGTGCCAGTTTAGTCTCCGCAGTTTAGAAAGCAATGATTGTGCAAATAGAAACAGAACAAGTAGAACAATTCAATAGACACTTTAAAAAAGAATAAATTGCTGCAGAGTAAGCCATATCAGCAAGGCTGAGGGATCTTCATATATGTCATCAAGAAAAGAGAAAATTCTGGTTGTGGGTGGAGAACATGATCACAGTCTATTTTCAGGGTAACAGTGTGAATAACGGAAAGGAAATAGTCACTGTTTCTGAAGACTGTAGGACAGGAATAATTGCCTAAAGCTAAGGGAAGGAAATGCTGGCTGGACATTAAGGAAAAGGTTTCTAGCCTTAAGAGCAAGTAGGCAAACAGAATAGAAGTGGGAATGCACCTTCCCTGCACGATAGACTAGATGAGGCGATACATTAGTGGGAATGGTGCAGCGAATAGTTCTGTAAGATGGGGTGACACAAATAGTCTGTTCTTGCTGAACAATGCTATGGTCAAGTCTAGCTCCAGAGAGATGCTTTGATATTTGGTAAGCACTGCTTACGTGTTTGTAAAATGCTCCACTGCAAAGCTCTCCCGCAAGTCCATTAAGCATTCTAAGAATACTTGTTCGTGATAGTCAGTATGCTACCTTTATTCAAATGCAGAAAAACAGTAATTAAAGAAAAAAATTAAGTAATTGATAGAATTTTGCTCTTAGAAATCAAACATACTACAAAGTTATTTATCTCTGTTTTATTCCATTGTCACTTAAATGTTTTTATTTTTTCATTTTATTTGTAACAATTCCCCTCTTAAATCTGCTTTAAATGGTTGATGAAGTGATTAATTCTGAAACTTCTGAATCCTGATTAAAACATTAATCATTCAGTGTGGTAAATTAGCTTAAGGCTTAAAATAAAAAAAAGTGTAAGTTTTTGTTTTCTCTTTTTTCCAATTCATTGCTGCCTCTGCATGAAGAAAACAACACCTTAGGTGTGAAAAGAATACTGCAAAATTTCACAGCCTCTTACTTACAAATGCTATTTTCTACTCAAAGACTTTAAGCCAATAAATTCTAACATGTAAAATAGTGAACAAGTTGATATTTTATGTTTATTGCTTCTTTATAAACTGAAAATTATACAGTTTTTATTGGAGATCAAAGATAAGTAATGTAAAGTTATATGCTTAAAATTCTATTGAAAAGGAAAAGTTGATGTTTTAACTCAATGACATTTGGTTTTAGAAACTTCTCAAATATGTTTTAGATTTGCAGAATTAGTTCACAAATATTGTTTTTCTGTCTTTAAGCTGATGACTTTTTTAAGGGTACTTCTATTTTAAATAACAAGAGATTGATCCTGCTTCACTGACTTCCGTGGGAGCAAGATCTAGCCCTAAAAAGTTATAGGTCCAAATTCTCCACAGGTGACTCTAGCCCTATGCTTATTTTTACTAGGAGGGTAGTGAAGCACTGGAATATTTCTATTTTATAGTTTATTTATTCATTTCTTTTTGCGATTTCTCTAGTGCCTATTTCAGGTTTTAGGTTTCTCCCAAAATTAAACAGGCAGAATTAGATATCTAAAACGTTTACTACAAAGGTTTAATTAATTTTTCCAAATAATAGAACCTCCCCTCAGAACTGAAGCCACTGTACCTGGCCACACCTTAAGATTCCCCCTAAAGCTTTCCTCAACCTCCATGTCTTCAAGCTTTGAACTCCTAATCTCACTATCAGAAAAAATGGTTTTTGCAGCACACTTGGAAAAGGAACAGATTTGTATTCTGGTGGACGAAGGAAAGGACTAACTTCAGAGAAATCTTTTGGGGGTAAGAACTATATTTGTCCTTTTCCAAGTTCCACTCACAAACCAAACTGCCCACAAACTAAAACCTGCCTGTTTGACACGCTAAAATTATATTCCGGTTACAATAGCTTGTGCGCATGTTTAAAACATGATTATATGTTCTGCTTGCTCCAGGTTGTTCCGATTCCCTGCTGGATTCTGCTTGACTTGGGTGTGGACCTTGTTTCACCTAGGAAAGAAATAACTAGGGGGTATTCCCTCCAGCCTGTCCACTCATGGCATCAAAATGTCATTCACAGCAGATTGTTCAGCTTGATGATTCACCTCTCTTTATATACAAAATTGACCAGACGGGAATATAACACTTTACTGATGTAAATGGGCCTGTTCATTTGTCTCCAAGATATTTTGTGCTTCTTGCAGACTCAGCCAAACATTATTGTTTGCACTTGGGATATGTTTTCTTTTAAATAAAAAAGTATTTAAAACATTTTTAAAACAAAGTTTAGATTTAGGGTGTGTTCACACAGCATTCTTATTTCGAAACAACGAGCTTGTTTCGAAATAAGAAATGCCATGGCCACACGACGCACGGCCATTTTGAAACAAGCAAACTGCTTGTTTCGAAATGGCTGCCATTCTTTTGGAACGGCTTAAATCTGGTTTCCCTGCGAAACAAGGATGTTTCGTAACAGCTCGTTTCGAAACAGCCCTGCGTGGACATGTTGTTTTGGAAAAAAGTGTTCCGAAACAACATGTGACCATCCTCCCAGGGTGCTAAGCACCCTGGGTGGAAGGTCTACCCCCTCAGCACCCTGGCCAGGGTGCTGAAAGGTGTCCTCTGGCCAGCAGAGGGGGGGCTGCAGGCACCTGCCGGGTGAAGTGGAACGGCGTGCCTGACCCCGTGGGCTTTAAAACCCGGGCTGCCTGGAAACACTGCGGCAGAGTCAGGGGCGCCCACTCAGCCCCGCGTTGCAAGGGCCAGGGTGAGCATGGCCCCGGGAAGCCCCGGCGCAGCTGCTCCTGCCGCGGGCGGGGCCGGGAATAAGCTGGGTAAGAGAGGTGTGTGTGTTTTCCTCTCTTCACACACATGCACTCTCTTTGTTTCTGTCTCAGTCTCCCTCTGCTAAAAGGGTTCAAAGGGTCTTAAGGACATTCGTGGGACATCAAAACTTCAAAGAGAAACAACTGAACTGGAATTAATATGCAAATTAGATTGCATGAAAGCAGGATTAAATCGAGACTATGGCTTCTTTTCCCATTACAACATGTAATTTGACTTCAGCATTCTCAGGCTTTGAACCTTAACAACTGCTGTGATTTGATGTTACTGTATGACCTGGTCCCATGTTTTACACTCCCTTGCATTTATTTTCATTCCATTCTGTAAGTTCCTGAATCTTCAAAGCATTTGACGTAGTGGGATTTTCTCCCATGAAAGCTCATATGAAAAATAAATCTGTTAGTCTTCAAGTGCCACAGGACTCCTAGTTTTTTTTTTCCGGACTAGACCAACACAGCTGCTCCTTTGGAACTTCAACGGGTCTAACTTCCTGATGCTACAGACATTTCTGGAAAAATCCATGGTTAGCAGGGCTAAGGACAATATGAAAAAGTTTAAGTACATTAGGAACAAACACAAACCCAGTAATAATACAGTTCTACTACTAGATGGATATGGTAAAACTATTAATAATAACTCAGAAAAGGCTGGTATGTTCAATAATTATTTGTGTTCTATATTTGGGAAAAAGCAAGATGATGTACTCTTATCAAATGATAAATTACCTTCCAGTCCATTAGTAATTTAGGAAGATATCAAACATCAGTTACTAGGGATAAATATGTTTAAATCAGCAGGCCTGGATAATTTGCATCCAAGAATATTAAAAGAATTGAGTGAGGAGATGTCTGGCCTGCTGATGTTAATTTTTAATAAATCATGGAACTCTGGAGGCATCAGAAGAATGCTAAGGTGGTTCCAGTATTGCAAAAAAGGGAAGTGGGATGACCTGAATAATTAAAGGCCAATTCTGATATGACTTCCAGGCAAAATAATGGAAAACCTGATAAAGGTTCAATGAGTCAATATAGATTAGATTAGATTAGATGCAGAATAGTGTAGAAAAAATTCACATGTGTCAAGGGTGGAGAAAATATCCTACAGTGAGAGACATAAGGAGCTCAATGTATTTAGCTTGTCAAATAAAAGATTGAGTGGTGATGTGATTTTATTTTATACCTACATATATTTTGTACCTACACAAGCAAAAATATTGGGTAATAAAGGACTCTGTAATATATCTGAGAAAGCCCTAACAAGAACCAATTGCTGAAAGTTAAAGCTGGACAAATTTAAATTACAAGGAAGATGCAAATTTTTAAAGTGATGGTGATTAACCTCTGGAAAAAAATAGTAAGGAAAACAGTGGCTTTCCATCTGTTTCTTCAGATCAAGACTGCGTGCCTTTGTGGAAGGTATTCCTAGGCCTAGGGTCCTCAATCCCTTCAGTGTTGTGATATGGTAGGGAGGGTTTCCAAATGAGTGTGTGATGGGGATCCTCCCCTCCTCTGTAGCCCACCACTTCCCAGACTCCCCCCATTGCCAAATTTCCACCCTTCAGCTTTTTTTCACAGTGTCCGAAATAAAAGTCCCAGTCCCCCATGCTGCCAAAAGAAAGCTACCATCAGAGTAATTTTTGTGGCAGAAGACTTGAAAGTGTCTTCTGTGGCCACAGAGAGCAACTGCTTCATCCAGTACACAATCTCCCAAAGGGGCAATGGCAGTGGCAGCTCTTAAAGTGGCAACAACTTTCTGGCAGCAGGCCCAGTTTGGTGGCAGGCTGAAATCAGCTGATACACTCAGCCGCTGTGCTATGACCCACTTTTGTGTCATGATACAGCTGTTGGGAACTGCTGTTTTAGCCAAATACAAATTCTTTGGTTCATGGCAGGAACACCAGAGTTAAATTTTATGGCTTGTATTATACAGGAGATCAGACCAAATGGTCTAATGATTTCTTCAGGCTTTTAAAAAAAATCTATGAATCTATATATTAATCTTGTATTAGAAGCAGGCAATTCACATCATATCAAATAAGCAAGAAAAAAGTCCAAAGGTAATCTACCACATTACATCAACTCTATACACACAAGCATATACAGTCCAAATATTCTTTACTTTCAGACTCACGTAGTGGTTTTTCCATGTTCCTGTTTGGTGTCTTCTCGTGTATTTCTGAAATAAAACTCATGTGACTCTGTGCTAAGGACAACATGCATTCAAATTTTATTATTCCATTTCCCTTAACTATAGTCTTTTATGGTTTTGTCTTTTACAAGGTCTCATTTTGTACCATGAAAAATATATATTCACTGCTATTTACATGAATGCAGCACCTTTCATCCAAGAATCTCAAAGGTTTTTAAAATAATTTATTTATAAACTCTCTCAACATTCCTGAGATGGGAAAATATTATCACGAAGGGTCACATGCTGTAAGTTAGCAGCCGCATCATGAGGAACAGGAATGTGCCAGCTCCAGGAAACATGAATGGGGGAAGAAAGGAATAATTCTCCCAAAGTCTTTCAAAAGACTTTGGTGGACTTTGGATCAGATCCTAATACACTAAAAGGAATTTAGAAATTCTCATGACATATTGGTAAAAGTGTTTGTTTTTAAAATGCCAATGCTGGAAATGAGCCAAAACCAAACCTCACAATAAAATAGACCTGTAATGTGTATGACAAAAAGGAGAATCTAGAGCTGAATTTGCATTTGTCTAAACTAAAATCCAAGATAGGAACACCCTCAAATTTAAATTGTTGTCATCTTGAGCTGAATTGGGGTGGGGGGCAGGGTACTTTTAAAAAGGGATCTGTACCTGGGCCCTGCTTGTGTACATGAAAAATTGCAGCTACAAACATACTTGTTCTTTGCATGTACAAATGAACTTGTCCTTTGCAAATGTATTTCTCCTATACATTAATACCCAGATATGTAATAACCCCAGCATGCATTGCTGTTTGAGATAGAACCTAGTCCTTCAGCTCCAGAGTACAACATTCAACCACCTGATATATATTTTCTCCTCACCTTTTATTACCTCACTTCTCATCAATCAAGTCCTGAGGTCTTTACACAAGTTTTTACTCAGTCCTTAAGGCAAACTATGGGCTACAGTTTTACCGGCTCTTCTGAAAGTAATGTTCTGAATGTTCCAGCATTTCAGTTTATTTTTTAGATTTTTCATAGGCAACACAGGCAGCTGGGGAATCTTATAGTGGGATAGCAGTGAACTTATGTCTTTGGAAGTTCTTGTTAATCAGAGGCTATGCCTTCCTGAACAGCTTACTACAGCTATGCTGTGAACTGAGAAGATGGTCATAGCACCATGAGAAAATTGAGCATACAACTTTTTCAAGCAAAGAAAGCTTGTTTCTTCTACATAGGGTAAGACAATTTGAAAAATATATATGATAAGAGATCATTTTTCTTCATTACAAGCTATGGTGGAAAGAAACAAAGGCATTTGCATTTCTTGAATGGTTTCCAAGTAAATACGGTAAGTCTCAGGGTATATCTGTACATGCAGCCCCGCAGCTGCAACTATATACAGCTGCTTTGTTGCAGTGGATCTGTTGACACTCAATGCTGATGGGAGAGTTCTCTCCCATCAACATAAAAAGAACCACTTCTACAAGTGGCATAAGCTATGTTGGTGGGAGAAGGTCTCCTGCTACCATAGTGCTGTATGTGCAAACATTTATGTCAATGTAACTTGTGCTGCTCAGGGGGGTGGAATATTTACACCCATGAGCGTCTTGAGTTTTGATGGGATAGGTGGCAGTGTAGACTTAGCCTCAGATATCTTGCTGCTTTGACTCTTCAGCTGAGTTATAACATTTATCTAATAGAATGTTGCCTGTCATAACTAGAAATAATTTGATAAAATCAGTATTTGTTTTATAAGACCTTGTCAAGTGATTTTGTTAGGGTTTTACAAAACTGGAACAAGGAGTGGGTGGCAACAGGTACAGTTTATCTGAGCCACCAAAGTTCAGCAAGAAGGTTCAGCAAGAACTTCGGATAATGGGTTTTGCTTTTGGACAATTTCTAGTCCCAGTAAAGCATCACTTACTTAAATGACAACTTTTCAGTGCTTGCTATGTCTATCATTGTCTTCATGTCAACACAACTTTAACTCTAGTGTGGGATTTCCAGAAGCACTCAGCATTGGCCCAACTCTTCTCCCACTGAAGCTGACTGAAGTTTTGATACTATCATAAGTAGAAGCATAGTTAAGCTATTGTGACAGGGCACTATCAGCAGCACACTGATCAATGACATTGCTGCAGCCTGAAGATGGCTGCAGGGTAAGCTGCAGGCAATTACACACTTTCTGTGGGAGGATGTGAGCACTGGGTTAGCAATTCCCGGGCTAAGAAGGAAATTGGGAGACTATAAGTAGAAGAAACAGAAAGCAAGGGGTTTCTCAGAAGATGGTTCAGAGCATGAGCCAGGGTTGAGGGAAGTGTGTGCAACTAGTTATTCTACATAAAAAAAAGAAATGCACATCTTAATGAAAGCTGTGTGTTTGTGACTGTGAAGCTACCTTAAATAGACAGGCAGTGAAGTTTACTGGGTAACAATTAAGGCACTGCAGCGGCTCAGATGTGTTGAATTATTTTAAAAATCCCACTTCTAGTTTGTGATCTGCAAGGGAGGCTTTTATGGTAGTGCTTGTATCTTCCACAGTTAGAAAGAGCTTAGCGTATTTTGGCACTACTGAAATGTAACTACTACTGGTAGCAACAACAGTAGTTAATAACTTAAAATACTTCCTCAGCACTGTTCTAGGTACTATCATTGCTTACTATGAGTCTTGTCATACATTTAAACATAATCACATGCTTAAGCGCTTTGTGGGCATGGGGTTCAAAGTCAATAGGGCTGTGTTCACACAGCACTCTTATTTCGAAACAACAGAGGTTGTTTCGAAATAAGAATTCTGCTGTTCACACAATGCACAGTTGTTTCGAAACAAGGGGAAGCCCTTGTTTCAAAACAACTGTGCTGTTTCGAAACAAGTTAAACCCCATTTGGGGTCGAAACAACCTTGTTTCGAAACAATGCGTGTGAACATGTTGTTTCGGAACAAGGTGTTTCGAAACAACATTTCAAGGGCTGCCCCCTCAACACGCTGGCCAGGGAACCCTCAGCACCCGCCGCCTTGGGGGCAGCCAGGGCTTTAAGCCGGTGGGGAGCAGCGCTGGGCAGCGCTGAACCCTGCCTGTGCCTGCAGCCCCGCTCTGCAGGCACCCACAGGGATCAGCGCTGGGCTGCGCTGAACCCCGCCAGTGCCTGCAGCGCCCCTTTGCAGGCACCCGGGGTTCAGCGCTGGGCAGCGCTGAACCCAGCAGGTGCCTGCAGCCCCCTCTGGAAGCGAAACAGCATGTTCACACTGTGAACATGCTATTTCGTTTCCTGACTTTTCTCTTATTTCAGAATAGATTTCTGTTAATTCGGACAAAGTTATTTCGAAATAAGGCATTATTTCGATACAAGTTTGTTTCGACACAACTTGTATTGAAATAATCCCTGTGTGTGAACACAGCCTAGGAGTTTTAGAATGCTCAGCTCCTCTGAAAAGCAGACTTGTAATTTAGGTACCTAAATCTATGCTTGAGAGGCTAAGTTTAGAGTCCTGGTTTTGAAATTTTCGCCATAAATGTCTTAAGATCCTTTGAGATAACAGTTCCTGTATAAATACCTTTAAAATATTTGAAAAAATAGATTTTTTACCACATAAACTCCCCTTCAGGATCCTGCCCAAAAATCAGAAAGTAGAACAGGTAAAGAGTTAATATTTTTAAAAAGAATAAAATGAGATGGGAAGTGATAGGGGATTTTTATGGTTCCATAGTGGCCAAGATATGATATACTTTTACTCAAAAATCAAAGCACTGAAAGCTGCAAAACTTCAATATTGAACAGGGCTTCTCAGAGCTAGGCAAAATGCCATCCTTTTTATAGGTTCAACAATATCTTTCTGTTTCTCATCTTTCACACAAGCATTATACCAGTCAATCAAATCCCTGGGATGTCTAGGATTACTGACTCTTGTACAGTATAAAACAGTGGGTCAACTGTGAATAAATGTAACAAAAAGGAAGACAAAAAACCAAAAGAAAAAAAATGGGTAAAATCTGTGGATAACTGTTGTGTAGAACTTCAAGATGTGTGTTCACATTAATGAGAATGTTGCAGCTTAGCAAAACAGTGGGATCAGAGACCTACATTATGTTCCTATAGAATATAAGCCTCTTAAAAATAAATCCTCTCTTAGAATCAAAAGGTACCATAATATATTACTGAGTTAACAAAAGTTTTAAAAATGAGCAGGAAATCAAAGTTGTCTAAAATTACTCACTACACAAAGTAGACCATAATCTGCTCTGTATTCTGGATCTTTTCAAACTTTTCTACTAGTCATTTTACTGGCGTTTTGTGAAATCTTAATCTGGAGAAGATTATTTCAGATTTCAATTTTGTTGTAAACACCAAATTGGATCACGATATACTGTGTTTTGTGAATCTGGGAATAGTTTCAATTGCACCTGGCTGTGTTTTAAGTGAAATAGGTCTGATCTATAGTTTTAGGTGGAAAGCAGAGAAATTGGAAGGTTTGACCCAGTTTAAACCTGATTTGATTTTTGTGATCAAATCTCACTACATTTCTGGGATTCATTAGAAACTGAAAGTCAAACTTCACGGATTGAGAAATTGCACAAAGTGAATAACAAAGATTGTAGAAAGCCTGTAGATGTTCAAGAAGCAGCAAAGTTCCTGTTGCACTAATTACTATGGCACTCAGGTAAATCTGTATATAGGCTAGAGAAGAGTCAAAGAAATAAAATATTGAGCAAGATATCAAAGAATATACTAGGTTAACATCTTAAAAATATTAAAATTTTAACAAAAAATTGGTGTTCTTGAAGGGAAAATGTCAGGAAAAAAATATTTTTTTTAACAGCTCTCTAACAATTTCCAAATTCTAGTGGGAATAATTGAACATTGGGGGGAAATGAAAGACTCAAAGAAAATTATTTGACTTCTATTTGAAGTAAGGGGTAAGATTCTATCCTGGACTAGAGTCCTTTTGTCAAAAAGGGCTATGAAACTAGCTTAATCAGCTATCTGAGGAATACCCTATTGTAGGAGGAATCACAGGTGATTTAGAGCCTTACATAGAGTCTCAGGTGATGTTGGGTCTGTATATTAGCTTCTTTTACTTTTTTTTTTGTAGGCATTGTCATATAGATAATGATTGCAAAAGGGACATGACCAGAGTGTTTCTGGGCTCTGTCAATTGTCATTTACTAAAGGGGCTCCTCGGGATTATAGATGATTTAGAGTAAAGCCACATTTACCACCTTGGTATACTGTGACAAGTACAGATTGGCCATTCCCACAGATTGGGGCAATGTTCAGTGCAGACCCTTCAACCTCCAAAATCATCAGTGTCTGACACGAGCCACGGAAATGCATGACAGGTGACTAAAACACAGAACATCCTATTTTGTTGTCTATTGAACCAATATTGAAAAATTATAGTGATTTTTAAGTTTCAAATCCACTTTAATTTTCACTGGGTGATTAGTTAAACCAGTTTTACAATGTGTTACACGTGGATGGGGTACACATGACTTTGCCCTGCACAGCTCATAGTCTTAGGGATTGCTGGGCAAGGTTCATACCCGGGCTTCTTGAAGAGTACTACAAGGAGTCCAGAAAAGGAGAGACTGGTGATTGCTGCCCCCAGCACATTTAATTCTGGTGCTGTCCCCCATCCGTACTGCCTAGCCTTTGCTTTCAGTACAGGATTAATGAAGTGCTGTCTCCTCCCCCACCATCAAGAGATCCTTCTTACTGCTGCAGTTCTGGGCTCTTGCCACATCTCTTCCCTTTATGAGGAGGAGAAGCATCTTACGGAGAGATCCCAGGAACTGTGAGCAGTTTTTAGATAGGGGAAGGATTTGAGCTGCTGTGTTTGCCACTGGGAGAGAAAGGAGAGCCTCACAGACTGTGAAAAGTCTAATAGCTCAGGGCCTGCTTCATTGCCTCCCCCATTTCTCTCCAGTGAAAACTGTAGCCATTCAGCAAGATTCCTCCTCTTCCTTCTTTCCAAAAACTGTCAGAGGAAAAGAAAACACTGATTTCAAGGAAACGTCCCCTTGAAAAACTAGGCTCTAATTATTATGAGTAGGGCTGGAATAAAGCCATTTGATTTCCTAGGCAACCATGACATGGACTCCCCTGTAGTTCTGCCTCCTGGCCTTCCTAAACTTGGAGTGGAGAGTGCTGAGAAGCCACCACTCTTTCTAGAGAGGTAGAGACATAGGACAACCCTTTTCTTCCTCTCCCACCTTCAAAACAGCAGAATTTGTTCACCTTCAGCAACAGTAGGGGTGGCAACAGGGCTCCTCTCACCCATACAGAGAAGGACTTCCAGTAAGAGGGTCACCATGTACTCAGCTCAGCAGCTGAGGTATAGCTGCTTAAGTGAGTTGGTGGGGTTTGCGATGCTACTGCCCTCCTGCCACACAGTCTTGTTGGACAGGTATTGGTGGCAGCCCAGAGCAGCGCAAGAAGCATTTCATCCTGCTAGAGGTATTGTCTCAGTCTGCCTGCAAATTCTGACAGCATCACTGAAACAATTACACTCAGTTCACATTTTCCAGCTTTTATTCCATCCATGAAGGCTAGAAAACTTACTTATTTTCTACATTCTGTCACCCTCATTTTTCAGTATCATCATTGATTGCTTGATGAAGATGCTTGAAGAGGCAGCCATCAGTGGTGTTGAGCTGAGCACCACTCTGTTTTGAGATCTCAAATACACTGACACTGTTGTGTTGGCTCAGTTTGGAGGATCACTGCAGCTAGTGGTCAGTCTAGTCCAGCAAAAAGGATCATATGTTGATCTAGTTATTCATTCAGCTAAAACTAAGACACTGGCCCTTTACCATCAAGCAGCTGAGTCCAGCTCCAGAGTAGAACCAACTCAACATTAACTCGTCTAGATGGAGCACTGAGCAGGTGGCAGCAGTCAGATATTTGGGTAGCATCATGGATAGTGCTGGAGCATGCTTGAAAGATATGAATGTTCATGGCTGATGTTGCCATAATTTGGGCCCTTTAATGGCCTCTGTGGTGATGTCATGACAGTAAGCTTCCCACAAAACTGCAGATCTACAGAATGATGGTTATACGGATTTTATTGTATGGACATGAAATATGGGTTCTGAGGAAAGCTGAGGAACACTGAATTAACATTTTCAGTTGTCATCATCTTTGACAGCTTCTTCAAATGAAGCTGCAGGACAAGATGAGAAATGGGTTGTTTGAAGCTGAATGCAGCAAATGCCTGCATCAGCACTGACTTGATTTTGGCGGCTTGATGGATATGGCCTTATTATTAGAATGGAAGACCCATATGCTGCAGTGTGTCAACTGAGGAATGCTGCTACATGTTTGGTAACTGCATGGGGACCAAAAGCATTGGTCAGATGATAAAATTTCTGATGATGGACTTAAATTGATTATCCAGCCTAACTATAAATTCATCCAGGGCCACTTGATCTGCAAACAGGATGCGTCCCTTTGGGATTTGCCATGATGCTGATGGTACTAACATATAAAAACCTGGTAACAGCACAGTATATATAATAACTGAACAAAATATTATGATCCAAAACCAATCCATGGACTGGAAAGAGGATTTCTTCCACTCAGCACCAAAAAGGAATTCTGTGCAATATAAGCCCTTAACATATACCTCACCTGTGTGCTGTTTGCTAGGATTAGGACAATATGCTCAGTGATATAGAATACAAAATACAAAATAATTATTTGCAGCTGTACAGTGAAAAATAATAAAAGATGCACAATTACAAAGTTTACATTTGAAATTAGATGCAGATTTCTTATCACCAGAGGAGTGACGTTCTGTACTAGTCTTTCAAGGGGAGCTGTGGGACGAGCAACCCAGCTGAATTAAAAACTGAGCTTGATGTTTTATGGGGGGGATGGTATGATGGGACAGCCTAGTTTGGCAATTGACTGATCTTTGACAACTGGTGATGGATTTGCCAATGGTCTAAAGTGGGACATTTGATGGGCTGGGTTCTGAGTTTTACAAAGAATTCTATCCTGGATGCCTGGCTAGTGAGTCTTCCCCATATGCTCAGGGTTTAACTGATCGCCATATTTTAGACTGGGAAGGAATTTTTCTCCAGAATATGTTGGAAAAGGCTCTCCCCCCACACATTCCTTTGTATTATGGGGCACGGATCACTAAGTCTTCTAATAAGATTTGAGGACTTTAATGATTCAGTCATAGGTTAGAGGTTTATTGCAGGAGTGGGTGAGTAAGGTTCTGTGGCCTGAATTGTGCAGGAGGTTAGACTAGATAATCATACTGGTCCCATCTGACCTTAGAGTCTATGAGTCTTTGGCAGATTTCTTTTGTTGAATAAACGCAACACTTTTTACAGTCCTAAGGTTGTTTTTATTTTTAATGGATCAGAACAGTCCTATGACTGCATTAGGCAGCAATCAACATTCAATATGTTCAATTTGTCATAGCCTGCAGCCTAACATCTTAATCTTTTGTCATTATGTGCTCTGAAAGAGCTTGTATATCTCTTGTTCACGTATGCCATGAAAAGCAGTCAGTAGCTTAGCATACTAGCAAAACCCTTCAAAAAACATGGTAAATTTCCTAAAAAGTGATTTCTGCTTGCTTTTTTTTATTTTTTATTTTTATTTATTTATTTATTTATTTATTTATTTTGGTAAGGTTTTTATTTTCCCAGTGAATTGCAGTGTTGTCACATCTACTCTCTGGAGTTCCTAAGTACCCAATTCATAAGCAGGTCCTTAAAGCAAAGAAGATAATACAATACGTGCAGATTTTCATTTGTGAATTCAAAAATAATTTACACAGTGGCTTAGTAGCTGAACTATATCCTAGACAGAGCTCATAGAAGGCAGATTTAATTCAAAGTTTGCTTAATCCAACAAAGGAATAATCTAGTCTGACTTTCAACTAGGTATAAAAAAAATAAAGCAAGGACTTTTTAAGATGGAAATGAAGCAGCAATAGAAGAGTATAATCTAGAAAAGTAACTGAAGGCAATTGTTTGTGTCTTGTAACAAATGTTAATGATAACAATTTTATGTTTTTAATTTTTCTCTATTCAGCCATCAGGAATAATGTACTGGATACAGTTATTGACAAACTCCTCCGTGTGTATAACAGTGGTTGATATACAGACTCTATAAAGAAATTCTGTATATCAACCACTCTCTTCACCAGAAAAATATACACATTAAGAGGAAGTTCAATAAAAATAGTAGAAGTTATTGCTATAGGTCACTGTTTCAAATCCAGCTCATGAGTGACCATGTACTGTTTCCTTCTGATGGCTGCACAGTTATCTATAGTCAGTCTCATTTCCAGCTGGCAGCTTTCTTCAACTTACAGTGTACAACTACACTGGGCACCATTTTAGGTCATTCCAGCAGAGAGGTTAAGGACTGGCATGTAGACTCAACAGCTTTCCTCAATCTGGGACTTGAGAAAGGAGGCAGTGTCATGTGATGCACATCTGCGCACCCTGGGACATGATATATGTGGTTTTTCTGTTCACATATACACTGGGATAGTACGTTTTTATGCCATTTATGTGATACAAAGTTTCTTTATGGATGCTCATAATCTATTCTGCACAATTACTATGATGATGTTTCCTGCAGCCTCATGCATGTGTACAGATGTGTAGCACTACTCATAGGAGTGGGAGATAGACAGAAATCTCTCCCAGCAACATCTAAACAACCAAAGCTGAAGCAAGCAAGCATCTGAAGGAGGTAACAAAGATATGCTAACTGAGGTGGCTCAGACAAGACAAAGAGATCTCCTCTGCCTGGGGGGTGCAGTGGTGAGGGGGAGTGAAAACAAAGAGAGAAACTTGGAGGGATATGAGACTTTTTGGCCTGGGAATCACCATCATGAAACAGCTTGAAGCAAGATCTCGGCCCTGCCTGGTCTCAGCTGGGACTGGCTATACAAACATCTGGCAGCCAAATCCCTTGAGCATAAACTAGGACTATGAGGTCAGGTTGCATAGAGATATTAGGTTAGTATGCATATTTTACCTTTTATTTCCCTGTGGTCACTCTTGATTCATTTATATTGTGATTCTGCCTTGATTGACCATATTCTCACTTAGAATCATGATCTGATCAATAAACTAGTGGTTGCTTTATCTAAAGCTGTGTAGTTTTTAGAGGGTACAAGTGAAGAAGGCTGAGCATGATCCATTTCTTTGTTAAATGTTTGGATTTGAGTGTACGGTGGTTGGGAATGGGTCCCAATCTTTGTAGACAGTGGCTCCTGCTGTGGTAATTGGGGCTGCAGTGCTCTGTTGGGGGCCATCTTTGGAGTAGCCAGCAGGCACACACCCACTGCTTGGGACCGATTACCTGCGAGAGGCCAGAGTAGACTGACTCAGGAGTGAGTGGTCACTTGGCAAAGTGCGGCAAATCGGGTTCAGGAGTGGGAATCAGGGGGGTCACAGCAGCACACCGGACCAGATCTGGGGAGCTGCCTGTCACAGTGGCACGCATCCCATGACAGGCAGAACTAGTTTCTGGCCTCCAGGCAATGAGAGCTGTGGTAGATGTACAGGAAGAGACGTCTTACAAGTACTACTGAATTCAGAAAACACTGTCAATTGCTTTTCAACTCTACCTATACCACAGTTTTAAAGCACTGCCTGCTAAAGGAAATGTTTGGGCCAAAGGGGCCTCAACTTGGCATTCACTTGTGAATGCACACATATGTGTACCTGCATTTTTCTACCACTAACATCTCTGTTTATAGTCAGTGACTTCCATCATATGGCTGCTTAGGTGTTTGAATGGTGCCAATGTATTTGCAGCTGTAAGTCCCCCCCCCCCATGCATAAAAGTTTGTGCTGGTATGCGCAAAACTGTATTAACAAAAGAGTATGGAAGCAGCCTCTGCTGAGGCCTCTAAACAGCATAGAACCAGTATTTAACAAGACTACTTGAAGCAATTTAGAAATATCCAATGTCCATTGAAATCAGTGGAAGTCTTTCCTCTGACTTCAAGGGGTTTTGATCAGATCCTTAATCTCCATGCATGAGCATCACAGAAGAGGGATGCTGAATGGTAAATAGTTTTCTGAGAGCAGTTTAATAGAGAAAGATCAGGTGACTGTAGCTCTGTTCTAGCTCTGCTAGAGTATGTTGCATGTGTTTCCCTTCCCATCTGGATTTTCTTTTCATCTAGTTCACCTACTGTAAGGTCACATTTTGCTAATGAAAAGAAATGTCTCCAAATTTTCACTTCAGTGCCCCTTTGAGACTGCAGAACACACACATGCACACAAAGAGCAAAATAAAAAAAAAAGGGGGAGAAAATCTGTCATATTTCAGTTACAATGAAATCCTAGCTGAAATAATTATCCCTGGAACTGAGAAAGCACCTGCTAGGCAACTTGTCAGAACAGAGTGTGACTGTGCACTAGAGAAAAACATCTGACCACAGAATTAAAGATGACGAAAGCTTAACAAATATATAAAGCAATTTGTTTTAGTTGCAGAAAAGTGCTTTCACCTGAATATTTTCATTCTGATGTGTCGGGAGCCTTGTTGGCAAAGTTATCAGGAACTCAGAATTGAAGTGTTGATTATTTCTTGAGCTTACATTCCCATTTGGCAGTGTTATATTTTAAAGTTGTTTTCATAGAAATAAAAAGTATTTTAAAAGGGCTTTTCTCAGATAATAACTACATTCTAAAAGCATGTCAAAGTGGGGGAAAGTGTTTGTACATAAAAGTACAGTTGAAAAACCCCCCTGCATCCTTTAACAAATGTGCCATGAGCTTCACTGCTGTGCAAATATGTGAAAATAAATATATAGTGTATACCAAAGGAAAAAAAATAGGGCACAAACAAAACCCACCCTACATTAAGAGAATGTGAGGGTTACACAGTCAAGCACTCAGAAGTAAGGAAATGCCAAAATTAAGATTGCCTCTGCAACCTTAATTGTGACTCCTTGTAGAACAAATGAATTATATTATGGTCTTCAACTACATGATCCCATATTATTTTTTTCCCCAGGAGCCCTGCCTCATTCAGTGCATAGGATAGATAGTGCACACTGAAGAGGTACCTGATTAAAATTTCTTCTATCCTCATCCTTCAATATGTGACCCCAGCACTTATTTTACCACACATCATCCAAATCCTTCACTGAACACAAAATGATGTGGGTTTTACCATGCTGCTCATTTACATAGTATCTGAGTGTTTCATACATATTAATGAATTTTTGTTCATAACACTCCTCTGAAAGTAAGATATATCAACATCCTCATTTTACAGATGGGGGAACTGAGGCACAGAAGGAGGATGGCCAAAACACCCAAGGTCTGAGCTTTCAGAGTACTTAGAATTTAAGACTAGACTAACATGGCTACCCTTTGGAACTTTTAGAATTTATGTAATACTTTGTAATATACAAATCACAGCTCCCCCTGACTTCAGTTGAACAAGTAGTTCAAATCAGGCCCTCAGAAAATGAGGAGCACACAATTGGTGACCGCCTCTGAATAGTTTGGTTTAAGTGACCTACCTAGCACTGTATGGGAATGCTGTGGCAGAAGCAAGGCTTAGAATCAAATCCTCCAGAGCAGCATACTATTGCCTTAGCCAGGAACCTCTGATTTCTTTTCTTTCAGTCCCTTGCCTCATTCACAATATGTCTTCCAACTTTAGTAAGAAATATGGAAGGGGTCCTGCAGTTAACAGCCTTATTAATGACACAGTCTGGATTCATTCCATGAGCACTTGGCTTCCCCTGTCCCCCTCTGCACTCACCTCTTTGCATTCAAGTCAGGTCACTCCACCCTTCTTGTCTATGCTCCCATGTGGTCAGCAGAGCAGGCATTAAGAGCACAAGTGAGATAGGCTCTCTGCTCTCAAGTCTGGGGTCTAGTTCTACAATGTGCTCTGATAGCAGTAGAAGCCCTGCTTAGTCCCTGTGGAAAGAAATACACAATGCAAACAGAATCTTTGGAGAATTTACTGTCAGTCTCTAATAAGCATCCACTGAGCATATGCGAATAATGGTTTTTAGCAGTTTATAACTAAGACATTTTGGTTTCAGTTTTCATTGTTTAAAATTTCCCAAGAATTTTCAGTGTTTAGATTGAATAGCAAGTGCAAATAAGTCCAACAAATAAAATTCCAGTTTTCTCAAATGAACTCATGCAGAAAAATGATAAAAGATTAAAACACACTATCACTGTGACTGAACACTTTTCACAAAGCAATCACTCCATATTTGACCTCTCAGTCTCAGTCCTCTAAGGAAACCTGTACAACACTTTCAAAAGACGAGCCTGGGAGATTAAATTCATAACTTTTCTAGACACTAAAAATCATGGTCATGATTAAGACACTGGATTTATGATTTATTACAATAATGTGTAACATATTAACTCCCTCTTTTTTTCCCCACACAGGGGTGTTAATGAGCCACTCCACCTTGGATAGTCCCATAGAATTTATAATCACTACTGATGATAAGCAATCTCTTCTACTTTGTATTTAACTGTGACACTCAGGGTACCTTTCCCAGACCTGAAGAAGAGCTCTGTGTAGCTCAAAAGCTTGTCTCTTTCACCAACAAAAGGTCCTCCAATAAAGTTTATGACCTCACCTACTTTGTCTAATATCCAGGCATCAATGGAGCTACATCCACACCAAAAATAAGACAAGTATTTAAGTCATAGCATGCATCCCAAACCTTATAACCATTATTCTGTTTGTTATGAAAATTATGGCACTACACAATATGAGAAACTAAGATCAAATTACGGTTCCACCCCCAGTATAGACAAGTCCATACCCGTGACTTGGGTAAACATTCATGGCTTATTATGTCAGCGCCAAGTTCAAGTTCTTAGTGATTTTCCATACAATCTGTCTAGTGCTGAGAGGCGTTGCTCCCAGAATCCTCTAGCACTCAGATTTACCAAGCTTTACCAGACTGATCAACCACAGTGATTTAAAGTAATTTAGTATTGTCCCAAAACAGTAAAAGTTTTGTTTGGTTAAACAAGCCAAACCTGATCTCCAAACCAGAAAACTGAAACCAGACAATTTGCCTTTCACCCAAAGCATAAATCTTCTGTTAGCTGGAAACAGATTTCTTCCTCTTCAAAGTGCAGATGGAAATACATGAAAAATGCCCTTTTCTTCCTTTGTAAACAACCCATTTTAGAAAATAAATTTGATATTTCAGACTAACAAGGAGTTTTCAGGTCCCAGAGAGATTTCAAACAATATCACTCTTTCTTCACTCAGTTTAGATTCTATTTAAATTATAAGAAATATTTCAAAGTTGTTAAAAAGAAAAAAGAGAGGAATACAAGGTAATCAACTCTAGCTCACTGAAGTCAGTTTTGCTTGGGTTCAAAAAAGAACAAAAAAATTCAAGCTGACCAATCATTGTATTGTCCCTAGATAGTGTGAGATTGGTTTCTCCTGTAAGTGCTGCAAATGTAGTGACCAGATAGCTTGATTAATCAGGTTGAACTGTGATGTCTTCTTAAAACTATGTTTTTGGGTTAGTTCATTGTGTTCCATTTAATTATCCATTTTTGTTCTATTTAATTTAATTATGTAGATGAACAAATTCAAACAGAATGAGAGAGAAAGAGAGGGAGACAGAGAGAGATTGACAGATGAAGTTAGGCTGGACAGCTATAAGAGAGTGGTGAAGGTCTTTTCCCTGTGAGCTGAAAAGAGGTTACCTCAGGTCAGGACTCAGGACAACTGGGGTCCAATTAAGTGCAGCCTGTGACCTTTAAAAACAATCCATCTTCTGGTGAGACAGAGGAGGAGAGATGAGAGACAAGCTACAGCAGTGGTTGGGGTAGTAGTGGCAGTGGAAAAAGCAGGTTTGAAGGCTGCTCTCTGTGCAGGGGAAGCAACCAGACTAAAGGACTGTTTGGTGAAAGACTTACATCCAGAAGCCAGAATAACAAGGCAACT
Source organism: Podocnemis expansa (assembly GCA_007922195.1). Lineage (NCBI taxonomy): Eukaryota > Metazoa > Chordata > Testudines > Podocnemididae > Podocnemis > Podocnemis expansa. The sequence continues at coordinate 5,619,141 of ML681982.1, forward strand.
GCCTGGAAAGGGCTCAAGGGGAGATATTCTCTTTTTGTGTTAAGAATTTTGTTTCTTTTGTTTGGCCAAAGAGTATGGCTTTCACCCACCTCAAGGCTCACTGTGTGAATATGAAAAAATAAACCCAAATGCCAAATAAAAACTCTCTGGTGGTAGACTGAGTTACTGCAGCCCCCCATGGACACACACATTCTGTCTCTATCTATCTGCCAGACAGAGAAAAGTGAGCCTGATGAAGTGAAGAGGTGCCTGTATCTCAGAACGGTAACAAACAGGACAGGTGGAAACTACATCATCTCATTAAATCTATTCAGAAATTGAATCTACTACAGAATATAGCAACTTTCATGTTAAGATCTGTATCTTACCATGAGCATCTGCACCGGCTGCCTATTGGCTGCCCATAGACAATGGAACATTTACAGACTCCAATCTTTTGCTGGGCTTTTGGACTGGAAGACTATACTGGGGACTGGAACATGTGGGTAAGATGGTTGACGCTTCTTACGTTTGATTTTCATTTTTGGTTGTTCAGTTTCTGGTCTTGAGATAAATGACGTGTTACTGGCTTTATCCTTGTTTATACAACTGTGTTTTTAATATGCTTTTCTTTAAAAAAAAACACTTGAAGCTCTGGATATGTTCTATTTTTAGTCTTAATAAATGTAAATAAAAAGTATTAGAATGAGATCCCTTTTAGTTATATCAGTGGAAACTTTCAAGATTATTTATCTTTGGTGCCTTATAAGTATCCATTGACATTGTGTCTAATCACAGAGCAAAATTATAGGAGGATATGAGGAAAATGTTTTAATTCTTTCTGTTCTGCAGAACACTTGAAGGTGTGAATTAAATTATGGCTGGCTTTATTTTTATGCAACCCTGCTCATCTTCTGAGAATCTGTCTAGAAAAGAGATCCTTACATGTAGATCTAAATGTTTTTTTCAGGTCTAGACTTACTCTAGTCTTTTCTTGCAAGTCAAAATCCTACCATTGAAAAGGCTGTGGCCCAGGAACCTGACAGTTAAAATACGGATCTTTTCTGTTTCATGTCCTGATGGATCATAGAACTTGTGGGAAGCTGTAGAAGGTGAAACCGTCTGTGAAGTAACTACGGTTCTACCTATGAAGGATTAAAAGCAAGACTCTGAAATCTGTTTTCAGGAAAACAAAGAGCCAGTGGAGCTTCTGAGGCACAAATCAGATGTAGCCACACAGTGTAGTAGAGCATGCACCTCAAAAGCAACAAAACCCATCTTCAGTGCAACCTGGAGGTGAGAAAAGGTAAGTAGGCTCTTGGCGGTGAGAATGGAATAGTCTTCTGGAAAGACTATGAATAAAAAATCATATTTTGGTATGGAGACTTTGCTCCATGATAATAATAAGTGCTTTGGCCACTGGTGAGGTAAAGTCATTGTCTCATTAATGTTCCAGTTAAATTTTGAGGGGGTGTGTTATTAAATTTACTGAAAAGAACTGTGTCTCAGGAGGAAATTCCTCTGATCTCATTGAGTTGGGTTCCCAGCAGATAGTTCTTCTGGAAACTGTCCCCTGTTCTCTGAGTATGTAAAAGCTGGTCTCAATGGCTATGTCTACATCTAAAAGCTTAGTTCAGACTTGCTAGTCCAATTTAAAATAGCCCAAGGTTAATCCGAACTAACCTCGGGCTAGTTCAGACTAACCATGACTTTTGAGTTTGAACTAGCTGCATGCCCTAGTTCGAACTACCTTTTTAGTTTGAACTAGAATGTGTGGTTAGTTCAAACTAATGGCTTAGTTCAAATTTTCAAACTAGCCATTATTTTACATATTGCCCATGCTTAGTTTGAAAAGCTGACTAGTCCAAAGTAACTGAAGGTGCTTATTAGTTTGGACTAACCTTTGCCTAGTCTGAACTAAGAAATTTCTTAGTTCAGACTAGGGAAAGGCTAGTGTGGCCATGGCCCAAATTAGTCCTGACTAAGCTTCCAATGTGTCTTGGAGTCATGATACAAGGTTTTCTGGGTCTCTGTGACAGACAAATCATTCTACTCATGTGTTCAGTCAGCACCCTTTGCCAGTTGATTCATTAGTGGCATCAGCACTGGTTCTGCAGAAAGTCTGTGTCATTGTATCCATTCATGAAAGCCAGATCCGCTGCACTCATAAGCAAAAAAGAGGAGAATAATTTGAAAAAAAAAAAAGGAAAAAAAGAGCTTTGTCTTGCTGTCATTGCATGTAATTTGTTGCATGTAACTGTCAGAATCAGATTCTGCCTTCAGTTATACCAAGGTAAATTCAGAATAAATTCTCCTAAGTCAGTAGAGCTATTCTTAATTTATCATGGCAAACTGAAGGCAGAATGTAATCTTATGTCTTTAATACATTTGTTTTCCATTTTAGTTTGTACAGCAACTTTTCTCCAAGTTATAAAAAATCTATGGTCTCAAAATGTCCAGGGCAGTGGCCCAGTGTGCAAGTAATAGAGCTGGTATACTAACCTTTATTTCTGAACGACAGTTTGACTCTTGCTGCGGAAAGTAATCATCGGATTTGGAGCTGCAGCGAGCGTATCTGAAAGGTTTTTGAATTGCAAGCCTGCTGGGAAGGGGTCATGGTCTGTGTGATTGGAAAGCATAGGTTAGACTTTCTCAGTGGTTTTCCTTCCAGAACTAGGTAATTAACACAACTGAAATACATTCTACTTGTGTTATGTTCTCACAAGGTGCCTGGCCACACTATTATATCACATATATACTCTGTTTCATGATAGACTGGCTGAGGCTGATCCTACCAAAACTATAATTGTTTAACTCTTTCCTCTTTAACTCTGTCAACGCAACTTGACATTTTATTGCTACGGACTACACTTGTTAAATAAGATCTATCTATCTATCTAAGTTGTCCAAGATGAAGATTGTTTAACCTTCATTAGAAAGAAGCTTAAGGGAAAGAAAAATCATGTTTTCTTTTAAAATAAGATTCTAATATCCAGTTCCCTCTAACATTGAGAACTGATGATCTGTACTAAGTTATTATACACTCTAGCAATTCTAATATGTCTGCTTCTGCTTCACTTGAAACACATGAGTTGATCAATTCCATTTGTAATTACATTTGGGAAAAGGGATTATGGAGACAAATATACTCAGCTGTTTTGTTCCCAAGAGCCTAACATGAAATTAATCACTGAACCAATCTTCCCTATGCTCCAGTAGTATTGATCAAGACTAATCCTTTTCCAAGTCTGGTGCACACTAATCCTAACATCAGGGTCTTTAAAAACACAAAATGAGAGCATTAACTTCATGAACCAATTTGATCTCATACTCCTGAAATCACTATCCAGCTTACTAGTGTGCTTTTTGATATGCATGAGTTCTCTGAATAGGTATGTGAATGGATACCTTACACTTCTGCTTCACTAGTGTAATTTATATATGTAGCTCTTAAAAAGTTGGGCTCGATCCACAGCTGTGCGGGGTAGAGGAGGGATGACTTTAAATTTTAAAATGTGCTGACTGCATCTATCATCTGTGGAGACCACTGTACACTGACCTTCACTTATCCTGTCCTTTACATGCCTGCCCCATGGAGGTGGGAGGACTGGCACAGTGAGCCCTATAACATTTGAGGATTTCTTCATGTCAGAGGATACACTTAACTGCCCCTGTATGACCAAGGGATCAGACTTGGGGCTCAGTGTGTGCTCCAGTATCTTTACTGTGGTATATTAATCAGAATTATGGACCAGTTCTAAGATTTGTCTTCTGTATTAAGTTAATTCAGTTAGGGCATGTCTACACTTGCAAGTTAGTTCAAATTAAGGAGGTGTAATTCAAATTAACTTAGTACCTGTCTACACTAGGCTTTCATTAGTTTGAATTAAGGAATTCCTTAATTCAAACTAATGAAAGCGTAATTTGAACTAGTAAGCCCTGCTGGTTAGTTCAACCTAAGGATGATATAGACTAGGATGAACCCTTAGTTCAAACTTAATAAAGTCAGTTAGTTCGAATTAACAGCATGGACTAATTTGAACTAATGTTACTTCGAATTAGTCCACATTGTTAATTTGACCTAATAAATTTGAGTTTAGTTTGAACTAACCTCAAGCTTATTAGTACGAATTAACAAATCTGAACTAACTTTTCCTAGTGTAGGCATAGCCTTGTAGTGCAAGTGTTGCTCCTAACTCAACTCCCCTCCACACACAAAACTCCTTAGCTTGAGTATGATAGTGCCTGTAGCTTGAGGTCCCAGGCCTGAGAAGGGGTTTAGGCTAAAGATGGAGTGAGCACAATTTATCTGCTAATAACATGACTACATCACAGTGTGGATGCAGTGCCTTCTTACATTCACCCTCATGTGCCTTATAAGCACAGATAGGTTCTTCCGCAGTTCACTGGAAAAAGTGTAGCTCAGTTTACTGCAGCAGAAATAACCATGGGATGTACCCCCAGAAGTCTAAGTGTCACACTTCATAGTGTCACTGCTCTCACTTGAAATGAGTTATCTATACTTTTCAGGTACCTTAAGTTAGCTTTGCAGTAAAGACTTTCCCTTAGAGATGTCATAGATACATTGGCATCACTAAAACTCAACATCTGCCACTCTATGGGGTGTGGTTGATGTGCAATGCTACAGTATCTTTTATATTCCAAATTTAACAGATCAATAACTATTGGGTTTATAATAATATCTAATGATCCTTCAACAAGATTTAATTACTCCTGCACATCTTGCTGGACACCTTTAAGTACGACATGAGTACCTAACTAGCTACTTTATTACTTAGATGTAGAATCAGTGAAAAAAAAATCATTGTGACAATTTTCCACCAGTCAATGTAATTTCACTAAACTGAAACTTTTTGTGAGAATCTGTTGACTTTCTTGTAATTTTAAATGAATTATGGAAACATTTGTTTTGTTAAGGTCAACATTCCTTGTTTGACTTTATCATGGAATTTCCATTACTGGAAGTGCTTAAGAGCAGGTTAGACAAACACCTGTCAAGGATGGCTTAAGAATACTTGATCCTGTCATGAGTGCAGGGGACTGGGCTTCATGACCTCTCATGGTTTCTATGATTTTATTCTATGCTGACATATTAGTAAATGAAAGTCAACACAATGAAGTCAAAACAAAGCACTTCCACTTTATTTTTATTTTGGCAAGGTCATTTCAATACTTCCAAAAAAATTTCAAAGGGAAAGTCAAGGTTTTGGGTTTTTCATTCCTATTTGGGATAAGAGGAAATCTTAAAGTGTCAAAATTCCCTGAGGAATGGAGATTCTAAATTCTGACCAGCCCTACTTAGAAATGAAGGCTTGATTTGCTGTTCAGTTGTTCCAGTTTAAATCAGGAATAACTCATCTACTATCAGGCTGTCACAGGATACACATCTGTGCACTATGGGTTGTGATCTATATGATTTTTCTGTTCACTTATACACTGGGACTGTATGTTTTTATGCCAATTATGCCATATGAGGTTTCTTTATGGATGCTCATAACCTATTCTCTATCATGTTTCCCACAACTTCATGCCTGTGCAAAGATGGGTAGCATGTTTAACATGGCTCAAGGGGGCTAGGAGACAGAAAGAACTCTTTCAGCAAACAGACAAGCATCTGGAGGAGACGACAAAGATATGCTGACTAAAGTGTCTAGGAAGAGAAAAAATGGATCACCTCTGCCCAGAAAGGGAGGGATTGAGGAGGTTTGGAGAAAAAGAAAGACGCTGGGAAAAACTAGGGGCTTTTTGCCTGGGACTCTCTATCTTTAAGAAAGATCTGGGCCCTGCCTGGCTTCAGGCAGAGACTGGCTGTACAAACATCTGATAGCCAAACACCTTGAGCATAAACTTGGACTATGAGGTCAGTTTAAGTAGAGATATTAGGTTAGTATGCATGTTTTACATTTTATTTCCGTGTGGTCTCTCCTGACTCAATTATATTGTGATTCTTTCATGATTGGCCATATTCTCACTTAGAATTATAATCTGATCAATAAACTTATAGTTGTTTTATCTAGAACTGTGTGATCTTTAGACATGGTGAGTGAAGAAGGCTGGCCATAATCCATTTCTTTGTTAAATGGAAGGACTGAAGTATATGGTGATTGGGAGTGGGCCACAATCCCTATAGACAGTGGCTCCCATGGTGGTGTCTTGGGCTCGGGGTTCTTGCTGGGGGACAGTCCCTGGAGTAGCCAGAGGGCATACACCCACTGCTTGGGACCAATTGCATGCCAGAGGCCAGAGTGGACTGGCTCAGGAGTGAATGGTTGTTTGGCAAGGTGGGGCAAATTGGGGTTCAGGAGTGGGAATTGGGGGGTCACATTGGCACACTGGACTGGATCTGGGGAGCTGCCTGTAACACAGACCCTGAGACTTTGTTGATTTATATTATTGTCACTAGTAGTAACAGTAGACAGTAGTGCCTACAGATGAGCATATCATGTCATAGAATCATAGAACCATAGGGTTGGAAGGGATCTCATAGGTCATCTAGTCCAACCCCCTGCCAGAGGCAGGACCACTCCCACTAAACCATCCCAGTCATGGTTTTGTCCAGCCGGGCCTTAAACACCTCCAAAGATGGAAACTCCACCACCTCCCTAGGCAGCTCATTCCAATGCTTCACCACTTGCCTAGTAAAAAAGTGTTTTCTAATATCCAGCCTCAACCTTCCTAACCGCAACTTGAGACCATTGCTCCTCGTTCTGTCCTCTGTTACTAACAAGAACAGTTGAGCTCCATCTTCCTTGGAGCATCCCTTCAAGTAGTTGAAGGTTGCTATCAAATTCCCCCTCAATCTTCTCTTCTGCAGACTAAATAAGCCTAATGCTTTCAGTCTTTCCTCATAGGGCTTGTGCTCCAGCCCTTTGATCATTTTGGTTGCCCTCTGCTGAACTCTCTCTAGCATGTCCCTGTCCTTTTTGTAGTGGGGAGCCCAAAACTGAACACAGTATTCTAGATGTGGCCTCAACAGTACAGAATAGAGGGGAATGATCACATCCCCTGATCTGCTGGTAATACTTCTTTTGATGCAGCCCAGTATGTCCTATGTGTTGTACATATACACAGTAAAAGATGGGCCAAATCTAATGGAATTTACAATCTTTCATAATCCATTTGAATTTCTGGTTATAAGAAGCAAGAAAAAATATTTTTCTTCTTTCTGTGGAGTTTGTCATCAGATATTGACAGAGATTTTTTTAAATTTTTGTGCATCTTCACAGCCTCTCCATAACAGGTAAACTCACGTAAGTTTAGATGTTAATAGATATCTCTCAGATGTCACAAAAGTGTCCACAATAAATAAATAAATGAAACTAAAATGAATGTGTTAGGCATGATGTCCCAATGATTCCTTATATCATTTATATCTGTGGAGAGAGAGAGATCCTTCTTCAGCTGAATTATTTCTAATTTTCTTAGTATAAACGAGAGGAGAATCAGGCCCTTATTCAAAGCTGGAGCCACTTGAAAAACCTGTTCTTTTGCGACAACAACAAAAAATGTAGAATGAAAAATTTTCATTCACAATTTGAAAAAGTATTTTCCTGGGCAAATTCCAGAATTTGTTTCATCTCATTTATATTTTAATGGAAAAAATAGGTTTCAATTTTAAATAATATTTTTATTTTTAATTCATTTTATGAAAACTGAAATTCAGACTTTCCCCCCTTTTTTCTCTCCCTTGTTTTTTTTAATGATGCCTTTTTTTGCTGTTGTGATTTCCTCCTTTACTCCCATCCCCCTTTTGGAACTTCAAAATTTGTCCACTTTGGAAAATCTATGAAGTGGCAAATTTAGTATTTCAGTTTTCCGTTTTCCATTTTGCAACATCTTGAAGGATGGAGAAATTTTGAAAAGTTACAAAGTGGAAAAAGGGGAAAGGAAAAAGAGGGAGGGAAATGGTGAGAAAAAAATCCTTTGGACTTTTTTCATTTTATTGCATTTAGCGGCAAAGAAATGGGGAAAATGAGAGGAAAAAAGAGTAAAATGCAAAACTCAAAAAAGTAAAAGCTTTTTTAAATTGAAAGAAAATAAAAATTACAACTCAGAAAATGTCCATCAAAAATAAAGAAAAATCTTTAAAAATGACATTTTTTCTACGACAAATTTCGTTTTTGGGTAAACCCCATTTTTCCATAGGAAAACTGTTCAGTCAAAAAAAACTAAATAAAAATAAAAAAGAGACAGGAGAACAACCAGCTTTACTCAAAATTATTGTAGTGTAATAATATACTGCTGTAACTCTAATATTAAAGGCTGGAGCAAAATCTTGGCCCCAGTGAAAATCTCATTCTGGTTTCTTCCATCCTTCCTCATAAGCAGCATTGTTCATCTCAAGTTGATTCATTTAAGTGAATTGACACATGTGAGAATTAATCTATTACTCAATGTGAGTTATATTGGTAGGGTCTGTCCCCAAATATGTAAAACATTTTATAATATGAACAAATATATTGGTATGAAAGATTCTAAATAAAATAAAGTTTATTACTAGCTGTTCTTTTACTTAGTTAACCTTGCTTCACAAATAGATTGTTGATTACGTTCTGTTTTTGTTTCCTTCTCCTTTTTGTTTTAATGCCTTGTTTAACTGACCCTTTCCCTCTTTTGCTTCATAGCAATATCCCTGCCTAGTTTTAAGCTGTGTTTTTGTCTAAAAAATTTACTTACTTTCTCTTTACTTTGCAGCTGCTGTTTTTGTCATCTCTTTGACATCTGGAGAAGAACAGACAGGATGAAAGTGGAAACAAGCATTTAGTCAGCCATTTGCAGGAGGCATTTTTCCATTTATTGAAGATTTTTAATAATGGTTTTACAAGTTTCAGCTCATTTATATGTACTAAGTAGAAATTAACAGTAAGTGAAAATGTTATAATTATTTTTTTTCCAAATCAGTAGTTTTGGGGTTATAAACAAGTGAAATTCAAACATAATCTCAATTATTTCATATAATTTGGAACTTGTCGACTCTGTTTTTCAGTGGAACTTCAGAAATGTACCCACCTAATTTGTGAATCTACCAGTTTCCATGTACAACACGTCACATTTCTATGTGCATACAAGTATTTGCAGGCAAAATTCATGGCTGACTGGTTTGATGGTTGACTGTATGCATCACCGTACCTCAGATCAAATCCCATTTATGCACTTTCCTGTGAGATTTAATACACATAATATTCTACCCACAACATTTGCAGTTGTGTTAGGGGATACCATCTGAAAAACCGACCCTATAATACTTATAAATATTAGAGAATGCATAGGTTATAGAACAACAGCAACAAATCCATCTATTCTAGTGGAAAACAATAAGGACTTTTTTTCTTCCCGAAGTACTGTATGGTGCCTTTAAGTACAGCTCTGAGAGAGGACTGGTCTATAAACTGTACCATCACAGTAGTACACCCAGGAACCATTGTAGGTCAGGAACAGCTCTGAAACGTATTCTCCTCTCTGGTTCTCCTTAGGATGGCCTAAACCAGCAGCAAATTACAACATGTGTCCCATGACAGTACAATTGTACTACATGCTGAGTTGTGAGGCTGAATTAGGGCCCAGCTATTCTAAATCCCTCCTCACTCACCTGTTTCAAAGGGGATCATGATTTGCTATTAAGAGGAAAAAACACACACAGGCTACAATTTCAAGAGAGAAATCCTGTGAGCTTTCTTTGAGGGAGTATATCTCTATATCAGTCGTGGCCAAACTGCAGCTTGGGAGCCACATGTGGCTCTTGAATGAAAAAGTGTGGCTCATGGAAGAACAACAGCAAATAAATTTTTTGAATTGATTGAAATTGATTTCCCAAGTGCAAACATCTGCCAGGCTTTGTTTTTGATTAATATAAAGGTTACTGTATATACTCACTTATAAGCTGAGATTTTTGTGCCTGAAAATCACCTTTAAAAGGGGCACTCGGCTTATACGCATGGTCAGAGAGAGGAAAACAGCCCCAGCCTAGGAGTTTTAAATCTTCTGCCCTGAGCATGCTCAGGGGAGAGGCCCAGGCTGTGCCTAGCTGCTGGAGTGGCCATATTGGATGCTCAGCCTGGGCAGGGCTGAAAGCAAGGAGAGCAAGCCCCAGCCTGTGCCTAGCTGCTGGAGCCACCAGGTAAAGGGGCCCTGGGGGGGGTTGTCCTGGGGGAGCCAGTGTCAGGGCCTGGGGGTTAGGGAGGTGTCGGGGCAGGGAGAAGCACAGGCATGGTTGGAGACGGTGGGGAGAAGCGCAACATGATTACTGCCTAGATTTAAAAAAGAACTCGCCACTAGCCAGCAGTCTTTTACATCAAGCAACAGCTAAGTTTTTACTGGATAGGCCTAGTTTTCATGATAACCTTACATAATTATTAGAATCTGACATTAGTAGGATCCATATTTGCCCTCTTTTTTTGATAAAATTGAAGTGTGCAATGAATTTTAAACTTAGTAATTTTGGGGTACGTAAAAGTATATGGTGATATGCCTCAGTGTGGCTCTCAAAAGTTTAATAATCAACTTGTGTGGCTCTTGAGTTCCATAAGTTTGACCACCCTTGCTCTATACTGACACCGAACACAGAACTGTGCCTAGAATGGATATACCTGACCAGTATTTATCCTCACAAATCAGGTTATTAGAAACACATATGCAGTGTCAGAGGCATTATTAGTGCTATTATTTGTGCAATTCAATTTGGCAATTGGGTTGAGGTCCTTTTAAAATTTTTCCCTGATGTCTAAAGACTGGATCTAAAACATTGGACTGTGTAATCCTGGAAAACAACTGTTGATCTTACTAACAAATCTGATGGGGTTATATTGGGTCTTTTCCAAACCCCTCTGTAGCAAGAATGGTGTTTGGTGTGAGATGAAATAAGCTCTTAATTAGTTTAGATTAAAACTCATAGATTTGAGGACTTTAGCAGCTCAGTCTTAAGTAAGGTGTCTATTACAGGAGTGGGTGGGTGAGATTTCATGGCCTGCATGGTGCAAGAGGTCTGACTAAAGATCATATTGGTCCCCTCTGACTTAAGAGTCTCTGGGTATGTCCACACACACAGTTTAAATTGAAATAACACTGGTTATTTCAATTTAATAATGCTAGGTCCACACAATGTTTCCTTATATTGAAATGAGGAACTCCCTCATTTCTACATAGAAATGTTAAAGTGATATAATAAAACCTAGTATTATATCACTATAATGGTTCAAGTGAAACAGTTATATTGATATAATGCAGTGTGGACCTGTTATATCGATATAACCCTTATACCAATAAAAGTGTGTTTGACCTTCTTCCTCCTCCAACACCCTGGAGAGGGAGGAGATAAGGACCATGGAGGGGTGTGGGGGGGCATGTGGAGGCGCCCCACCTCCAGCTTCCCTTTGGCTGGCTGGGCAGCTGGGAAGGGACCCCGGCACTGGGCTCAATGCTGGTTGGCCGGGCAGGGGGAAATACACCCTATGCTTGGCTTCCCCTGCATGCTAGCTGGGCAGGGGGGAATATACGCCCCCCCCAAGCCTGGCTCCCCCTCTGCTGGCCTGGTGGCAGGGGAGGGGACCCAGCATGCTGGGCTCCCCCTGTGCCGGCCTGGAGGTGCATGCCCGGCTCCCAGAGCCCTAGCCGGGCAGCAGGGAGCACACTCCACTGCCCGGGTCGAGCCGCACTAGCTGGGCAGTGGCGAATGCACCCCATGCCCAGCTCCTGGTGGGCTGGCCGGCAGACAGTGAAGGGAACCCTGCATGCCTGGCACCCAGCGCTCTAGCCAGAAGACAGGGAAGGGATCCCCGCGCACCTGGCTCACAGGGATCACTTCCCCACCACCTGGCTCGAGTGTGCAGGAGAGGCCAGGCATGCGGGGATCCCTTTCCCGCCGCCCAGCTAGAGCACGGGGGCAGGCGGGCATGTGGAGATCCCTGCTCCCCTGCCAGGCTCAGAGCACCGAGATTCTTTTCTCCACCACTGGGCTCACTGGGCAAGAGCTAGGCTGAGGATTGAGTGGGTAGCATGGTCCTGTCAGGGGGCCATGCTGCCACACCTTCCATGGTGCCTGTCTCTTGAATTGTACTAGTAATTCCTGTCCCTGGACATGCTAGTTCGATTTCAGTTTTTTGGTATGGACCTGTTAAATTGATTTAACTTGAATTGATTAAATGATTTTATAGTGATTTTGTTAAACTGATTTAAGTTAAATCGATTTAACTGCAAGAGTGTAGACATAATCTCTGAGTTGATGAGAATTTATGGAAGTGCTCCACAGTTTAGAAACAGAGTCAGGCATTGCTGAGTGCTTCTGAAGAATCTCACCCTCAAGTATTAGTTGAGCTTTATTAATGTCACAGAGATGATTCGTCTGATGGTTGACTGTATTGCTGACAATTAATATTGCAAATTTTCTTATACGTGCATAATGATAAATAATAAAATAACCTAAACAAAATATCAAATACTGATACACTGTGTACTTGGAAAAAATTGCACAATGTTTATTTGTCTCCTGACAAAAGTAATTCCAATCTCAGAAGAGCAAATGACCTTTCTGGTTCTATTCCAGAGAAAAAAGAATGAAAAGCATTAATTTCCATAGACCAGGAGTTCTCAGAATCTTGAAATGGGTCATGATTCCTTTTAATGAGATAGCCAGAGCTGGTGTTAGCTTTGCTGGGGTCTGGGACTAATGCCAAAGCCCAAGGGCTTCAGCCCTGAGTGGGTGATTCAGGCTTTGGCTTGAAGCCTAAGTGGCAGATTTCAGGTTACAGCCTCCCTCCATCCCCACAGTGAAGGGCTGAAGCCCTCAGACTTCAGCTGTGGCTCTCCCATCTGAAAAGCCGGAGCCCAGGCTACAGCCTTGGCCCTTCAGTGCAGGATCGTGGGGCTTGAGTTTAGGCTTCAGTCCCTCCCCCACTCCCAGGGTCATGCAGTAATTTTAATGGTGCTATGAAGTTTGAAAATTGCTGCTGTAGACAACTCCCTGTGCTGCTAGTTGGAGCACCCTGGTCATTGGGTTGCTGTAGCACAGACAAGGCTGCAGGGTTAATTGCAATATATCAACCTGTTAGTGATGGGGTTACTGATAAGTAGTGACAATGGTTGGGCTAATGAGGCACTTGATTTAGGAGTGGGAGAATATATAATAGGAGAAACAGGAGAAGGAGGAGAGAAAGCTATGTGAAAGGCTCCTTCTGCTGTACCCTACTATGTCTGGTAACAGAGGATTTAAAGTACCCATAATGGACAAAAAACAGAATGTGTTTTTGTGAATAGAAGACCATACAAACAAGCAGTGGTGGTAGGAGAGTCTCAGTAAGGCTCTATGGCTATGTCTACACTAGCAAATTAGTTCGAATTAAGGAGACTTTATTTGGACTAATTTGAATCCTGTGTCCACTAGGCTTTGCCTAGTTCAAACCTAAAAATTTTTCAGTTCAAACTAAGCAAAGCTAACTAACTGCTTAGTTCAAACTTATTTCAAACTAAATAAGTCCGAATTAGCAGTTAGTTCAAACTAAGCACTTTTTTTAGTTCAAACTAATTTTTAGTTCAAACTAGTCATCCTTTTTTAGTTTGAACTAACTCCTTAGTTCAAACTAAAAAGTTAGTTTGAACTAGCAAACCCCGGTTAGTTCAAACTAACTTCTAACTGCTTAGTTCAGACTAAGCAAGTCTGAACTAAGCTTTTACGTGTAGACATAGCCTATGATGCTACTCTTCAAAAAGAGTTGTTTTCTTCCTGAATGGCATTTTGAGTATTTGCAGTCATGTGGGTAGTTTGCTGCATTTTCTGGTGGCTGATGGAAGGCTATAGACATACTGGAACAAAAAAGTAACACCAGTATTCTTTGAATTGGGTGCTTTATGTAGTTGCCCTAACTTGCAAGAATTGCCCTCATCTGTGGAGTTACTTTCACTTTCAGATTCTGTGGCTTAAAATACTGGGCTGTAGCAAATCTGATAATCTCTCAAAGGGCTAGTGGATGCCACTGTTTGTATTCATTTTATATTGACAAGCCGTTTAAAAAAAAAAAGCCCAGCTTTCTTACATTTATTGTAAAGGAACTGGATCTATTAGTCCCTCTGTTAGTAAATATTCTTTTCCCCTTCCACCAGTATTGAAAATTGATGAAGAATTTTGATTCAATGGACAGTTACACTTTCTAGATGCAGGTATAAAGGGTTACACAAGCTTCAGGGAAGTAAGGAAATAGAAATATCTTGTCTACACAGTGTGGCAAGGTGCACTGTGATGGATGATTTATAAAGTACCGTAACTTATTGTGCACTAATTGGCCCAGATGGACCATAATGATCTACACTTAAAGTTCCTTAGTGAACACTGATGTAGAGCTCTCTGAAACTTACCTATGTATTTCCCAATAGCTTCTACTTCTAGAATTAATTTTTAATGGTGATACAAGTTCCACTTCCATTTCTTCATCACTATGTTCCAAACTTACAAATCACTAAGGAATGATTAAAAAATGATCACAAAAGTGGACCAGTGTAGTATAATGATGAAAATGACTAATATCCAGGAAACCAGGATTCTTATGTTAGTTCCTTCACTGACTGCTGCATGAACTTCAACAAGGGCAGATCTATCATCATGAAATTCAGTTGACAGAGGATATGCAAGCTATGTAGAGAAGCCTGTGCATTTCCCATTGACTTCCTAAATTCTAAATTAGTGCAGAGTCCCTGCTATACTATGACAGTGGAAAATGCCCCCCCCCAGCAGTGTTAATCTTTCTTTGGCTTCCTGATTGATTGATCAAGTCTCCACTGCCACTCAGTTGATCCTGCATCATCAGTCTGGTGGTGCCCACAGTGCCACTGTGAATGAAGACATCCCCTAGCTTATGTTATCTACCTGTGCTTCAGTTACTCATCTATCAAACGAAAATAACAATATCCACCCTGTAAAGTGCTAGGGAAGAAGAATGACTTGATGGAAATGTCCTTCCTGGGACTAGGGTGACGAAAGTTCACTTCTTGGCTCAGTTATATACTTCCTGTAAATTTTTGGGCAAGTCATCTAATCAACTTTGTGCCTTAGTTTCCTGGCCCTAAAATACAGGAAACCCTTACTACCTCATGCGATGCTGTCTGTGACGACTGTTTTATGGTTATCTTTCATATTAATATTTCATATTTGCAATAATCCATATGTGATATACCATGTTTGGTGTCAATAGAAAGGCTGTAATCTGCTAAGAATGATTATATGGTTTATATGTAGGTATCATGCCTGTATTAGAAATTAGAAGCCTATTTGTTTTTATGTGTGTTCCAAGTGATTTTTCTTAAGGCAATCCCAGACTGGGTGTCTGCAAAACTATTGTTCCTCTTGATGACCCCCATCAGGGGGAATTCCAGCTAGCTGCAGTGGGCCCAAAAAGAAACCTGTTTTGACCAGTTACCCAGACTGACCATGTGGCCCAATTCCATTGTGATCTGGCAAGGACTCTGAGATAAAAGGCAGGGGACCCATCTCCATTTTGTCTTTAGTCTTCAGTCTGCAACCTGCAATCAACCGTCTCCTCTGGAACTATTCTTCTGGGACTGAACAAAGGACTGAGACCCACCCAGGTGCTGGGTGCATATCAGAGTATTGGGACTAACCTGCAAACTACGTATTCTTCAAGGACTTGTTTTCTATGGATTCTAAACCAGGGGTCTCAAGCTCAAATCACTACGAGAGCTGCATGAGGACTAGTACAGTAGCCCAAGGGCCGCACCACACATGAGAACTAATACGGTTGCCCAAGACCCACACTACTGAAACCATTTCATACAACGGTATTGCAAATATTGATAGCGATAGTGTTGTTGCAGGCTGCAAGAAGTAACTTTAGGGGCTGCCTGCGGCCCTTGGGCTGTGAGTTTGAGACCCCTGCTCTAAACCATTTGTATGTATGTGTTTCACTTTGACCCTTTAAAGTCTCTCATATTTTGTTTGTTTTCCTTTTATATTAAAACTTTAGTTGTAATTACTAAAGGATTGGCTGGCAGTGTGGTATTTTGGGTAAGATCCAAGCCCATCCTGTGCTGGGTGATGTGGCTGGTCCTTTGGGTTCAGGAGAACCTATTTCTTAAGGAGACCCAATGGCTAGAGGGGGCCATAGAAACTGATGTGCAGTAAGGGCGTTGTTTCTGTTTTGTTATGCTTGGTGATGACCGAAATGGGGAATCAGAAGCATGTTTTGTTATTGACTGGAGACTCGTTTTAAGTACCACCCATCAGGGTTTGCCCCTGGTTTTGCAGCTTGCCCTGAGTTTGGCACATTCAGAAGGTCATCCCAGGAGGCCCAGGTCACACCTCACATACCTAATTCCTGTCTGAATTGTTTTTCTTCCCAACATAATGCACCTGCCATTGTAAATCATAACTGCAAAGCCTTTCAATTTGCATTTTTAACCTTTCAGTCTTTTCTATTGTTGGACAACTGACTTAAGTAAATTGAATTCTCTTGTAGTGAAGTTTTGATTCTCAGTGTACCAAGGATTTCAACAGTACACTGGCTATCTTTGGTGTGACCACTCATGATCATGCTTTCTGTTATTTTCTTATATACATATTTACCAGTAAAAATTGTCAAAAAGATATTCTGAAATCTGTTCTGCTATTATTATATGGCATGAATCACATAAAAAGTTTAGGAGAGTAAAATTATAAGCTCTTTTGAAAAAAATCAGGAAAAAGCACTCCAATCTTCAATAAAAAATATCAGAGTCAGCTACCTTAGCACCTCTTGGGCAACAATTTTTGTGTTGCACAAGTGGTGGAAAGGCAACTGAAACCTCCCCAATGTCTCCTCTGGCAATATCCCCAGCATGGAGGAGTTAATAATAGGCCCAGAACTGACACAGTTAAATGCCTTTCAGTACATAGCCCTTGTTGGGGATGATGGGAGTGCCTTCTTGGAAATGCATTCCAAGTATCCTTTTATAATGTGTAGTCTTTGTATCTAGCTAGTGTAAATTAGAGCACACCCCAAGTGATCCTAAACTGTTTAGGAATGGGATAAAGGATCATGGAGGTGTAACTGGTTCCCTGAGAGCTTTCACGCATTACTGCCTCCAGCTTCTACTTAGTGCATAAAGAATTTTCTCCATCAGATGCCACACCACAAAAAACATTCTTTGAGTGATAAAATGTAATTCCTACTGTAAGCTCTGCTGTGTTAGTGAACAAACAATTGGTTTAGATTATGCTGAGGAGAGCCTCTATTTCATCTCTCCCTTTAGCAAGCCTGCACTAAAAGGTGCTACTTTGCTTTTCAACAGCATTTCTATTCTACAGATTCTCAGGGCATTTGCCTTACCAAATTGCCATACAACTATGCTTCATATGGAGATAATGGCTTTTGCTCTTTTTTAAAACGGTAAGATAAATTACTAGCAAGCTGTGTAATAAGCAGAGCAATGAATTCATATATGTCTCAAATGTGAGCAGCAGCACTGAAGTAGGTTTGATCATAAAATAGTGTCAGTTAAATTAGAAACCACACTTTGAAAAACGGATACTGCCCATTTGTAAATGTCTGTGTTTTGTGAAATTCCAATGTGCAATCAAGGATGGTAGCAAAGAGAAGTTATTATGATATTTTGAGCTACAGTCACAGACATCCTTGAAAACTAGTAGTAGTTGAGGGACATGTTTTATCTAAATCCTGAAAGAACAGCTGTGGAATAAAATCCCACAAGACACCATTCATGGTCAATTGTGTTTTCCCTCCCTGTGGTAAACATTACAGAGACAAAGCTGATGAGGGTTGGCACCAGTCCTTGGCTCACATATATTGATGCTTCAAAATTCATTTTCATTTTGGATTCAATTTTAATTGAGTGAGTGGAGATACATTAATATTTGGCACCCTTTCCCTTTCTGCCCCTGCTTTCAAATTAATATGGATGCCATACGCTGGCAGACTTATGGAAAATTCACTGTGACTGGCAGAAGCATTAGAAAGAACTATGATCAAATATGGGTCATCAAGGTCCTGTTTAGTGAAAAGGTTACTGTGAAAATAAACCATCTGCTGTATATTTGCCTACATGAAATGTTTATATGCCACTCCACTCGGTGGACTCTTCCATTTGTGTATTAATTGTTTTAGTCTTCACTCTGTGTATTATATGGGCATGTTTTCCATACCAACAATAGATGCATAACAATGTCCCATAAAATATTTAGGAAAACTATGCATAATCCAAACTAACAAATTACCAGATCATAAAATCCCAATTGCTATTCAAGGGACCCTGTTGCAAATATTGTAACATTAACCTATACACATCATTGGTCAGTATACCCCCTACATTTGTCAGTTGCCAGAACAAATAGATTATATAGTTAAAATGCAAACTTGCATCTGTAAATCTACAACACCACATAATCAACATACCCCAGAACAGGAAAGAGATCAGTCATCTCAGTTTTATTCTGTTCATAAACAAGTTGCTGTACTCCACCTCCATTACATCACACCGGATGAAATTCATTTCTGTATAGAAGGTGAGAACAAGGCACCACTTTAACCCTATTTAAGCTTTCTAGATAGAGCTTGCATGGTGCCTGAGTGTTGTATTGGCTTTGTTCTTAATCTTTCTATGTGGCTGAGTTTCACCCTTTTGAGCAGGAAAGATAATGAGTAATGGTTACTGATGTTCAATATCTTGAGTACAATGGGGGAAATCCTAGCTGCATTTAAATCAATGGGAGTTTTGCTACTGATTTCTAAAGGGTCAGGATATTAATTTGCCCACATCTTCCTCCCTATCCAAGTAAAAAGCTCTACTGCTTCATTCTGAACTCTTCTACATTTTCAGCCCTCACATGATTTCCAAAACCAGAGGATAAAAAATAGCTCCCTTTACAGGATGTGCTTGAGGGACCTCAGCTGATGAAGCAGATACTCATTCCCAGTTACAGCTGTTGCTCTGGACTTTTGTAAAAGATCATGAAAAGTCACAGGTCCTAGGCTTTTCTCCTCTGTAGTCCCACATGAATTCAATTTTATCAACGTAGGTGGGTGAGGCTGGAGATGGATTTGGGAGCAGTAGGACTCAGGGGTAGACACAGATGCCATGTTGTTTCTTTGGGGGGAACTAAGATGGATGGATTGATGGAGAAAATGGGCCTCTCAGAACCAATTAATTGGTAGGACAATGGATGGGAGCTGATAGATGTTTGGGAACAGGGTGATTATATATGGATTTTTGTATGGTAGAGAGAAATTTATTGCATGAGGAGGTTGGAGGAAGAGCCGCAAGTGATGGTGGTTATTAAGAGGTGGTGGCAATGAGTACCACAGTTAGATTGTCTCAGTTGTCATTTTTATGGGTGTAATTTTTCTATTTTTAAGAACTGTAAAAATGACAAAAAAACCCCAAAAAGATAGCTATCAAAATAGGCATTGTACCTGAATTTTTAATAGGATCTGATTTGCCTTACATCATTCTACACATATTAATGTGGGTATTACCAATTAGAAGTAGCTACCCTTTCTTTCATTTTTTTCTAAAAAGCCAGTCTCTGAAAAAAAAATTTGAATCTCATGTAGCTACTATTATTGATGATATTCAGCCTTAGAACAGTTTTGATTATGTTCCTGTGTGCTTAAGGCTTCTGCCAAGCTACTGAAATCTTTGAGAAAACAGGTGGAGTGTGGTACGAGTCAACCGAAGTAAAAGGTGGCAGAATCTGGTTTTAAGTCTGTAAAAGTGAGGTCTTGAAAGGTGGTGCTCCCTCTTTGTTTAACTCAAAGATTTTTAGAAGTTTTTCCTCTGCTACATTGTCCTGTATTTTGCTGTGTGATGCAGAGGCCTATTCATGACAACTGGCAAATGATTTGCTGTTGTGTGACAGCAACTCTTAACAGGCCTGACAAATTCACTACATTTAGCACAGTGCTTTCATAATATTTTTTTATAAATCATGTTGTTTGGGGTCTCTAATAAAAATGAAAATCATACATATCTTCATAATCATTGTGAATTGTATGCACAGATGATATTTAAGAAATTTGCATATTTCTACTGTGACTATGTCTTAAAATCTGTGTCCAAGGTGGAGCTGACAAAACAGCTTTTGGGTTAGATCAGTCCTGTTGACTCTCTTTGTGTTGGCTAGGTACTTTAGCTATGATAAACCAACATAATACAAGCTCCTTTAATTATGAGATCAGCAGGAAAAAAATCATATAGCAAAATATAAGCCCCGGAGGTTAGCTTGGCAATGTGGTTAACCCTGTACAAGGCAAAGAGACATCCTTCATTCACCACCAGAAGAAATAAATGGGCATGTGCTTACATTCATGAAAATGGTCTCTCAGCCAGGCTTGGCTGAAATGCTGCAAAAGACATTTGGGGTGAGAAACTTTCTTAGAGAAAAGGTTAACCTGTTAAGTTAAATCTCTGGAAAATATGTTATGACTTTCTTTTACATGCAACCCTTCAGTTTTCATTAACTTTGTCCACTCCTTCTAACATCTTAATAACAATAAACTTATGATTATTTTCCCACTATAAATCTCTCAGTGTTGTGGTGTTACACAAGAAGTGGATCCTAAATTGAATCATCCGCCCTCGAGTGTTCACTGTCTCTTTGGGGATAGCTGATGTGGCAATTATGTGAGTGTCAGTGGATAAGGGATTGTATGCTACAAGGGGACACCTGTAAGGGTCTCAGGGACAGACATGCACCTACTGTTAACCTACATGACAAAGTAAGACCTGACATTGCCCAGGGGAAATTGTTTGGCTGGCTAACAGACAGGACATGTCAGGAAGCTGACATAACATAAGTAATCTTAGTTCTATCTGGAGGCAGGGGTAACACAATGACTCTGTGTCCTTATCAGTTTGTCTGGGTAATTGTTAAAGGTGCTTAATTATAAGTAGGGTCTGAGTGATTTCTCACCTGACACCTAGTGATTAATTGGGAGGAGAGACTTCAGCATCAGACTGTTTTCATAGACATGCCTGTTTTACCTAAGTGTTGAGTGTGATGGAGCTGCTTTGCCAAAATGATCACTTGTGGCTGGTGTTGGATGACAAATCACTTTGCATGCAGTGGTTACAAAATGCAGTCCTTATTGTATGAACACCTAAACCTCACTCGCTGAGCAGTGGTTAGGAATGCCAAATCCTAGTGCAGGAGGGAGAGAGTGGAGACAAGTGCTCCTACCTGGTGGTGTGTGCTCTGCCTAAAGAGTCCTAACCACCATTTTGATCCTCTCTTTCTGCTGTTTAAAGACAATATGCTGAGTCCTTGTTTTGTTCAATAATCACTGATAACCTGGTGCTGAGCTTTAGATATTGTTTCACTGGAAAAGACTAGAGGCTGCACTAGCTGTGCATGAGATTTGTGGCTAAGTGGTGAACCTCTAGGACGTGCGAGATCAAAGCAGAGAAAGTGGTGGAGTGCACAATGATTCAGTAGCCAACAGTGGCAGAGTAAACAATGGCAGCTGTGTGTGAACAGTGGCAATCCTGACACAGTTGTAGTGGTGGCAGCTGAAGTGTTGCTTGATACTTCCAATTGTCCTCCTGGCCTGAAAGCGAACTCATGTTTATGTACCTTTGGACTCTGGGTTTTTACTGAAGAAGGACAGCAATCGTGGGGTGCAACAACAGGAAAGGAGAGTGATGTGTTAAAGTTAAATTTGTTGTCAGACTTTCACACTGCAAGCTGAGGAAAAGGACCCTGCCCAACTTGCCCCAGCTTGGGTGTTTGCTCATGGTCCTGTTGTGGTGTTTTCCAAATTAACATTAGGCTCCTTTTTCATCTTTATTAAATTTTCCTTACTATACTGACTTAGTGCTTGCAAGACGGGAAGCATTACCTCTTAGAGTCATGTGGGGCAGTGCTTAATTTTTCAAGATTCCTGGGTGGAGCTGAAGCCAGTTCTGTCTTGTATTCTTGAGGAACCGCTAAGTATTGTACCTTATGGTCTTGCTCTTGTTGATGGTGATGCCAACTAGAAGAAGAGTTGCATCCTGTCGTTCTTTTACCCTGTGTGCTATGATAAGACCTTTCATTTCATATTTAACAACGAGGGTAGTTTAATGCCAGGGTCCAGGAGAGTTATTAAAATCCCAGACTTGAATTCAAATACCTTGAAATTCGTTATAGTCATAAAACATATGTAGATAATCACCAGTATTATTTTTTCTGATAATTCAGCTTGATTTGGTCTAGATTGTCTATTTTAACTATATAGTATTTCAGCCATAGTGTAAAAATATAGTGTTAGAACATCTTTTTAATAGATTGAGTTAAAAATAGATTGAGTTGGAAGATTTTTTCCTGAATATATTTTTTAAAATTTTGAACAAGGAAATCTTAAATATTTTGACTGTTGGTTCCTTGCTGTTTAGAACTCTGTAAATGCATTTACAAATGCATTTAATATTCAGAATTCAAAAAGGGTTTGATCAAAAGCATAGCAACTGATGCCAGTGAAAGTCATTTAATGGCTTTTAGATTTGGGCCCCAAATGGTTCTGATTTTACTAAATTTAGCAAAAATAATTCAACCAGATCAATAAATTATTCATTTTCCCTGGGTTACATAGTGCCTCCCCTGTGCCATGCTCACACTTTACCATGAAAACTATCTCACAGTTCAAAGAACACTGCAGAAAATCTTTCCATCAGATGTGAGACTTGTAGGCGGTTATAAAACACTGTGACTGTTCACACTATCTGAGCATCAAGTGCTTTCACTGGCTTTCAAACTCAGTTACGGAACAGTTTATTAGGGTACACCATCCATCTTACAAAATATCACTAAACACTATACCATGAGTTATTAAATCCATACCTGTATAGTACAGTGAGTTTGTGCTAATGCACTAGGGTGTAAAAGTATGCATACTGGCTCTCATGACTTGGTAGAGCTAAGTTCTTTTGCCTTTGTCTAGGGCTGTTATATAGTGGCTGTTACAAAGCTAGCTGGGTATTTAGTCTAAATACAGAAGCATATTTGCAAAGGGGCAAAGCATAGACTTACAAAAGAACACATTATAAGCCTGCCACTCGGTAAAGACTGCTGTTGTTGAACCAATTGTAGAGAATAATAAAAATCAAGTTTGCTAAGAGTCATTTATAGCACCTTTGCTCCACAGATTGCTGAAGGCCTTTTATTGAGTATGGTGGAATATGTTCATATCACA
This sequence comes from Podocnemis expansa, assembly GCA_007922195.1. Lineage (NCBI taxonomy): Eukaryota > Metazoa > Chordata > Testudines > Podocnemididae > Podocnemis > Podocnemis expansa. Next base: position 5,642,303 of record ML681982.1, read on the forward strand.
AAATTTTCCTGAATTTTAGCACAAATGAGTATTCATTACAAACTGTGTACTTTATTTACTATTTCCTCAGTCATTAATGACCAAATCAGGGAGAAGATGTGCCACTCTGTGACTTAAGTGTACAGTACTGCACCCTCAATTACAAATAGTGGAACACTGAAGTGAACAGTTCACAGACAACTTGTTGGCTGAATTCTGTTTATTGAAACAACTTGGCAAATTGTGAAGGTTGATTAACAAACATGTTTACAGAAGTCAGGAGGTGGAATGGCCAGTGAATACTATTCTTATGCTATTTTCAGCTGTCTTTTGGTCACCTTGGAGACCATTATCAGCTGTTCATATCTATTCTAACCTCTGTATGGGATGAGGATCTGATAAGAGAATTATAGAAAAACAAGTTTTCCCCAAAGTGTTAAACAGCAGTTATGACCCAAACCCACATAAATGGATCCTGAGCGTGGGCATGGTCCAGTGAGAACTCATGCCAAATACAGCCAGGGATGTGTGATAGAGAACTTACAGGACCACAAAAAATTACTCAGTGGGGCTTTCAAGATGGGGCAAGGGTCAATTTTTTGGACCTAAAGAAGAATCCTAGATGCTGTTCTTCATGAGCACATTTGTAGAATTTGGGATTCATCAGTCTTGTCTGTCACAAGCATCTTTCAGGATATACAAAGTCAAGATTAATAGATTCTCTTACTATGATAGTGAGAAATGATAATCACATGAACACAAAGACATTGATTTCCATTATCCTCCAATTGTAAGAATACCTAGTGAAGTCCCTGTATCATATAAATGGAAATCTGGGCAGGAAAGTGTTTTCCCCATCCCATGAAATTTTTTTTAGTCTTATTCCCAATCATGAGATTTCAACTTTGTCATTTTTGTGGATTACAAATTCCAGAAATTTTTGGATTAGGTCAGTCAAAATATTTTGATAGTTTCAAAGGATTTAATATTTAGTTTGCCTTTTTAAGAATATGGCAAGTATACATTTTAAATGAAGTTAGTACTTTTTAAAAGTGAACAAAATGGACTGTTGAAAACTTTGAAACATTTTTCCAGAAATGAGAAATTAATCAAAACCGATCCTTTCCTATGCACATATTGGGTTTTGATGAACCATCATTTTCTGACCAAAAAACATATCATTGAAAAATTGAAGCAGTTTAATATTAACATTTTGTAAACATGACTCATGTCATGTAATAGTTAAGTCTCTGGCCAGCATCCCAGGCAATGCCTCTACAAGTTGCCATCATTTACATTAGTAGCAATAAATTAAGTTTTGCCCCTTTGCTACTTCACTCACAGCTCCCATTCAAATTCTATACAAGCCACATTCATTAAGAACAGGATATATTCCAGTTTTCTGATAGATGGCACAATCCAAAGTGCAAAATTGCAAATTATATTTGAATGAGAAAATAACATGACAATTTATAGCTCTCCACCTCTGCCATAATCTTCAGAGTATGTGGAGAACCATGCCAATCGCTGGACTTGAATCCAATGTGTAATGTGGCATTTGTTGTTTAAAATGAATAGTTTTATTGTAATACATCACCGTAATTATTGTGCACAGGTCTCCATTGTACTTTGAACATATCCTGTGTGTTTTGATAAAGATTTCCTTGACTGTAACTGACATTGTGTGCACAACTGAAATAACCTCATAAGAGTATTAAAGGAGAGTGAGAGCATGCCATTAAATCAACCTCAAAATCCTCTGTTCAAGATTCTACTTTATTTAATTTTGTTTTTCTATTTTAGTTCCACATCTGAGACTCTATAATCTTATCTTTATCAACCCAGTTTGCTCTCTCACTTTAACAATCAAGGATCCTTGATGGTTGGCTTTAGACTTCATCTCAGGGGAATGCAGCAATGCCTGTGAGAAACCTTATCTGAAAACCACAGGATGTTTATTTTGCCTCTATCTCATCTCCGTATTTTCCTTTAATGGATGTCATCGGACAGTGGAGAATTAGCTGTCTCTGAGCTTTGACTTCATCAGTGCGTCAGTAAAAACTGATCATAAAAAGAAAGTATTTTATTTGAAAAAAAGTAAAAGTATCAGCTGAACCACACAAAGGCCTACTGTGAATGTTGCCTGCTTCTATCTTCTCTTCTTTAGTCTCAGAAATAAATATCAGTGTCTCTTTTTTGAAAAAACCATTTGTGAGATCATTGAAACAGTTACTGTGAAGAGATGGAGAATGTTCTGTTTATCCTGTGACAGGGTGAGTTAGTCCATATTTCATGGGCTATTACACTACATAGTACCTATCAGATGATATGAATTCAGCTCGTCATCAGAGTAACCTGAGGAGCCAGATAGATCAGAAGTTTATCAGTACCTTTTGCCATCTGTATCAGAATTCACCTGAAGATAGTGTTTGAGAATGGACAAATGGAACAGTTTCCTATGTAACTTTTCTTGTCTCTATCGTACTATGGTTGGCCTGGAGCTGCCACCGTCCTAAGTCTGAGTATTTCCTTTGTTTTCCCCCATCCATCCCTCTGTCCTCCCATTCACAGGGAACTTCTATGCCTAGCCCCAGGTTTGTGGATTAAGAATAAGACACAAGAGATGAAGACAGAACAAACATCCTTCAATTGATGATGTATTATGAACACATTATTAAACAGAAATGTATCTAACTCTTTTTTAGAAAGCTTCAAACTGAATAGGTGGTGTCAGGTAAGAGGAGGATGGACAGACACAAAAGGCTCTAAACTGTAGATCTAAGTAAGTAGTAACTTACTACAACTGAAAATGCAAACTAGAAACAGAAGCAAAAAAACAAATGCCAAACAGAAGAAGGGAAAGAATTTCCTGTTTGGTCCTTCTTGAATGTTTGCAGGGTCTTATGGATGTGTAAGAATGGAGCATGGGGGGAGGGATGGAAGTTCCCTGAAAATAATCCTTGCTTTTTGCTTACTTTTGATGCCTTTCTTTGTTTACACTGAAACATGGGTAAAATGGGTGAAATAATCTTTTATTGGACCACAGCCTGTTGGTGAGATAGATGAGTTTTAAGCCACGCAGAGCTCTTCCTCAGGTCTGGGAAAGGTACTCCGAGGGTCACAGCTAAATTTAAGGCTGAACAGATTGTTTTTAGCAAAGTAAATTAAACAAGGAGTCGTGTGGCACTTTAAGACTGACAGATTTATTTTTCGCATGACGAAGTGGGATTTTCTCCCACGAAAGCTCATGCGAAAAATAAATCTGTTAGTCTTAAAGCGCCACACGACTCCTTTTTTTTTTTTGTTGGGCTAGACTAACATGGCTATCCCTTTGGGAATTTAGCAAAGTAGTTAACACATTCTAAGAGACTATCCAAGATGATCTATTAACATCTCTGCAGTCACAGAACACAAAGAGGGGGTTAGTGGGGTGCAGATTGTTGTAAAAACCATAAATCTAATGTCTCTGTTCAGTCCATGATTTTTGGTGTCTAGCAAAGTAATAAGTGTAAGCATCCCCACCCAGGTTCATTTTCTGAAGGTTTTACTTTCAAGGATGAGGCCTGATAGGTCAGATACAGAGTGACTGCTTTGTGAAAAGTGCTCACTCACAGATGGTATGATGGTTTTGTCTTTTATCTTTTTTTTATAATGAGTTCATTGAAGGGCATAGTGATTGTCTGGTTTCACTCACATAATTGCTATCTCTGCATTTTGCGCTCTGGATCAGTGTAGCAGGGAAGAACAGTTACCCACCAGCCAGGAGGTAGCCAGTTGCCAGTACTCCCCCTGCTGGCCTGAAGAGCCCTTTCACAAGAGCCTACCCCAGAACCAAAGGGACAGCTCGAGGAAGAGGGAGGACTATATAAAGGGATGGACAAGTCAGCCAAAGGGGAGACAGAGACTGAGATGGGTGCTGAAGCTGGCTGATCTCCCTCCCTGGGAGCAACAGGGGCCTGACCGACAGCAAGATCTCCCTCCCTGGGAGAGCCAAGGGGAGGAATGCTGGCTGGCCAGCTGGCCAGCCGGTCCGCTAGAGATAACTCCCCCAGGAGAGGACATGGATGAGGTTCCCTCATTGGAAATCCTGGAGGGATGGAACCAGTCTGATGCTCATGAGGATCTGGATGAGCTTCCCTCAGCCAGTGATGTCAGCGAGCTAGCTGCCTTGGACCCCTGTGACCCGGAGGAGCTCCCACTGGTGGATGGAGCGTAATTTCCTGCGTTGCTACCAGAAGACAGTGAGGGATGCCCTGGGGAACTTATCCTGAGGACCTGGAACCTAGCGAGGAAGGTACCCAAGGGGGAGCTGGGAGGAAGTGGCCCAAGGGCAGCTGGTGAGTGTACCGCTGCTATAAGGCATCAGCGTTTTGGCTAGAGCCCACTGACACAGTGGCAGGGCACTGCCACTGATAGGGCTCTGGGCTGGGATGCAGTGGAGTGGGTGGGCCTGCGTTCCCCTCCCTTCCCCTGCCACTGTCCAGGCTACCAGGTGTTTGCCTTACCCCCTGCTGGGGTTGAAGGCCCTGAACTACTACTGTTGTGTTCTTGCCTTTACCTACCTGAGGGGCTAGAAGGACACGAAAATAGGGGAATGGCTCTGACCCCGCTGTGGGTCCAGATCTATGCTCTGGGAGGCGGCTCGGCTGAGGGCTGAGCCCCTTTACCATTAGATATATGATACCACATTCTGTGATAGGCAAGTCAACGGATCTATAACTCTTGAAAGTTGTGTTGTGAAGGCTGTTGGTCTTGTAGCAGTGCAGGTATGTTTGCAGGTTTTGCGTCTGTTGTTCTGGCAGAATCTGGTGTCACTTTGAGTTGTGTCCAAGTCTGCAGAGAGCTTGCTTCTGATGATGAGGTAGGGGATTGTTTGAAGGCCAGAAGGGGTTAAGGAAAAATTTATTTTAGCCAATGGTTAAAGGATAATTTGATACGCCCTGGGACCTTCCTAATCTCTGGGTCCCCTTCCTGTATTGTCCATGCCCCCTTTATGCATGTGTGGGTCCCAGCCAAGGTAGGTATTTGCAATCACTTCTCAGTTCCATATGCATCAGTTATCGCTCCACAAAAATATTTATAATTTTATATTGCGTTTATGTCTATCAATTATTGTCACAAACTAGCAAACATTGCCTAACACAAGTATTGTGATTAACAATGTGATAATTAAATAAAATGTGATGTGTGATTAAACACGATGTGGGGCATAAGCAGAAACAATCAAGAGAAGCAAAAACACAAAACTGCGTTTATTGCTTGACGTAAAACACAGATACTCAAACTCTCATTAATATCAACATACATATATTTTTGGTTGAAGCTAACTTCAACAAAACAGTTAATAAAATCAATTAATATTTGTCCATTGTCTGCCACATTGATTTCATTGCTGCACCTTCATCTTGAAGGCCAGTCTTTCTTGAGAGACCCTGAGTACTAGTTGCTGGTCTCTGGTTTAAAAGTAACCATGATTTGACATACTTTAAAGCAGTATTCTCTACCTTTTGCAGGTCCAACACACTTGGCAGGGTGTCATGACCCTACAGGACACCCCAGCCCACTCACCCGAGGACAAATCCAGGTATCTTCCTGGCTCTTTGCGGCACACTTACCTCTCTATGGTGACACAGTAATGTGTCTCAGCATAGTGGTTGAGAACTGCAGCTTTAAAAGGTTCCCACAATGCATATGGAGGCCTGTCAGATTTGCAGGGCCCGGGAATGGTATTGATAGGCATTCCTATATTCTTTAACTCCTTCTTTTAGGATGCTGAAGTACAGATGTCATACATGGCTTATGAGGTTAACAATATCATGTACTGAAACCTTAGTATTTAAACCCTTTATTTTAATTTTTCAATCTACTTTATAATCTACTTATAGGTCTGATCAGCAAAGCATGCAAGAACATACATAACTCTGAGCCAGAGAAGTCCTCCTGAGGTCAATGGTGCTACATGAGCGCCCAGAGTTGCATAGGTATTAATCAGTGCTTAGCTGGATTCAGGGCATATACAGGCAGAGTATCTTGTGAAATCTCCAAAATTCCACTAGAAACATCTTCAAGCATCCCCTAATTGCAACCTCTCCCCAAATGAACTTCAGAGCATTTTTCAGCTGTGATCCACTCCTTCACACTGTTCTTTCTCACGTCATTCATGGATTGCTCCTTATAATTATAGAACTTTGTCCTGCAACATAATTTCCCAAAGACAACTTTGAAAACAGACTCATTAAAAAAAACAAAAACAAAACAAAAACAACAACAACAACAACAACAACAAAAAACCAAAAAAAAAAAACCAAGGAGTCATGTGTATTTCAAGTAAATCACATGTGAACTAGCAAAGCTTATCAGATAATCACTCTGCTCACATTTGGCTATCGTTTCACAGTTTTATAGTGTCAGTGTGAACAATATTAGGAATGCTGACTGAAGTGCTAAAACAATCTGATCCTTAAAATACATGCAGTATACTCTCTTCACTGACATTATGGCCATTAATTGAATATAGACTAATACTACTAAAGATTTCTTCCTCAGCACTAGTTAGAGTTGAGGATAATTTATGATGCAGTTGCTGGAGCAATGCAGATGAAGAGATCTTGATGTTATAAAACATTGACACAGATATTACACCCAGATGAATGAATGGGATGAAATTAAGTGTAAGCAGTCCAACTGTTGACAAATTGAAAATATTAGTGCATTCACTTACAATCAAATTAAACTTTTTAACTTAGCCACATAGATCTTGTCAAAGGGGAAATGAGACTGTGAGGGGAGGCTGGGAGGGAAAAAGTCAAGCCTGAATACTGCTAAAGAAAGTCCATAATACAGGTTATGCAAAGAATATTCTCACATTACCAATTGCACTATAAATAGAAAAAATAAGTTCATACTGTAGCTTCACTAATCTATCATTTCATTTCTGCTACAATTTTCTGACATCTTCAAAAGCTGGAAAGAAAAAGTGTCAAAACACTCATCTAACCAATCAAACAAAAATAAGAGGGGTTAGAGGATTAAGTGGCTGAAGACAGTGTGTTTTAGCCTCAAAGGCTTTGTTTCAAATTAAGTCAACATGCACAATAGCTTTTCCTGCAGATGATAGCTCCTGAGTAATCTATGTGGATTGAATGTCCACTTTGCTCTTTTTCACAAAATGTCCATGGTGTATGGCTCTGTAGGTAGTATCATTCCTTGACCTTGTGGTAGATTGAGTGTGGAGGCCAAATCATCTTGACTTCCTGGTCTATGGATCAGGCCATGATAGACATTGTCATTTCAGGGCTTGAATAGGACATCTGGTTTGTTGATATTTCTACAGGCTATCAAAGGATTTTAATTGCCAATGTTCCCTTTCTATTGCTAGACAGCACACAAAGCTGCCTCTCTCTCCCCTGCCCCTGTTTCCTCTGTGAGGTTTCTGCCCCCTGTTCCCAGCACTTGACTACATTCTCTCCCTCTCATTTCCTCATGCTCCTACCCATACCCACTTAATACACACAGGTGTTTGGGGAGCCTGGGGCAAAACCTGAAACTAGGCCCCCCATCTCTCTAAAATTATCACTAAGGGGAGAAGTGAAGAGAACCAGCCCACACCACACTCACCCCACAACCATGGCTTGCCTCAGCTCCTGTTACACAGGGCTGGGCCTAACTTCCAGCTTTGACTTTGTGACCTGGCATAATGCCACACAAGTTTGGCCTGAACATCCATCTGTCATTCCAGAGGGGCTGCTGGGCCAAAATTTCACTGAGTGGCATTGTGGTCCAATCTATGGGGTTGAAATACCACTGGGTATGTCTGCATGTCTCTTTTATTTCGAAACAACGCTGGTTGTTTTGAAATAAAAAAGACTAAGTCCACACGACATTCTCCTGTTTCAAAATGACGTGACCCATCATTTCGAAACAACAGCCATCCTTTCGCAACAGCTTAAACCCCGATAGTTTCAAAATGGCCATTATTTCAAAATGGTTGTTTCAAAATAAGGCCATTTGGACATGCTGTTTCGGAACAAATGGGTTCTGAAACAACATGATTTGACCTTCCTCTGAGGGTGCTTAGAAATGCCCCATCACCTTATACATTGGACAAACAGGACAATCGCTGCGCAAAAGAATAAATGAACACAGAGCTGATATCAGAAATCACAAAACTAAAAAACCAGTTGCTGAGCACTTCCATCTCTCTAATCACTCAATAAATGATTTGTTAACGACCATCATCAGAGCTGTGACTGGGACATCAAGACTTCGAAGAGAAACAGCTGAACTCGAATTAATATGCAAGCTAAATCCTGTGAAAGCAGGACTCAATCGAGACTATGGGTTCTTTTCCGATTACAAAAGGTAATTTGACTTCAGGCTTCCCAGGGATTGAACCTAACAACTGCTCTGATTTGCTGTTACTGTATGACCTGATCCTATGCTTTACACCCCCTTGCATTTGTTTTCATTCCATTCTGTAAGTTCACCCATCTTCGAAGCATCTGACAAAGTGGGATTTTCTCCCATGAAAGCTCACGCAAAAAATAAATATGTTAGTCTTAAAGTGCCATACAACTCCTTGTTTGTTTTTTGCTGGACTAGACTAACACGGCTATCCCTTTGGAAATTAAGGATCTCGGTCACTGTCTTATGTGACTAACTTCAAACTGCATTCAGATGATAATTGAGAGACAAGGACTGACTTAACTGAGAAAAGTAAAAGTAAAATTGTTTAACATCAAATAAACAAATCTGTAGAAGTCAGTCTGTTCATGGACACTTTGAATAAGAGAAAGGGGATACATTTATACAGCTCGTGGAATCATTTGTCCAACTCTAAATAGAAGGCAGTTTCTAAATAAAATATCTAATAAACAAATATGTAGATTCTTATGATAAGAAAAGCTACTCCATATGACAACGATCAGAATCAGTGCAATCTTTTAGTCGAAGGACCCCACTATACAATATTGTTGTTTGCTGGCTTACTGAGCACTATTAGAATCTGTTGTTCCTATTTTTCTCAGCTACCCAATTATAAAATGCACAGAGAACTGAGTCCTCATATAAAAAGTAGTGTGCAGCAATCACGGCTGAATTAACCAGCCTGAGAGCTCTGGACTGCTCCCCACTAGAGGGCCCCCACCGCGCGGCTCCTGTCTCTCAACATGGCAGCCTAAGGGAGCTCCTGCCCCAGCTCTGCTCCAGCCAGTCTGCCCCTGGACTGGCTGCATGCCAGTTCACTCTGCCTGAGGGGCGCGGCTGGCTGGTGCGTGACACAACCCCAGTATAGCCCCCTCAGGGCCACAAGTCTTGGAAGGCTGCACTGGCATGGAGGCCCTGCCAGATGCCAGCTGGCCCTGCCACTCAGGCAGAGTGAACAGGCACTCAGTTGGCCCAGGGACAGACTGGTGTCAGTGGGGCCGGGGCAGGAGCACACTCTGGCTCCAGGGCCCAGCTCCCCCAGCTTGCAAACAGGGGGGCTTCAAACAAGGAAGTTTGAGAGGGAAGGAGTTGGTGAAGCCCTGAGAAGGAGGCAAAGGCAGTCCCCTAGCAAGAAGCAAGGGAGAGAGCCAAGCTTGGGTGAGTGAATTTGTGACCGTGTGTTTATGTCTTTCCCTACAGGGGATTTCTATTAGTTGTCAGTCACTGTGGGAATTGGGACTGTGATTGTGTGATTGTCTGGGGGTTGTTTGTACCATTGTTCCCTGCTCACCTTTGATCAGCCTCAACCAGCCTTGTGATCATTTTTCCGCTGTGTGCTTAACCAGGAGCAAGGTCTGAGCTAGGTGGAGAAGGCCTTAAAAGCCAGTGGCTGAGTGACAAACAGGTGAGTTTGAGAGGGAGTTTGCAAAGGCGTCAGTGAAGCCATGATGGTGAAGAGGAGCCTCACTGCTTGTGCCTGCACCCCTTCTGCCTCCTCCACCTGTGCCTGTAGCCAGACAGACATCCTGACCACAGATATTTCTACCAAGATCCTGGTGTGGACTTCCAGGTACTGTGTCCTGCATTTCTTTGTCACACACAATTAGGCTGGGGAGATGAATCAATGTGACAGATGCCTTCTGGTGAAATCTCTCAGAAGGCAGATGGGAGAGTTACAGGAGGAGGTGTCTAGGCTCAGGAGTATCCACGCCCCGGAGAAGTTCCTCAAGAGCATCCACAAGTTGACATGCAAGGATGAGGTTACTATTCGGGTGCTGAAGACTACTGCTGCACCACTGGAGAAGCATGGGATGCCTATGACACAGGGAGGACATTGGCAACTTGTTACCTCTGGGAGCAGACAATGCAATGGATGAGGTAGAAGAGAAGACACCATGCATCCGTGAGGCTGGGAGAATCACACCCAGGAGGAAATGTTGGGTTGTGGTGGTTGGGGACTCTCTTCTGAGGGGGATGGAAGCACCCATCTGTCACGCTGACAAGGCTTCTTGGGAGGTATGCTGCCTGCCGAGGGTCCGTATCTGAATCGTTATGGAGGGATTGTCGAGAATCATTCACCCCTCTGTCTACTACCCCATGCTACTCATCCATGCGGGAACCAATGATACTGTGAGAGGTGATCCTCAGCAGATCAAAGTGATTGCAGGGCTCTAGGAGCATGGGTGAAGGAGTTCAGAACACAGGTGTGTTCTCCTTGCTCCTTCTGGTCCAGGGTAGAGGCTTGAGCAGAGACAGATGCATCCTGGAGATGAGTACCTGGCTACGAAGGTGGTGTCATCAGGAGGGCTTTGGCTTCCTTGACCATGGGGTGCTGTTTCAGGAAGAGGAGCTGCTAGGCACAGATGGACTCCATCTGTCAAGGAAAGGGAAGAGCATATTCAGACGCAGACTGGCTAACCTAGTGAGGAGGGCTTTAAACTAGGCTTGAAGGGGGAAGGCAACCAAAGCTCACAGGTAAGTCTCAATGTGGGAGACCAGGGGGAAGGGATGGAATTTGAGGGGTGCTGGGACCAGAGATAAAAGAGAGGGTAGTTGGAACATGGAGAGGGAATCAAATAATTGTCTTAAGTGTCCTAATGAAGCCCTAATACCTGAGGTGAATGGATGAGGACAACGCTGGGAGAAAATGCAAGGAGGCAGATGCAATAAAACTGAAAGTCAACAGGGGAAAGTAGGGCAATTGGCTCTGTATTTTAAGTGCCCATACACAAATGCAAGTAGCCTGGAAAACAAGCAGGAAGAATTGGTAGTACTGGCACAGACAAGGAACTATGATATAATTGGAATAACAGAGACATGGTGAGATAGCTTGAATGACTGGAGCTCTGTCACAGATGGGTACAAATTGTTCTGGAAGGACAGGCAGAGAAGAAGAGGGGCAGGAGTAGTGCTATATGTAAAAGAGCTTTATGATGGCTCAGAACTCCATTATAGAAGTGGAAACGAGCCACTTGAAAGTCTGTGGGTTAAGTTTAGAGGAGAGAGCAACAAGAGGGATGTCGTGGTGGGTGTCCACTATAGACAGCCAGACCAGAAGGAGAAGGTGGATGAGAAATTCTATGGACAACTAGCAGAAGTTTCTAGATCACAGGTCCTGGTTCTCATGGGGGACTTCAATTACCCTGACATCTGCTGGGAGGGCAGTACAGCAGTGCACAGGCAATCTGGGAAGTTTTTGGAGACTGTTGAGGACAACTTCCTGGTACAAATGCTAGGGGAACCAGATAGGGTCCTTGCACCTCTCAACCTGCTGCTCACAAACAGAGAAGAATTGATTGGGGAAGTAGAAGCGAACGGAAACCTGTGCAGCAGTGACCATGAGATGGTAGAGTTCAAGATGCTGATTAATGGAAAAAAGGAAAGAAGCAAAACAGACGCTGGACTTCAGAAAAGCAGATTTTGGCTTCCTTAGGGAACTAATGGGCAGGATCCCTTGGGATGCTGATCTGAAGGGAAAATGCATCTAAGAGAGCTGGCTATATTTTAAAGAAACCCTGCTAAGGGCACAGGAAGAGACCATTCTGATGAGCAGAAGGAACAGAAAATGCAGAAGGCGCCCAGTGTGGCTTAACAAAGAACTTTGCACTGAGCTAAAGCATAAAAAGGAAGCTTACAGGATGTGGAATCTTGGACAGATGACTAAGGAGGCGTACAAAGATATCGCTCGGGACTGCAGGGATAAAATCAGAAAGGCCAAAGGACGATTGGAGTTGCAAATAGCAAGGGATGTGGAGGATAACAGGAAGGGGTTCTACAAGTATGTCAATAAAAGAGGATCAGGGATGGCATAGGTCCCTTATGGAATGGGGCAGGTATCCTCATGGTGGAGGATGAGGAAAAAGCTGAAGTTCTCACTGCTTTTTTTTTTTTTAAATTCAGTTTTCACGGGGGGGGGGGGCAGCTCACAGCCCACTACGGTGGGTA
>ML681982.1:5654750-5788011 GCA_007922195.1 Podocnemis expansa
CCCCAGCTCACAGCCCACTACGGTGGGTATGGCAGTTCGGAGAGAAGAAGAGAGGCCCTTGGTGATGGAAGGTCAGGTTAGGGACTACTTAAAGAAGCTGGATGTGCACAAGTCCATGGAGCCAGATGAACTGCATCCAAGGGTGCTGTGGGAGTTGGCCAATGAGATAGCAGTACTGCTGGCCATTATCTTTGCAAACTTGTGGGATATGGGGGAGGTGCCAGAGGACTGGAAAAAAGCAGATATAGTGCTTATCTTCAAGAAAGGGAAAAAGGGGATCCAGGGAATTACAGACCTGGCAGCCTCACCTCAAACCCTGGAAAAATCATGGAGTAGGTTCTCAAAGAATCCATCACGAAACACTTGGAGGAAAATAGTGATCAGGAAGAGTCAGCATAGATTCACCAAGGGCAAATTGTGCCTGACCAACCTCATCGCCTTCTATGATGGGATACCTGGAGTTGTGGAGGCAGGAAGAGCCATTGACTTGATATACCTTGACTTTAGCAAGGTTTTTGATATGGTTTCCTACAGCATGCTTGTTGTCAAGTTAAGGAAGTATGGTTTGGATGTGTGGATTCTAAGGTGGATAGAAAAGTGGCTAGATCAATGGTTTCAGTGAGTAGGAATCAATGGCTCCATGCCTATTTGGTAACCAGGAATGAGTCATGTGCCCCAGGGGTCAGTCCTGGTGCCAGTTCTTTTCAACATTTTAATTAATGATCTGGATGATGGGATAGAGTGCACACTCAGTAAGTTTGCAGATGACACCAAGCTGGGGGAAACAGTAGACACACTGGAGGGCAGGGACAGCACTGAGGGAGACCTAGACAAATTTAAGCAGTGGGCTAATAGAAATCTCATGAGGTTCATGCACTGCTACAGGCTGGGAAACGATCAGCTAAGTAGCAGCACTGTAGAAAAGGACCTGGGGGTCATGGTGGATGGGAAGCTAGATATGAGTCAGCAGTGTGCTCTTGCTGCCAAAAAGGCCAATGGCATACTGGGCTGCATCATTAGAAGTGTTGCCAGCAGATTGAGGGATGTGATTGTTCCCCTCTATTCTGCATTGGTGAGGCCACATCTAGAATACTGTGTCCAGTTTTGGGCTCCCCACTATGAAAAGGACATGGACAAATTAGAGAGAGTCCAGCGGAGGGCAACACAATTGATCAAGCAGCTAGAGCACAAGATTTACAAAGAGAGACTGAAGGAACTAGGCTTATTTAGCCTGTAGAAGAGAAGACTGAGGGGGAATTTGATAACAACCTTCAACTACTTGAAGGGCTGCTCCAAGGAGGATGGAGCTCAGCTGTTCTCAGTAGTAACAGAGGACAAAACAAGGAGCAGTGGTTTCAAGTTGCAGCTAGGGAGGTTGAGGTTGGATATTAGGAAAAGCTTTCTTGCTAGGAGGGTGGTGAAGCATTGGAATGGGCTACCTAGGGAAGCAGAGGAATCTCCATCTTTGGAGATATTTAAGGCTCGGTTAGACAAAACCCTGGCTGGGATAATTTAGTGAGAGTGGTCCTGCTTTTTTGGCAGTAGATTGGACTAAATGACCTCATGAGGTCCCATCTAACCCTATGATTCTATGATCAGAGCTGGCAGGGCAGGAGCACTTGCTCCCCCATCCTCTGCTGGCACTGAGTGGGGTGGGGGTGGTGGCTAGATTATTGTAGGGGTTTTAGGGGCTGAAGCCCATGGTCCCCCTTTTGGCTGAGGTCTAGCCACTTTAGCCCCTGGGATAATCTGGTCCTGGCAGCAATCACAGGACAATGGACTAATCCTTTAATCTAAAAATGCTTTCACTCATTTTTGTTGGGACTATAATAGAGAGAATATTCTTCCAGCCTATATTCACATGCTGCTACTATGTAGTTTTCATGAGGATATGAACTATATTGATAATCTATTTATATGTTACTGAGACCTTTGCATGGAGTGTTGACTAATCTTTCTTCCAGGCAAGAAAAGGCAAAGACTATTATGCTTTGGTAGTGGTGGTTCTACATATTGGAGTCATACTGGAGAAAAATATTGCTTAGGAATGCTAGCCAAAAGTGTTATAGTGGTTTTCAGAGCTTCTGATTTCCCTGTCTGCTTCTGTCCACAATTTTTTAATTAAACTCAGCCTGTATTTATCCCGGTGCTTTAACGTCACCTGCTGTCATAGGCAGTAAGAAGGAATATTCATGGAAGAATGAAGAGATGTTCTACATGGACAAAAGTCATCTTGAACAGACTTCACTACCCCAATTTTAAGACAACTCTTTCAAAAGTAGTCACTGGTTTTGTATGATTCAATGTTTGGAGTATCCAGCTTCTGATGCCAATGTTTGGGATGTCCAACTTTTGATGCCTGAGTTTCAGATGTGCATTCCCCACTGAATTCAATTGTCTTTAGATTATTTGAAAATCAGGCCTTAGTTGTCTGAGTTTGAGAAGACAAAAATTGAGGCACATGGAACCTGTGGTCACATCTGAAGATTTGTCTTCTAGAGTTGTCTGTTGTAGGATAATTAACCAATGGAACAATTTACCAAGAGTTATGGTGACTTTTTCTTCTCTAACAATTTTTAAATCAAGATTGGATTTTTTTCTCAGACATGTGCTGTAGGAATTTTGTGAAAGTTCTATGACCTTCATTACCCAGTGGATCAAACTAGATTATCATATTGGTCCCTTCTGGTCCTGGAATGTATTAATTTTAATTGTCCCAGTGATCATACTACAAGGGAAAAAGAGGATTTTCTTTATTTGCATCTGCTTTGCAAACACATAAATAAAATGCTGTCTTGAATCTGTTCTCTAGTAAAACCACTGAATTATTACAATGCAGTTGTTTATGTATTGACTTACTCATATTTACTATTCCAGGATTTTATGTATGGAATGAACACTCATAAATCCATGTTCTCTAACCTATTTAACAGATATTTCTAGAATGACAACAGGCCAGAGTAAAATGAATAATTTAGTCATCTTACACTGGAACATTGCTACAAAATTGACTTAAAAATAACTTGGATTTAAGAGCTTTATAATTCCTGTGCATTAGTAACTGTCAGACTAGGCAATGGAACATGAGAATTTTTTTTTTTTACACGGCACCACCAGTATATGATAAGAAATAAAAGTGCAGAATGGCTCATTACGCTGCTTTATATTTGGATAATGTCATTTGGTTGACAGCTATACCATATTTTAATGTCGGAAAATGCACTTCAGTTTCTTTACAAGTTAAGGAGAAAGATAATATAAAAGTCATTCTAATACTATATCTAATTAAAAGAACACTAAGTCACTAAGGAAATGATCTTAAAGATACCCTAATGGTCTTAAAGCTACACAAAAAGGATTAGATATCAATGAAACAGGAAGCATTTATCCCAACTGGTTATGCCATATAATATCATTGGATACTTCCTGACTTTGGGCTCTGAAATAAGCAGAGTTATCAATAAGATTTGTGTACAGTTTATTTCATAGATGATTTTGCCTCCTTGTCTAAAACAAAACAATGCAGTGGATTTTCTTTTTATTAGCCTACACTGTGGGTTAAACTTCTTGAACATATAAATAAAATTGTTATCACCAGAAGGGACTTTTTGCCAGTAACTGATCTTTTAGGCTCCTGCAGCAACTTTTATCTGAGCCTGCTGGGATCTGATTGGCTGTTTCCATGAAGACTCTCTAGAATGGCTGGAGGACACATCTTCACTGCTTCTTTTCTGGGTGAGAGGTAGTAGGCCCAAGGGGCCTTTAGTATGGAGTCACTAAGGACAGTTCATCCTGTCCAAGGGTGAAATTAAATCTTGTGTAGGATCAGCACAAGAACATACATACCTATTCTACTTTTGAGGTCTTAAGGAGTATTGAAGTGGTATATAGACTTTCTGCTGGCCTTCGTAGAGCTGAATTTCCCTCTCTAAACACACTTTTCTCCAGTCTTCCTGACTCTTTCAGAAAGGTTATTTTGCTGTCCTTTCCTTATTGTAAATGAAAGCCTTTTTACTGAGTTGGGAAAGCATGAATGACATTCTGTCATTGGAGAGTACAATTTTGTATTTAAGCCATTTGACCGCAATTCAGGATACAGCATCATTTTCTGGCTCTGCCATACTCCTTCTAAGTAACGTTGGTTAAGCCTCTTTATAGCGCTGTGACTCAATAAAATGTGTATAATTATACTTCCCTACTTCACATGGGCATCTCAAAGGAAAAATCCTTAATATTTATGAGCTGTTCAGATACTGCAATAATGGTGGGCATACAAATTCCTATGAGTAAGCATAGGAAAATACACTTTTCTCAATTTAGAATCCACAAGCACAACATTATTCTTCACTTGCTAAGTAACGCTTTAGGGGGAAATTGTTCTGTGAAACTGAAGTGTAACATAAACCCTAACATTTAAAAGTTTCGAGGTGTCATAAAATCTAAGGTTATGTCCACACATACTGTTTAAATTGAAATAACACTGGTTATTTCGATTTAAAAAATGGTAGGTCCACACAATGTTCCCTTATTTTGAAATGAGGAGCTCCCTCATTTTGATATAAGGAAAGTTATATCAATATAATAAAACCTAGTATTATGTCAATATGACAGTTAAATCAAAATTGCTATTTTGAAATAACACAGTGTGGACATGTTATTTCAATTTAATTGTTAAATCAATTTAACACTTTTTGCCCTTCTCCTTCCCAGGTGCTTTCCTTTTTCTATATATTGGGTGGGGGCATGGGCCAGTGAGGGGGCCAAGTTGCCACACCTCCTATGGTGCCCCTCTCCTGAATCGAAATAGCAAGTCCTGTGTCTGGACATGCTATTTCAATTTGGGTTTTTTTGGTGTGGACCTGTTAAACTGATTTAACTTAAATCAATTTAATGATTTTTCTATTGATTTTATAAAATTGATTTAAGTTAAAGTGATTTTACTGTGTAAATGTGGACACAGCCTAACAGTCCACAGGATTCCGCTGTTTCTTTTTAGAGATACAAGACACCACTGGAGTGTGTGAATGTGTGTGTGCTGTAGCATTTTACTTTTGCCATTACCAAAAGAATGAAATAAAAGATGCTTTTTACTCCTTAGGATCATGTTGATAATAGGACTATGGCACATTTTATAATCCCTTGTTATACAGGGTAGCACTAGATAATGAGATCATATTGAAGGCTACATAGAGGCACTGTCACTTTGACCATGACATGCACCTTATAAAAATTAGGTTTGTAACATCTTGCCTAGCATATTCCTATAGTCTAAAACAAAACTAGTAGATTCTGGATAATAATGGTTGAATCTTATTTTCTCAAGTAAACTTTCTAACAATAAGACCAAAACCTCTTAGAGATAAGAGAAATGTATTTAAAGATAATAAGACACATCTCAACTGATTGTTTATTTTAGTCTTAATTTTATCTCCCTCTCATAATAACCTTGTGTCATCTCACTAGTTTGTATTGTTTCATTTAAGTTATTTGAACAGCCATGTATAAGTGTTCTGAACTAATGGTTACAGGGACATACACATCCATTGAGTCAGCACTTAGGAACTGTTGGGCATATAGCAGATGTCTGAGGTTATTAAACTGGTAACAGGAATTCAAGCTAATGATTGGTACCCAGAGATAAATGATGTAACTAGTGGTCTCCAACCTGTAGATCGTGATCAACTTCTGTAAAGCAGTTGCAGTTAAAGCATATGACTATTGCTTCATCTCTGAGCAAAAGGCTGGAGACCACTGACATAAACAGTAACAGGCTATGAGAGGCTGCAAGGTTTCAAATCAGGCCTGCAAAGGAGAGCTTTACCCACAAGATCAAGTGAGCAAATTGCAGCTAGAATTACTGTTCCCTCTAAGCTGTGAGCGTGTGTGCACGCACATAGCTTATGAAACCCACGCACACAACAAAATGAAGTGAGCACAAAAAAACTGAACAGTGTTAATACTGGTGCACACAAAGAAATTTTTTGCACACACAGCCTATGAAGAATTAGAGTGAACATGCTAGAACCACCCCCACCAGCCACACCCACAGACTTAACTGAGTCAGGTGACTAGCAGCAGACTTCTGATTGGACATAACTGGGCATAAAGTTTTCTATTGCTGTTCCCATTACCCCTTGTCTCAGCAAGTAGTTATTACAGCTGCTACACCTGAGTTCAAGTTTCTGCTTCTTTGTTCCAGTTACCACACTGAGATCATTGCTCCTGCCTCCTTGTCTGGCTTCTGTTCCTAGCTCCTGGTCCCTTACCCTAAAGCTAGTGTTTCACTTTGGCATGGCTTCAGGCTGAAACTGGCTTACTCCTGATGGGGCTAACAACTCTGACCCTGCCACTGCTTTGAACTCTGATTTTGATCTTTTTGACTCCTGACTGCAACCCTGGCTTGTCAGATTGTCCCATTATGGGCTCTGACATAAAGGGATATTAACAATCTGTTATTACATTAGTAGTGGAAAATTAAGCTATTGTTTGATGTGATTAATACTTTGGAAATAGAAAGCAGACAGGCAAGTGAGCTATACATGGAGTTCAGTGTGAGATCATTATATGAATGGACGCAGGCAAGTCAAATATTCAGTGTGGCTGTATTGTAATGTGCCTGAAATGCTGAAGTTCTTTCACCATCCATAGCTATAAGTTAGCAATCAAAAGAATGGACTGTTGAAAATGGAGTTACAAAAAAACATTTACAATGATCATATTAAATAAAGTAATCCCACATTGTTTTAAGCTTCCTATTCCATTTCTTTTGTTGTCTTTCATTTTAAAAGCTGGTATCACACATTTAGGTCTTTGAGAACAGAGGACAATATAATAACGGTTGAGTCATAACTTGTCGTGTTTTATTTCCACATAAAATTCAAGCAGGCAGAGCCAACGGTTCAGACACAAGTGACCTTTATCGGGGATTATTATGAAGTAAAACTGTCTTTAAAACAGTTAAGCTATGGCCTTTGTTGTATACAAACTACCCTCCTGAGGAAAGCTGTTTGTGGCTGAAATGTCAGGTCTACCCTCTGGTACAAACCACTGGAAGTGAGAAGTAACTTATGCCTAAAGCATTATCTTTTAATGAGTTTTTCTCCTAACTTGGAATGCTGTGGGATGTACCATTAGCCACTTGGCCGTTGTGCCAGAAGAGATGGTTGTGTGCATTACCCCAGTACGTTCCAGTTGTCAGCAAATTGTCAGCCTTCCAATAAACAAAGTAGAGTAACTCTTTTCCAATCTATAAGTATTGGAATTATTAGATTCTCCATGTCATGCTATACATCACTGTATCTCATACAAAAAGTAAAGGACAATTACAATACATGAAACATTGGTGGAAATATGTTTCTAGTTTGTGCAGCTTGTTTATTAAAAAAATTATATGTAGTAAGTGGTGTTAAGGAAAATGATATTGCTTAATTACTTGATCATTTGGGCACTGTAGCTGTAATCTATAATTGCATTATCACTACTGGCCATGTAAATACATGGCATTGCAAATACTATGTAATCATAAAATCATTAATTACTTGGCTTTGTCTAAAAATAAAACTGTCCTAAGATCTAATAGCCTGACACTTATGCTAATATTTGATGTCAAATATAATTTCCAAGTAAACTGATTGCAAACTGTAATTGCTGTTCTGCATTCTGGCCCTGGACCAAAGCCTACTAAAATTAATGGGAGTTTTTCCATTGACTCTGGAGCAGCCCTTTGCTCCCTGTAGCTTTGCCTATGAAGCATCAGAGTACAGCAGTGTTTCCCAACCAGTGTGCAGCCAAGCCTGAGCAAGTGTGCCAAGGAATTTTTTGAAAAACTACTTGCAGTTCTGGATTGACTCATAAATATTCATGGATTCATTTGGAGACCAGGGGCGTTGCTGGTGTTGGGCACGCCGGGGCACGTGCCCTGGGCCCCAATGCCAGTGCCCCGGATCTCTGGCCCAATCGGGCTGGGGATCTGGGGCCCGATCTCTGGCCAGCCATGGCCGCAGTGGCCCTGTCCCCGGCCAGGGATTTGGGGCCCGGCTGGCCACCCGGCAGGCCCTGCCCCCTGGCCAGGGATAGGGGCCAGGGGGGGCCACACTGCCGCAGACAGCTACGCCGCAGCTGGGCCAGGCCAGAAGCAGCTGCAGGCCGCCGGGCCCCGCGCCAGGGACGGGGCTGCCATGGCCACCGGCGAGCAGGCCCCAGATCCCCAGCCGGGGATCTGGGGCCCGGCGGGCTGCCCGCGGCCATTGCTTCGTCATCCCTGGCCAGGGATCAGGGGCTTGGCTGCAGCCTACCCGCCTGCAGTGGTGCGGCCTCCCTGGCCCTATCCCTGGCCAGGGGGCGGGGCCTGCTGGCTGGGGGTGGGGCTGGCCAGCTGGGGGCGGGGCCTGTGCCTGGGCCTGTGCCCTGGGTCCCTTCCCGCCCCAGCACCGCCCCTGTTGGAGACTATATAGTTCTGTGCCTCAAAATAATTAAATGTATCAAGGTGTGCCATGACAGAGAAAAGGTTGGGAACCACTGGTCTATAGGAAGCTAAATATATAGCCTGACTTAAAGACAAACACCAAGTACCCAGAAGTTAACTGACGTCAACTGAAGTTAACTGCAGTCAACATATGGAGTTACCTATTTTTAGGCACTTAGTTTTAAAAATCATGGCTGTTTTTTAAAAGTAGGCTTTTCTCTTAACAATGTTCAATATACATGTTTACACCTTAGTATACATCAACTCTCCTAATTTGCTATGTGCATGCATGATGTGAAGTGTACCACATGACATGGCATTGTGAGATCAGAGGTGATTCAATCAATTGCTCCTTGGGAGTCTTGGCACAGATATATACCTTATTGTAGCTGCATACCTCATTGTAATTCGTAAAGGCAAAATGGCTGAAGATTTAAAAATTGAACAATAACAGCCAGTGAAACTGGGGGATGGTTCACTCTTGTGACATGGCTGCCCCTTTGGAACTTGTCAAAATTATAAAGCTCTCAGCTATACTTTCAGCTGTTCCCAGTATCTCACTCTGACTCTTCAGACAATTGTATGTGGCGCTCACTCAGGAAAGAAATCATGAAAATCTGGAAGTTTACATGAAGGATAAGAACTACCAAGGAAGAGTTTTATCTGACGGTAGAACTTTTGCAAAACATGTTGTCATTGAAACGCTATTAATCAAGTAAAATAAATATGTATTTCATAAATTCCATTTTGATTTTCCCCTTTCATTTTTGATGGGTTACAGCTCATTTACTAATATTAAGTAAAGAATAATTAATAGGACATTCACCCTTATATATATATATATATATATATCTCCATATAATGTTAAGATTAAAGCTTTTTTATTGGATTACATGTGCCAGATGTTACAACAGTGAAAAGGAACTGTAAAATTGAAGGGTCAAAATTAAACCAGTGAATGAACAAAGAAAGAATATACAAAACAAGGAAGCAAAAACTCTCAAAAAATAGTCCACATAATGACTGTGGCAGTTGCTGGTTTCAGGCAGTCTGTGCTCAAGAAGCAATGTTATACAATTATTTGTTAGTTTATCTGGAAGGTGTAGGTTTGTTCTAACACACTGAGGTGTCAAAGATATTGTATATCGGTAATGATGTCTGAGGTTTGGTCTGGACTATGAAGATGTCAGAATGACTTTGTCACTCAAAGACAAACAAGGAGTCCTCTGGCACTTAAAGATGAACAAATTTATTATTGCATGAGCTTTCATGGGAGAAGGATTGTAAATCCACACTCCAGAGTGACAGAGTTATGCCAACCTAATCCCTAGTGTAGACAGTGCTATGTCAATGGGAGGGCTTGTCCTGCACCTTTTGGGGAAGCAGTGTACCTACAACAATGGTACAACTTCCACTGAGAGCTGAAAGGTTCACATTTAATGGCTATATACTTGATAGTGTTATGACTCAATCCATCATAAAAGAGCATGGCAATTAACATAACACACAGGGCAAGTAGATTAATTTTAGTGAGAATCTAATATGATTATACTGCCTCCAGCAGTGTATTCTGTCCCACTGCATCTAAGAAAGTTGAAATGCCCCATAATGCATAAGGTTAATAGTGGAATGAGGAGTTAAGGGGATTTTTTTCTGATAACAGATGACAGTCTTATCTCATAACTAATTAATATGCTTGTTGAGTTAGTTATTGAAAAGAAGATATTGATAAAATTATGCTTAATGAAGCATAAAAAGAAATATTTGGCTAGATGATTTTCCAAGAATGTTCAAAATAATCACGTCTTTCAGATTTGAGAAGTCT
Source organism: Podocnemis expansa (assembly GCA_007922195.1). Lineage (NCBI taxonomy): Eukaryota > Metazoa > Chordata > Testudines > Podocnemididae > Podocnemis > Podocnemis expansa. The sequence goes on from ML681982.1 coordinate 5,665,040, forward strand.
ATCGTTTTATCTGCCATTGATGAAGAGAGAATATTGGACTAGAATGAGAATGTCTGCTCCTGTATTTCAATTCCTATATTCCTACGTCTAGCTATTGGATTATTGGGAAATATTTAGAGAACCCAGTGCTCCCAATAAGTAAAGCTTCAGCTTGAAATTGATCTAGTTGACTCAAAAGCTTACAAAGAGCTTTATCTCTGCAGTTATTTAATCTGCCCCTTGGTTTCTTCACGAGTGGTATTTTTAAAGACTTCAGAAGAGCTTCTTTAGCTTGACAGTTAAGAATATTTGATGAGCATAACTGAAGATTTGAAAATTAAACAGCAACATGATTGAATTAATATTTTGACTAATGATGAACACCAGCAATAAGGCTTTTCAATTATGTGGATTACTAAACGAGGCTATGGGATGCAGAGAAATATAATATTATACAGTTTCAGGATATCACACTAAGGGAAAAATTCTGTAAAATAATTTGAGTAAGCACTAAGCCATTAGTCTGACAGTAATATACAGCTAATGAAACAGCTGTTGGAGTCTTACATCCATTTATCATTCTGTATATATTTCATCAAAGCTTTTTATTTGCCTATTCTTTATAACTGTAAGACTCAGCCTTAGAGTAACTTTTCTTTTATGTGCAGTAAATAAAAAATTAGTTTGTATCCATGCTTCTGCTGCAATCATTTGTAAGTTATGGACAGATGAGTAAAAGATGTCAAAGGGCTCTTCTTTTATTCTTCATGTGATTGATCATATTGGGCTAGATTCTGCTCCCCTAGAAATCAGTGAAAGTTTTTCCCATAATTTGCAGGCCCATATCCTGACCCTGGGAATTTCATAGATTCTTATGGCCAAGATTTTCAAAAGCAATTAAGGATTTGGATGCCTCGTTTTCTGGGTGTCCAATGAGGAACATCTCAAATGGGGCATGAAGTGCCAAACACTGGCCCTCTGGAAATCAGATCTCCTTAAGATGTCAAGCTGGGCGTCCAAAAAATAAGGTACTCAAGATCATTAATTTTATTTAAATTCCTTGGCCATATTAATATGTACCGTACTATCAAATCATAGCACAATGGCAAATGTAAACTAGTTTCCTTCTGCATTAATTTACTCTTATTATCCAAAGACTTCTTAATATTTATAAATTAAAAGAGACCCAAATGATTTAATGAGTTAAAAAGGCATCATAATAGAAAACAAATCAGGTTTCATTAGGAGAGATATGCCATGGTAAACCTTTTGACATCTGACAAAGTGGGATTTTCTCCCATGAAAGCTCATGCAATAAGTATGTTTGTTAGTTTTTTTGTTAGCCACAGGATTCCTTGCTTGTTTTGCTAAATCTTCTTTGTATTTGATTAATATCACCCAGTGTTTCAATTTGGCCAACAGTCCTCTGTAAGTAAGCATATATGTCATTTCATTTTTTTTTCTTGAGAGCAGATCCATGCCATTTTCTAAGCCACTCCTTTCTCTATACATTGAATAGACTACTTCTTCTATTATGCCAAGCAACGTGGTTCTCTTCAAGGTCTTCCACAAAGCCTACTTTTGCAGGCTTAGGGCCTTCAATCATACACTCTTCATGCTGGGAACAGTTTGGTTTTTTTACATTATATGTGTTTGTGCAATGTTATTGTAATGGAACTTTAAGCTCTATTTGCGGGCTGTGGTTACTACTGCCATATTATAATATTGAATATTGCCCAAACTGGCTCTTGGGACAAAAATTCCATATTTGAAAGAGGCAAAAACCATTTGTGTGGGAATGTTAAGTTGATTTTCTTCTTTTATTATTTAAGAAAAAACAGTCAAATGTTGCAAGTTGTTCAGTGGTTTAGTTTGTTGTAGTTAAAAGAGAGAAGGATAAATCCAATAAGTCTGGAGAGAAGGATTAATGGACAAAGTACAGGCGAGGCAGACAAAAGTGCACAATAAATTCCTTTAACATATATTTTTGTAATTCATCATATGACTCTACAGTTTGTCATGTAGATGTCACCTGAGCATACGGAGGGGTGAAAAGAGAGCACCTGGTTTAACTTTAAAAAATGATAGCAAGCCAGATATATCCATGGCACAACCTTAGTGAAGTTAGCAGAATTACATTAGGGATGCATTTAGCTCAAAGACTCTTACTCTATTGCAGTCCTCAGACAGTTGCCACCATTTTTACTCAGTCACCATCTCAACACCATTATGCAATTTTGTATCCCCTCAAAGATATTTCTCCTTGAATGTCATTCTGTGGAGATGCTTACTGGCTAAAATGTCACTAAAAGGGTCAGTAAAAAAAAAAAAAGCTCTTAACTATGGAACAGATGCACAAGTGCACCTTGACCTGAATGTATTATGGGTTCACAGCTGTTATCACACTCCGTGGTCTCAAATTTGCACCTGCTCATGTGGTGTGCTCCTGTCAATTGCTGGCAATTCACTCTTGCAGTGTGGAGCTTCTCAAATTCAAATCCAGCCTGTTGGCATTTTTCTCACAACAATTTAATGATGATTTCTCCTACATTTGTGTGTCTTGTGAGCTCCTCTAAACAGATCACTAGAATGCTTTAAAACTCTTTTGTTACTTTTTCTAATTTCAATATATGCTAGAAATGAAGGCAGGTATATGTTGCACATACAAGCAGTTATACTCCTGAGTCAGTCCACTCCAACCTCTTGCATGCAATCGGTCCCAGGCAGTGGGTGTATGCCCCCTGGCTACTTGAGGGATGGTCCCCCAACAAGCACCCCAGCCCCAGTTACCACACCAGGAGCCCCTGTCTGCAGAGACTAGGAACCACTCCCAGCCATCACACACTCAAGTCCATCCATTTAACAAAGAAATAGATTGCGCCCAGCCTCTTTCTCACACCCTCTAAAGATCACACAGCTTTAGGTAAAACAACTACTAGTTTATTATTGATCAGATTATTATTCTAAGTGACAATATGGCCAATCATGGAAGAATCACAGTATAAGTAAGTCAGGAGAGACCACAAGAACATAAAAGGCAAAATACACATGCTAACCTAATGCTTCTACTTAAACTAACTTCATAGTCCAAACAAGTTTATGCTCAAGGTGCTTGGCTCAGTTGGCTGTTAGACGCTTGCACAGCCAGTCTCTGCCTGAGACCAGGCAGGGCCCATATCTTGCTTGAAGTAGCTTCAAGATGGAGAGTCCCAGCTCAAAAGCCCCTTAATACTTCCAGGTTTCAGTCTTTGTTTCCAAACCCCTCAGCCGCTCCCTTTCAGGGCTAAGGTGGTCCCTTTATCTCTTCACAGACACCTCCATTAGCATACCTTTGCACCTTCCAGCTAGTTGTTTGCTCACTGCTAATGGGAGAGACCTCTGTCTGTTCCCTCATCCCTGAGCCATAGACAGCATGGTACATATTTGTTCACACGTATGAAGTTCTAGGAAACATATCATCATAGAAATCATGTAGAATGGGTCATTAGCATCCATAATGCAACATTGCATGGGGTAACTGGCAGCAAATCATACTATTCCAGTGTATAAGTGAACAGGAAAATCATGTAGATCATAACCCAGGCTGCACAGATGTGTACACTGTCACAGGGCGGACTTGCCCACACACTGGGAATTGACTTGGATTAAGGTAGAGTGTGAGTTTAAAGTGAACTACCTTAGCAGAAGCACTTGTTCCGGAGTTAGACTACTTTATTCCACATTAGTTTAATCCACTTTAGAGACACAATCCCTGCGAGAGTATATTTTTCAGTATGTAACATAGTGATCCTATACTCTCATTTATTGCAAGCTTATTTTACCAATACATCCTTTCACAGCTCTGTTACTTTGTTTATGAGAAGAACAAGCAAGGAATCCTGTGGCACATTTAAACACTAAAAAAATTGTTCATTGCATGAGCTTGGGAGAAAATTTGTTAAAAAAACCAAGAAGTCGTGTGGCACTTAAAGACTAACAGATTTATTTTCGCATGAGCTTTCATGGGAGAAAATCCCACTTTGTCAGATGCTTCGAAGATGGGTGAACTTACAGAATGGAATGAAAATAAATGCAAGGGGGTGTAAAACATGGATCAGGTCATACAGTAACAGCAAATCAGAGCAGTTGTTAGGTTCAAACCCTGGGAAGCCTGAAGTCAAATTACCTTTTGTAATCGGAAAAGAACCCATAGTCTCGATTGAGTCCTGCTTTCACACAATTTAATTTGCATATTCATTCAAGTTCAGCTGTTTCTCTTCGAAGTCTTGATGTCCCAGTCACATCTCTGATGATGGTCGTTAACAAATCATTTATCGAGTGATTAGAGAGATGGAAGTGCTCAGCAACTGGTTTTTTTGTTTTGTGATTTCTGATATCAGCTCTGTGTTCATTTATTCTTTTGCGCAGGGATCGTCCTGTTTGTCCAATGTATAAGGTGTTGGGGCATTTCTGGCACATCATGGCATAGATCACATTAGTAGATGAGCAGGTAAATGAGCCTTTGATGGAGTAGCAGGCTTGATTAGGACCTATGCTGGTATCTATTGTGCAGATATGTGGGCAGACTTAGCAGTGTGGTTTGTTGCAGGGTTGTGTGCCTGCTTTAATGTTTCTGTTGTTAGATCTGTAGTTGCTGGTGAGTATCTGTTTAAGATTGGGTGGCTGTCTGTAGGCAAGGAGAGGTCTCCCAACACTTGAGAGAGTGAGGGATCATCTTTTAGAATAGGCTGTAGGTCCTTAATGATCTGTTGCAGAGGTCTGACTTGAGGATTGTATGTGGTGACTAGTGGTGTTCTGTTGCTTTCTTTCTTGGGCCTCTCCTGTAGTAGCTGACTTTGGGGAACCCGTCTAGCTCTGTCAGTTTGTTTTTTTTACTTCTCCAGGTGGGTACTGTAGTTTCAAGAATGCTTGATAGAGATCCTCAAGATGTCTGTCTCTGTCTGAGGGATCAGAGCAGATGTGGTTATATCTTAGGGCTTGGCTGTAGATAATGGATTGTGTGGTGTGTTTAGGATGGAAGTTCGAGGGATGTAGGTAACTATACTGATCAGTAGGTTTTCGGCGTAGGGTGGTGACGATGTGTCTATCCCTGACTTGCACTGTAGTGTCGAGAAAGTGGATATCCTGTGTGCATCATTCCAGACTCAATTTGATTGTGGAGTGGAAATTGTTGAAATCTCTGTGAAAATCTTCAAGATCATCCCTGCATGTGTCCAAATGATGAAGATGTCATGAATGTAGCATAGTCAAAGAAGAGGTGTTTTGGAATGAGACTTGAGGAAACCTTGTTCTAAGTCACCCATAAAGATGTTGGCATATTGTGGGGCCATGCAGGTGCCCATAGCAGTGCCACTGACTTGGAGGTATAAATTATCCTCAAATCTGAAGTGGTTGTGGATGAGCACAAAGTCACAAAGTTCAGTCCCAGGCTGTGCTGTGGCATCATCTGGGATGGTTCTTCTAATAGCTTGTAATCCATCCTTGTGTGGGATGTTGGTGTAAAGAGCTTCTACATCCATAATGGCCAGAATGGTGTTTTCTGGAAGCTCACCAATGGACTGTATTTTCCTCAGGAAGTCTGTGGTGTCTTGAAGATGGCTAGGGATGTTGATAACATAGGGTCTGAGGAGGGAGTCCACATAGCCAGATAGGCCGGCGGTAAGAGTGCCAATGCCTGAGATGATGGGGAGTCCAGGGCATTGGCAGCTTTTGGGGTAGGTGAAGCAGGCAGCCACCTAGGGCCCCAAGCAATAAGGGACCCCATCCTCAATTTGGTGGACAGAAATGAAAATTATAGAAAAAGGTAGAAATTGTTCCTAACTAGCAGAGCTAGGAGGGCTGGAAGCATAAGCACTTTTCACTCTTGGCTCATCAAGGCAAGCTATCATTAGGATCTGTGCTTCGTCTGAATTGCAGTTTCATCATTATCTGCCCATCACCTTTGCACTGGCATGCTAAAAAAGCAGGAGCAAGCAATAGATAGAACAATAGCAGAACTTTTCCAGTGGCCTCAGCTTTTAGTTCCTCAGTGTGGCCATTTTTTCTACCATTTTTTAATTTTGTGAAATATTACTTTTTCCTTTTCTTTTTTGCCGTTTCCTTTGATTTTTGTAACAATTTTTACTTTGGCTTTGGTTAGCTCAGGTTACTAGGTAGGTCTATATAGGCCGCTACATATAAATACAGTGCGGCCCTTAGGCAATAATTACACCTGTGTGTGATGTCTGTGCTAGCAAAGTAACTGTATTTAGACCCAACAAATAGCCTTATAGTTGTAGACCCCTCCAGTTGTTTATTGCCAGCGTGTCTATGTTTATTGTTACAGACGGTACGTCCATGTGGTTTTTATTTAATCCAAAAAGAAGCCACAGTTATCCTGGCAGATAAATGGTACAATCAGTAACATGTTCCAACACCCAAAGGCTGCAAAGGAGAGCAGCATGTTCTTTTCTACTTTATGAAGCAAAATATTAAACTGTCCACATCAGCCTTTAGTTATAAAGCCTAAATTTTGTTCTATTATAATTGTAAATGGATGGCACTGCATGTTGTGGCTGACAATGGAACTTCAGTGTTTCTTTTACTTTGAACAAAATAAAGGCTTGGATCTGGTCAAGGGATAAAAAGGGAATCTATAACCTTGGGCTTTAAAGCTAGATCAAGGAAACCAGCCTTGGGTATCACATCATCTCTTCCTCTTTTACGTTTCACATGAAGAAAACTCTTCTCATCTGGCATTTTTATTAAGGATCTTCAGTTTCAAAGCCACAATTTTTCAATTTGTTAATAAGTAGTGTTAACATGCTGTGTATATTATTGTATGAATTCAAAAAACGTACATTTCTGTAACCAGAAGTCAAGTTAAAGAGGAGCATAGACAAATGGTGTAGTTCTTGAAAAAGATGCCCAAATTTCTCTTAATTATGATACAATAGAACTTATGCTATTAAAAGAAGAAAACCGCCCTCCTTATCTTTCTTGTCAAATGGATCCTATTTTCAGGATCACCCTGAAATGCTATTGATCTCTTTCTCTGCCTCTCACCTGGGCAAGCTGAACAGCAGAAGGTCATTCAAGCTTCCAGCCTTCTATTTCTATTTTTTTAAAGCTTGATTTTGAAAGTACATTTAATTATTTATTTAAACGGCACATCAAATAAAACATGTAAATAAACTTTTAAGCTCTGTCTCTAATATGCAAGTTATGTCACTAATTCATTAGGTTGTCACTGACTTATTATACAACTTTTCAGTCATGTGGGTGATTTGGATCCATATTTCAGACTTTAGAATATAAATATCTATTTTATTAAGAGCAGCTTATTTATAAAAATTAGATTAAATGTTCTCCTACAGTTTTGCTACTTCAAATGAGGGTTTGCCTACAGTGTACCATTCAAAGACAAAGCTACCTATAAAGATTTATGTCTGACTTGCAGTATTTTAAGCATTTGGTGTTCTTTTGCCCTTACCTAGATGGATTCTCTCCTTTTCCTTTCTGGGGCAAGGGGAGGGGAATGAACGGAAAGAATGATAAATCAGGTTCACACTGTCAGCATGGCAACCTGGGCCTTCATCTTCTGTCTCTCCCAGTGATTCTGTCTATACTATAGGGCAGGCACATCAATCAGAGTTCTGGGTCTCTGAAGTTAGGATATCGTGCCTCAATTCTTACCCTGTTGAAGCCATGGGGAAATCACTATAAGGAGTCAGGAAAAAAAACCACTCAACTGAGAATAAGGGATAGCTGAGGCAAAATATCTCATTGCATACAAGGCAAAAACAGCTTTACATAAAATAAAATGATTGTCTAATTTACTCAATTATTATTTTCAACATTTATATAAATTTCTTTATTTCTTTTATAATGAATGATTAATTGAATCTGGATATTTTTTTTTTGAGGCAACAGTGATAAAAATCCTTCCCTGGGAAAACTTCTTTAGGTTAATATAAATTGGAATACATTATTTACCATGTATACTGCATCATATCTGGTGCCTGATAATACACTCTATTTGTGTACCCTTGAAAACTGCACTTGTTTGTGGGATCTTCAAAAACTAGACCTCATAATCTGTGGGCAACTGGTGCAGCAGTGAGTTAAAGTGAACCAAAGGGTTTTTCTAGATTAACGCAATTAGTGCTAGTGTAAATACACCAAGGTATATGGTGTCATCACTTGCTTTTGCCTTCTGTAATTCCACAGCCTACAATCAAATTACGATGTAACAAGCCTTGAAATTCCTAGTTCTTCCTCCCTAAATTCCTCCCACCTGCCAAGCAGATAGACTTCTTGTTTTACTCTTTTCACTACCCTGAATAGATTTTTAGAGAAGGGATTTTCAGTGTAGATCAGCCCTCAGGGTTTAGAGTTGTAAGGAAAAGTCCATTCAGAAAGGCCTAATATCTTTGGGGGATCCTGATGTTCTATATATCTGGATGCCATTTAGTCATATACCATTGCCACATATTTTGGTGCAACACAGAGATATTTATCATATTTATTTCCAAGAATATCTCCATTGCTTTAGGCATAAAGGCAATATCAAATAAATCCAGTTTAAACCCCCTAGAAGTTGTCCCTTTGATTCTTCCTCTCTCACTGTTGTAATACAAACAGGCTGCCAGATGCTCCCTTTTTCGTTTATCAGCTCCTGAATTGTCAGTAAGTAAATACATAAATAAAAATAAAAATAAAAATAAAAATAAAAATAAAAAAATACAAGCCTCAACCAAACCAAACCAATCCCTAACACATTTCTGATTATTTGATATTTTTCTTGATAGCTAGTAATGTTTCCAAAGCACAGCACAGGTGTTCCTTCATGAGATATGGAAATAGGAAATTTACTACTTGTTAAGATTCAAAATGTCCAAGAACTATGCCAGTTTTTTAGAGATTTATCAACTGAAAGGCACTATTATAATCTTTGATTTGTGATGTCTGTTCCAGAGCTTTGTGGTTATGAAAATACTCAGCATTCTGTGACAAATGTTGAATCTGTTGCTTGTGTGTTAAGTATCTTTTTACTCTGCACATGGTCCCTGTGAAATAAGGGTAGGCGTATCAAGTCTAAAACAGGTGGGGGGGGGCATGCAGATTCTCTGCAGTACTGTGACCCAATCCCTACCATTGGAGGGTTGTCCCTGTCTCTGTCCATTTTTGCCCCTTGTGTTTAATCCAGTGTAAGTTTAAATATCTCAAGTAGTGAAGGCTTATTACTCACTAAATGTCAGCGGGGTTTTCAACTAGCTGCTTATTTCAAGCCTCCTCCTTTGTGTGTGTGTGTGTTTGACTATGATGGTAACTTCACCTTTCAGTGGATCACATTCTGTCCTTAGCTGCACAAATGCATCTCCCATTTGACCCAATTCTCATCTCACTTATGATAGTATAAAAATTTTTGTAATTCCATAGCTCCAGCACAGTTTCTCTTGATTTACAGAGGAAAGGGAAATTATGTCCACTGAGTTCTCTGAGAATGGTGTCCTTGAACTGAAACCAGTATTTGACCCAGTAAGTAATTCTACAGTAGGACTAATTTTCTTATTGTCTATGCAGAACAGCAGCTCATGAAGCACAAAGGAAGGGATTTATGAGTCATGCTTTCAGTGTTTCAGCAGAACTCTAAATGTGTCTAACCTTCCCCTGCTAATGCATCCCCAAAACATAGCATTTTCTTTATTAAACATACAAGAGAAGCAATAACTTGCATTTACTTGAATTTTAGATTCCAACCACTTAAAGCTTTTAAACCAATCAGCTGGAAGTGATTTTTTCCCCTTTCATGTATGTATGCATGTAACCTTTACCTCTGAAATTATTTTGCTAGAAAGATTTTGTTGACTTGGAATGCTGCCTCCTCGCTCCCTAGAAAATTTCCCCTAATTGAGGTAACATTATTAGGCTGAAAAAGTAGAAAAGTTGAAATGACCTTCATCTGTGCTCAACATTGCTGATGGATTTAGAGGTAGCTGCTGAGGCCCTAAGCCTATTGCCCCATACTCCAGCTTCCAACCGTACTAGCACAAGCTACTATCTCATTCGTGCTCCAACTAAATAGGATTAGGTTAGTTCAGTATTTGGACAGGTGAACTATGGTAAAAGTTTCAGGAAGCATTGTTAGTGATTCAGAAAGTGGCAAGTTCCAAATGGGCAGTTGTGCTAGTCTAGTAAAGCAAAAAAAGCAAGGAGTCTTATGGCACTTAAAGATTAACAGGTGGCAGTCTTCTTTCGGACATTAATAGAACCAGTGTCATTGCATGGTGTTTGGGGCCTCTGTTAAGTACTCAAGATGGAGTGTTTCTAAGGTCAGTCCCTAATTAGTTATTTATTATGTCATTCTTAGATACATCCCATCCCAACCTATATTTATATATGCATGATAACTCTGGGAGCAGAGATGATGTCATGGCTGTTTAGCAGTGCACAACAGCAGTTGACAACTGTATAGAATGAGAGAAGAAAAATACTTTAACTAAAGAGTAAAGAGGACTTCGGATGCAGAGAATTAAAATAGAATATGCCCAGGAGATTTGGATTAAACTCCCCTGCTCTTACAAAAAGTGCTACAAAATCATTAATGACAAATATGCTGGATGTTTGCTTTATATCTCATCTGATATAAGCTACAGCAGCAAAGTTATGAGATGCTAGCCGGCACTGTCTGTTAGAGTAACCATTCTGAAGATCAAGTAGAAAGAAAAGACTACCAAATTTTCTAGTAAAATTGGCACAGTGTATGATTTTGGATTACACCCATGCAGAAAACATAGTTTTGCATGAAGGTACATGAAACCAGATATTAACCTGACGGTTGTAAACAATTTCATTCAAACTGGAAATTGAACCTGAAAAGCTTTGTCTATTTGTGCACATTTAGGCATGCACTCAAACAACATGAATCAAATCCATAGGGGAAATTGTTTTTTGAAAATGAATTTCACAGAGGAGTGCTTGAAAATACCCTGCCCACTTCTGAAACTTTGTAGCAGCCACATAGGAGAGAAGTATACCTTCTGAAGTTGGGCTGCCTGTGATCAACAGCACTTTGCAGATGGCTGAAATTCAAAGAAAAATATCATGTTGCTGCTTCAGCCCAGCAGCTGCACACTACAGAGCTCCACAGGCAGCAGGAGGACTGACTGCTTTTCTGTTCTGTTTAAGTTTAAAATGCTAAAGTGAGTGAGAATGACTCTATTGCAGGTGAACTTTGCACCCATGTATTTGTGTATAATTGGAAATTCCTTATGTATATTGAAATCAAATTTAAAATGAACACTTTTGTTTGGGCGGAGGGGGGTGATGCTACAATGATATTATAGTATTGTGTATGGGTGTTTGTGCACCATTAACTCAAGCAGGCAGCCAAGGGAGAATTTTTGCTCAGGTCAAGTCACAAGGGCTTCTTCTTTAGAAACTGGAGGATCTGTTTTCCCTCCCCAGTGTCTCTGTGAAGGTCTAACTCAGGGGTCTCAAACTTGCAGCCCAAGGGCCACATGCAGCCCCTGAAGTTACTTCTTGTGGCCTGCAACAGCACTATCGCTATCAATATTTGCAATACTGTTGTATGTAAAGGTTTCAGTGGTGCAGCCCTTGGGCTAATGTACTAGTCCTCATACAACCCTCGTGGTGATTTGAGTTTGAGACCCCTGTTCCAACTGGCCCTGGGGTGCACCATCTTGACAATAACAAAGTCCTAGTCAGTCATAGATATTTTAATATATGTTTACTCCCTCTCCCTCCTTTTTTTCCTTCTCTTGCACAGTATTTTTATAAGAAACTTAAGGAGGTTTATTTTTGGTATAATAATTCAAAAGTCATTGACGTCAATAGGAACTAGGTCCCTTATATAATTAATGCTGCACAGTGGACTCACCCCTAACTATACATGAATTATTACACTGTAAATCACATCCTGTCATGATTTCCTGATTTATTTAATGCTTTTTTTAAAGAGATGCACGTAGCCACAAATACAGCTATTGTCTGAAGAAACTCTGCTTCTTGAAAATAACAGTTGCTTTAATATTTTGGTGCCATTTATGAAATTTAAACCAGCAAAAAACTGTGTGCAGGTATAGGAATGTTGTGACTATTTGGATTACATTGAAATTAAAAGGGCAGTTTCAGGAAACAATACACCCAAAATAATCAGGTTCTCACTATTGATTTTTCCTCTCCTTTCCCCTACTCAGACAACGTGGTGCTAGCAGTATATAACGAGACATGAATGTAGGGAGTGTGCATATGAAAATAGTCATTCTAATCACATTTCCCCCCACATTGTAAGGTGGCCAACATTTTTGACAAACCATTCAACAAATCTCTGGTGAAATGTTTTGGTATCCGGGTTTATAAATCTGCAGGCTGTTTCATTAATAAGCAGAGCTGTGCAGCTATTGAAATAACTCCTCCAAAACTGGCTAACATGCCATACTGCAATATCATTTCTAGAAACAGCACTGCTAGGTTGATGATATAATACCAGCAAATTACTGGTTCTGGCACTGACAGATTGTGGGTAGAAGTACCACTTCTCAGAAGCAGTGCTCTCTGGATTCATGAGCAATCTCTATCATGGAAAAGGCATTTCCTTTCCAAACAATATCATCTTGCCACTGATCCCTTTCCCTTCTTTCCACATGCAATCCTATTTACCTGATTAGGTGTGTCCTGAACCTTGGATTTTAATTTTGCTCCCCTGATATCCTCCTCTAATCTGATTCTGCTCGCTGCTGGGGAGATTCAGACAAATGAAGGACATGGGATTGGGGAAAAGCAAACCAAGAAAAACAAAATCCAAAGGGCTTTTTTTCCATGACAGCAAATATTAATAATTTTCTTGTTAATCAATTTTCTTTTATGTACACCATTGATTATGGCTCCTATTACTGTAGGATCTGGGCACTGCCCGCATATTAATTAATTAACCTGACAACACCAATGCAAGTTAGGGAAGTACTATCTCCATTTCACAGTAAGAGGAACTGAGATACAGAAGGAGTAGGTGGCTTGCCACAAGACATCTAAGCCAGTATGGAAATTGATCCCAAGATAGATCTTCTGAGTAGCAGTCCAAAGCCTTAACTCTGAGACTATTCTTCATTTAATTTATGCAATTAACCTGTAGTTTAATGTGTCATATTTCTGTTTATTTCATAGGAAAAATGTTGGCTACCATGCAACGCGGGGGGAAAAATTAATTAATGAGAGCTCAGAATCAGCCACATGGTGTTGCTTAGACACACTCAGTCTAAGACAGTTTGCTCCATAGAGGATGCAAATGAACAAAATATCAGCAAAACTATCAAAGAATGGTTATTTCAGTAAAAACATCATATTTTTAGCAGATAATCTAACATGGAAACCCAAAGAAACAGCAAAGTTGCTCGCTTTTGAGTAATTGTTACTATGTGCAGATAGGCAGACTGTCAGATGTTCGAGCAATTTAATATAGACACAATAGTTTCCCTGTGTTTTCCAAAACAGAAGAGGCCTTGATCAGACAGAGTTCATCTGGCAGCTGTGAAGAAAGGGAATGCTATCTGACCCCATATTCTTGGGACCATATGAAGACTTTTTCTACTAGAGGTCTGGAGGGCCTGGGCTCCACAGGAGATACAGGTAGGAGCCTCTCTCCATGGCATTCTACCTCCCTATTAATTAATATATGGAAATATACACTTAAATGAAGGGCGTGACCCTTTCATGCCTAAGGTAGCCACATGAAAATACCAAGGTCAGGGCAGGCTGCAAAAGGAGAGCAGATTCTCTCAAACTGGTGGCTAACATTGCAGTGCATTCACCAACTAGTTACAAACAATATTTCTGATCTCCAGGCTGATTATCAAGAAGCTAAAAACAAAACATGTTTCTTTTCTGTTCAACTCCTTCAGTCCATGGGAATATTCTGTAGGAAACTCCTTAATGGAATGGTCAATCTCCTACAGTTTCTTAGCCCTCTCTACCTCATTCTGTCCCAAGCCACACTAAAACCTTTTTAGTTAATAATTAGTTAGACAAGGTATGAACACCCCCACCCACCCACCCACCAGAGGAGCAAGAAACTTCCACATAATAGATATTTGACTGAATTTGTGACATGAAGATGATTTTTTTCCAGCACTAAATATTTTCTTATGACAACCTAAAAATGGGGAGGATGAGTGAAGAGTGGGAAGATCTTAATATCACTTCACAGAGTGATGAAACAGTCTCAAATGTTGGATGCTTTTGCATCCTTTCTCCTGATTGTGGGAGATCAATAATCATCCTCTATGAACACTGTTTTAAAAAATGAGAGAAAAAAGTAGGTGCATAAATCTGTTCAGATTAGATGCAAACTTAGGCAGTTGCACTACATACTGGAACATGTTTTCCACAACATTGTGCTGTGGGAGATTTTATTCTTGCATGTCTCAAAATGGACTATAAGTTGGAAAGATAAAGCATTCTGTTGTCAGGACTGGCATTTGTACAACCTTATTCAATCAATCTGTGTGAGCCTTGTGTGTCCTGCAAGTGCTAAAGTAGTTCTTTTTTGTGAAAAGGACAATTAGTTCATAGGTTCAAATGTGCCATGGGATAAATGTGCAGTATAAAAGCAACATAGCCCAGAGCAACAATAAATGGAAGTTTGAAGCATCTAAAAAGAGCAATTTTCAATGCTGGAATGTATAAAGTGACAAACTTCAAGACCCATTGTTATGAATATAGACAAAATAAGAAGTTACAGTGTCTGAAAAATGTAGTTGCTGCTTCATTAGATTCCTATGCCTCCCTTCCCCATACTTTACAGGTTCACCAGAAACAAGAGTTTTCTCTATACTGGGGGAAAACATACAAGAAGTTGCTTTTTCATTTAGGGCCTGATTCAGCTCATATTGAAGTCAGATGCTTAAACCACTAAGGGTAAAAATTAGGAGTACAGATATGTAGAAAAGAATCAGGCAATGATACAAAATGAAATCTGGCTCAATACAAACCACACCCAGCAGGCTGGCTTACAAAGCTTGGCTTTATATAAAGAATAATGGGTGGCTAGGACTACCAAGTGGGTCATTATTGTCAGATTCCTTTTCCTATAAGAAACAGCTGGAGGAAGCATAAGTGAAATCATCCTGAGTGCAGCATCATGCCTCAGCTTATTCTGCAGTCACTAAAAGACCAAAGTTCTTACATGTTATTGCAGTTAAATCTACCATTCATATTGCCTTGATGTGCTGATTGGGCTTTTAGCTGTACTTAATACAAAGCAGTGTTCACAGAACCATGCAATTTGGCTGATGCATTCCTTTTGCAGCTAAATGTAGTTGTGTGACTGTCACTGGCTGAGTAACTAGGGTACAGTTGATGACTCAGAGCTAGCAGGAGGTAAAATGCTCAAACTGCAGAACTTAACAGGGGGAAAAAGTACTTCTCTTTCTTCATGAATTTTTTTTTAAGGAAGCCACCTCTCTAGCCTCTTAACAATTTGGTGCACTAGCCTGAAGCTTCTGCTGCCACTGAAGGGCTCTTATATAACAGAATTATTATACTGCCTTAACATCAGAGCTTCAAAAATATTTAGGCACCTGACTCTGATTGATTTCAGTATGTGCCAAAATACATTTGAGGTTCTGGGTGCTAATGCCTGCTTGCTAGTTAGTGTTGCACCTGTAGCTTCTAAAATTAGCTGCAGCTTGGCAGGCTCCAGTCTATGGAAACCAGTTTTCCAAAAGTAGCTGATGAATTCATTCTCATTAAAACAAACATAGGGGCTGTGGCACTTTTAAAGTCTAATAAATTTATGAATTGCATAAGCTTTCATGTGAAAAAAATTCTCATTATGGAGCTGGCTGGAGAGGGTGTTGCTAACTCTTGGAATATAAGATACTTTCCTAAAAGTTCCTGCTCCTGGTGCCCAGGGATTTTTTGGAACTGTTGTATTTCATTAAAAAGAAAAAAAAGATAGTTTGTAACTTTTTTATGTGCACAGAGAAAACCTAGAAAATGTGAGTCCTAAAAGCTCAAAAAGCAGAAGACAAATAAAAAGAAACTAAGATTGACTGTTCTGTAAGCTCTCATAATTTTGGGGGGCCTTCCTAATAATTTTTGAACACATAAGGTTGGTAATGCCTTACTTGCTATCCTGCTCCCACCCTGAATTAGGCTAGTAGTCTCTCCTCAATCTAAAGTTCAAGGCAGAAACAACCTAGGGATTCTTTTCTTTAGCAAATACTGGTTTCACTTCCTGAATTTAGCTGATGCTATGTAATAATTTAGGGATCTTTAAAAGACAAGTTTGTTCCTCTAGCAATACAAATTCCTATGGAGAACAAGAACAGCTGTGAATTTGAATGGGTTGAGTTCAGTTGTTCTGGGCTTTTAGCAGCTAAAGTTGCCTGTGTGTCCTTAGCTAAGAATAAACTGGATAGGTAAATAAAGTCAGACACTGGTTTTTATTAATTTAAGTGTTCAGTGTGCAAGGTGAACCAAGACACACTGTAGGAAAGAATTATTCAAAGAGTTATTCAATTATTCCCTACACAGGGAAAATACTAAGAACTTATATTTTGTTGAACAAGAAAATGGCTAGAAATGTAGAACTCTGCAGTGAAAGGAAGGAAGGTGGTACAAGGAGACTAGTTAAACATTTTTTCATTTATGATCAATGTCACATTAAATCTCACATGTGAAGAAAACAAATTTACTATGTAGAGATGGGACTAAAATGTAAGGGGGGTATAACAGGGCAGGAGTAGTAGATCTCCTCACCTGCGCCTGTTAGCTTGGGTTTGAGAGGCTAAAGTTGGGCAGAATGCATCAGGGAGCTGATCAGGCAACAGTGAAGCTTTGATCTGATCCAGAAGACAAAGAGCAGCTGAGACCCTGGGAGATAAGCTGGACCATCACAGGAAATAGGGGAGGGATGGCCAGCAAGTCAGAACAGGGGTCTTGAGTAGCAGGCCTCAGAGTATTTGGGGCACACATTGGGAGTGGGACTGTCACACTTATAAATAAACAAGCATGTGATTTGCACTGAAGATGGTCTGTGTTGAGTCTGTTTGGGGCAGCTTGGGTGCAGAGAAGGTTGAGAAATGATGGAAGAAGAGCCCATCCTGTGACAGGAGGAAAGTCCTCAGTTGACTGAAGGTGTGAAGGGATGAGAAACTGACCCCATTGAAAGGTTTATTTTCAGAGAACTATGGAAAGCAAATACCAAATAAAATTTAAGTGAACAGGAATGTGTCCTAGGAAGCCCATTATTTGGTATGCTGATATGCACTAACTGTTCCATTCCTATTGCCAGAAGGGGTAGGGAAGCAACTCTTAAACTGGTAGTTTAAATGTTGCATCAGCATCCATGACAAAATCAGCTCTGGAGTTTGCTTGGGTTCTTAAGAGATACAAGATGAAAGTATTAAAAATAAAATGAAAGTGTAAAAGAAACAGAAATCAGGGAGCAAACAGTAAAGGGGTGAGAGGAAGACAATGGGTAGGGCTTACAGGATATTTGAAAAGAGAATGCTTTCAGTTATTTTCTTTGTTCCTTTTCTGGTCTTCCCATTTTTGACACTTTTTTTTAACCTCTTTTGTCTGACTTTTCTTTCCCCAAAGTGGGTGGGAGGAGACAGGCTTTGCCTTCCACAGAAATCCATGCAGCTGGCTACCCACAGAGAAGGTGGCAGAGTGCATGATCCTAAAAAACAGTGCAGTATGCATGGATCTCTTGCACTCTGAGAGCCTGAAACGTGATTGTGTCTGGGGAAGGTGCTGGGGAAAGCAGTTGGTTCTAAAGCAGTGATGACATAGCATTAACAAAACACAAGTTAGTAATTATTACAGCATTAGTAGCATTTAATATCTTGCAGATGGACCAACTGTGCATCTCAAATAGTGGTAGAGGAAGGCAAATCTCTTCTTCTCTTGCTTTTTTTTAAGTCAGGACTGAGTGGAAATCATGAGAGGCTTGCTCAAAAAATGTTTTGACCTAGCCAAAAAAAAGTATGGGATGTGTCATTAGAGAATATGATGTTATTAAATAGTCTAGCTCAATTTCAGGTGCTGGGGTCTCTGGAGAAGCCTCTGAAGTTTTGTATACAACTCTTAAACAAAGCTGTTAGGATTTGCCCTTTGTGAAGTGATATTACAGATTGTACTGTATGTAGAACAATGTGCCTGAGAGGCACTGAATTTCTAAGAAAATCCCCAAACCTGTATATTTCAATGAGGGTGGAATGATGGGACTTGATAATGAATCATTTTACATTTTGTAATGGCAAAAGCAAACAGACACAGAAACTGAAAATAACAAGCAATAACTGACAGTTCCTTTCTTTTTAATGAAACATTACTTGTGTCTATTTAAACATGCAAAACTTAGCTGTAAGAGATAAAAATAACAGGCACAGGTGAGGCTTCACAGCTTGTTCTTCCACAGTTGTATCCTTCAGCTTGCAGTCCTGACTTCAGGCAAGGCTCACAAATAAAAAGATGGTTTTCTTTTTTCTTTAGTTGAGTAGAAATTGGATTTAGCTCTTATTGTCCAGCATTGAAAAAGCATTCTGGGAGTCTTCTTGGCTTTTGGCAAGATATCATCTATTCCTCTTGGGTGTTCAAAACAACATTAGTCATCAGTACATACTGTGGAGGCAAATCCCTATACCTTTCAGGGAGAGGAACTAGCATGTAGCTACAGATTCCACAGACCTCAAACCCTCTGGATTCAGGTCAGAAATGCTGTGGGAAGAAGAGGAAATCAGAGTACAGATAGTGAGGAATACAATTAGTTAAGTGAATAAGTATTGCTGTGTTTGAAAACCACAATAAAATTAGCTAACTACAGCTGTGTAATTGTTACATATTGTGCCCTGACTGTGGCTCTTGTTTTCCACTGTCAATTTTTCTGATAGATTTTCCCTGATAATGCTACTTTGAAGCCTGTATTACTGCAAATGAATGGTCATGTGTAGGAAAGGTTGTAGGTTTGCCACTTTTCTCAAGGGTCACCATGCTTTTGCCTTTACAAAATCTTGCCCTACTGATTGGAGTAATGTAAATCAATCTCTACTAAATGTATTTCAGTCAATAGATTTTGTATGTGTCCATGTGCGTGCACGCGTGTGGCTTAAACAGTGTCTTGTTACACCTGGGGAAAGATATCCATTGTTTCATGCGTTAGAAGTCCAGACCTTAAATCTATGATACAACAAGTTTGTAAAACTTAGAATTAAAACTAGTTTGTCCTTTTTAATATCTCTCTTCTGAAGATCCTAAAACACATAACATCCTGATGTATTAGTTATTATTTATAAAAAAAGGCCCAATAATAATTTCTAAGGAGTGACATACAGGTGGCATTACAACTTACAGCATTTTTATTTTCTTCCTGTCCAGAAGACACTTCATTGCCAGGACAAAAATTATACATTAAGCACACTAAACCTCAATACATGACTATCAACATCTTAAATCACTGATTTTTTTTCCCCTTCATCTTCACGATACTTCCCTTTGATTTCACTTGACTTGGACAATGAATGTTCATTACTATATTTCACATCATTAATATGAATATTTAGTAGTAATGGGCCAAAATTTAGATTTTGAATATCCCCAAATTTCTTTGGGGACATTCAGATATGGGGTTTTTGCTCAGGACACTGTAAAGATATGAGCAATTACTAAAATTCAGATCCAGATCCAAGTAGTGACATCAAACCTCCTTGAAGTTCATGGGTATTCAGATCTATGTTCTTGGTTTGGTTTGGAGCCCATCTATTCTTTAGTTTCTTTTCCTCAAGCAGCAGCAGAAAGTCTCAGTATTTGGGTTGCAAACACCACGGGGAAAGTTTAAATCAAATATCAAAACAATTTGTTGCTTTTTATTTTAAATTTCTTAAAACAATTTTCCATTAATTTACATTTTTATTGAACATTTTATCTATCTATCTATCTATCTATCTATCTATCTATCTATCTATCTGTAAACAAAAATCTAAGTTTTGTAGATAAATTACCTTTAAACAATCAATACTGAGTTCAGGTTTAGTTTTTCCCCCTCTCCTTGAACAGATTCTGGTTAGGATAAAGGGCTATTAATAACAGTTTTTTGGGTTTTTTTTTTATCATTTTAGGAAATAGGAAGCCCACCAAAAGTGGAGTAGGCTAAACTGTTGACTAGATAATTTCATGATTGGCTTGGCAGAAAGGCAAGACCATGTGATGAAGTCACAAAAGAGGATGGCTATGCCTCATGGCTGTGCCTAAGGCTATGGTGCTTGGAAGAGTTTAAAGTGTCAGTGTGCAAATTAAGCTGCAAAAAATAAACTAGGATCTGCAAATGTAGATTTGCCTTTCCTCAGATTTATTTTTAAAGTCAGTCAGAATGCACTGTGGGTTTTAACCTAAGTGATGATTTCCTTCTCTGCAGCTTTTTTTCCTAAATGAAGCCAGTCTCTAAGTAAGTTTTTAGAACTATAAAGAATAATATCTGCTTAGGCAAGAGAATAAGCACCTTACAGTACAGTAACTAGTCCCTTTTTAATTTTGAAAAAAAAATACTGTGATTTATTTTTGGGGGAGCAGTTTTATGGAAGAAACAACAAACACCAAAGTAAAGCAAAATGAAAACTGGATGTGTCAAAGAGAAATGGAAAGAAAATTACAGTAACCAAAGTCAGCTTGAATGTTCTTGAATCATGCTTAGCTTTTACAGTGGGGCCAATCCATGTGTGTTCAACTATTGAGAAGACCAAACTATCTCAAAGACGATGTAACCAGCTGAATCTGTGGAAAAGACAAGACACCTGCTCAGCAATCACTAGCACCCTTTGCCGAAGGGCAAAGGGATAAGTATCTGGATGTCAACTGTTTGTTTTTAACAGTTATATTAAAATGTTTCTAAAATAGGGAGGATGTATCTTGATGTGTAGAACTAGAGTCAGAGGTCCATGTTCCCTGGAGGGGCACACTTATTGATGGGTCACCACTGGAAACAGGAAGAAGAGCACTTAGGCTAGCAGCAATTAAGCCACAGGGCAAAGCAGCACAGAGACTTCAATAAAATTCCATTTATTCAACTTAACCTGCATTGAGCATTACTCTTTGCTAATGAATCAGTCAATATTCTCAGTAGTGAATTATCAAATAGCAGACCCTTGGGCAAGGTCAGGAAGGGATTACGTCTGCTTAAGCTACTTAAGTTGCGGCATCATGTACAGATTATACCAAGTTCCCCTGCTGTATTCAGCTCATTCTTAGAGTTATTGTGGGTGGCATGGGGCTACAGCCATGCTGCGTCCTCCTGCTTCTCCTTCTCATTGCTTCCAGAAATGTGCACTTCTGCCTGCGCAAGGAGAATGCATTAGTAGGAGCATTAGCAGAAGACCAAGGGAAGTGATTATTGCCTTCTATGATGCACTGAGGAGGCCACATTTGAAGTATTGTGTGCAGTTTCGGATCTCTCACTACAGGAAAGATGTGAACAAATTGGAGAGCATCCAGCAGAGGGCAACAAAAATGATTAGGGGCCTGGAGCACATAATTTATGGAGGGGAGATTCAGGGAACTTGGCCTATTTAGTCTGCAGAAGAGAAGGGGGGATTTCATATTGGTCTTTAACTACTTCAAGGGGGATTCATGGGAGAACGGAACTAGGTTGTGAGGTAGGTAAACTAGTCTTATCCCCATTTACTCCTGGGAAGCAGGTCAGAGAAAGAGAATTAATCATTAGAATCTACAGTAGTATCACCTTGCAAATCTTTCCAATGGGGGTTCAATCCAAGCAGATACATACACTTTTATGTGACCTGGTTTGTGAGTTCTGAAAATCAGTAATATTTTTTTCTTCTCAAATGAAACAGCATTTCCCCTGTTAAATTTTGTTACAAAATCACAGTCCTGACTCAAAGTTGGCAGGCTTTTCTTTCTCATTGGTTCACTGTGTGAACACAACCACATGTATCCCAATCTAGCATTCCCCTTCAACATACGCAACTCTATCAGTTACATCCCACTGATTCTACTTACATACATAACTCCCCAAGGATGAGTCCCAGAATCCATTGCTTGTTACAAAGATGTCTGTTAGACAGGAATGCAAGAACTTAGTTTTAGACTAGACAATGCTCTTTCTCAGTGACAATAGGGTAAAAAAAAAAAGGAGAATAATATGGTGATAGGCTGGTTAATATGTAATGTTATCTTCTGTATCAGGAAGAAGATGTTTCACTAGTTCAGAAGAGAATCTTGGAATCTGACTCTCTTCAAATTTGAATGCAGAAAATGTTATGCTATAATCTGACTATTTCCTTGGGTTATACCAGTATAACTCAATAGTACCTCCACTGAAGTCAGTAGTATTACACCAGTGTAGATGGGAATCCGATTCTGTAGGACTGAAATGATTCCACTCAGGCTGACAGCTGTGGTGTTTGCAGAGAATGAACACGTGTGACAATGGAAAACAATGACAACTAAGTTTGTGTGAGGGTGCACACATGTCATAACAGCACAGGAATGGCTATTCCTATTATTTCTTACATGTTTCAGTGTTTGAGAGATTGCTTAGAGGAAAGTGGAAGAAATTTACTGTTTAGAAGGCTCAGACACTGTAAGGTGTTGGTTTGCTTTTCTCTGCCAGGTTTGTAGCCAACCAGAGCAACATTCTTTTCCTTTGTTGGCTTTTTCACAGTGGATGCAGCTTCAGGAATTGTAGTGCATGCCTACAGCTCAGGTATGATTGATGAACCAGAAAATGATTGCAGGCACTATCCTTAAGCTGACAGTCCTGGCTATAAAAGTCCAAAATATGCACTTTTAAAACATATAATTACTATTCTTTTTGATTATATTACACTAGAACTTTATTTTTTTTCTCATTCATCTCAGTTATGGGAACACATTTTCTGTGCTTTTTATTATAGATGGACTAACCAAAATCCTGCATCCAAAGAGAGATGAACTTCAAGAATAAATTTATCATTTCAGCCATTGGGTGTAACAGTTTAATGGCTTTAGAAAACAAAAGTTAGTGGTAAGGAAATTTCCACCAGTCATTTTCTAGAAGCACATATTGATGAACAGGAGTGAAGATCCACTATAACAACATATATTATGAATAGTCAGTGTCACCGTTGTCACAGATTTTGAAATACATATGCAGTGCAATATATTTTATCTAACAATGAAGAGGCCATGTCTTTTATGTGCATACTACAGTAAGTACGTAATTGGCACTCTGTAAATAATGAAATTCATTAAGATCTAGATTGTGACTTGGATGATGTGTTTGCTCAGATAAATAAGAACCCCTCCAAACTTCATATAGCCTAACTACTTGGACCTTGAGTCTAGATGCACAACAATAAGTGAGTACTCTGCACTATTCCTGTTCCTGTGGAATACATGGGAGAAAAGGGCAGGGAGTATGTGGAGACTTGAGTCTGTTCCCTCAAAATGCCAGCTAGCATATTGGCACTGTTGGGATTTGCTAGTTATATAAGTCAGCCTCAAAATACTGCAACCAACTGGAGCCAGGGGGAATCAAGAGGACAGAAAAAAAAGAGAACATGTGTTTAGTTATCCTTACATGAAGCTAGTATTAAAGGTATAATTTAAAAAATTGTAATAAGTAAAAGGAAAAAGTTTAGCGGAAATGTCATAGAAGAGAGCTTGTAGGAGCGTCTCATTTTCTTATTAAGTTTAGTAGGAGTTGTGTGGGGTATTGCAGACTTCCATAAGTCTTCTGTCAACTTTCAGTTATTTTTAATGGACACACACTTTGCTGCACATAGAGCTGTGCTATTGTAGGAGGGTATCAGATTTGACATGGTCTGACTTTGAAACTGGCACTGAAATAATTCCCTGTTTCAGATCAGTAGCCTAGAGGAGCCCACTGATTTTGCGCATTAATACTTGCCAGTTGTGTTTATTCTCAATTCTTGAATTATGAATCAGAATATTGTAGACATATGCTTGTAGAAGGTTGTGAACTTAGAGACACTCCCCAGCATGGGCCAGTGTTGTGTGACTTGGGAGACAGGCCCTGCAGGAGATCAAACATGTCTGCTCCCAGCTATGCAGCTAGTTAGCTGTCTGTATGATTAAAGTTCTAGTCCTCACTCGTTCAGTAGTATGGTCTTTAATGAACCCTCAAGATCATTACAAATGTCACAAACAACACAGGATCACTGAAAAGCTACAAAGGATTTGGCCATCGACACTGTGTTGTTCTCTGGCTAGTCTGAGTAAGATCCACAAAACACACATTTAATGTAATAGAATATCCACAAAACACACACATACACACTCATATGGTGTAATGCAGGAGTCTCAAACACACAGCCCGTAGGCCACATGCAGCCTCTAAAGCTATTTTCTGCGGCCTGCAGCGATACTATTGTTACCGATATTTCCAATATGGTTGTATGAAAAGGTTTCAGTGGTGCGGCCGTCGGGCTAATGTACTAGTCCTCATGTGGCCCTTTACTAGCCCTCATACGGCCCTCATGGTGATTGACTGTGAGATCCCTAGTGTAATGGCTTTCTTCTATTCCTCCAACTGGGTTTCAGGAAGATGTGTTCTGAAATGGAAGCTGGGGGAAAGGAAACTGACACCTTGTAGGGTGGTAAATGCTGCAGTGTAAGAGAGTCATGCCATTAAAATTTTTTGGGGGGGTCATTCTTTTGGATACCTTTGGTCAACTGATTGATCTAATATTTTTATACATTCTAGCAGAGTCATAGATACACTTACAGCATTTGCAGTTATCACAATTTTATCACAAGTCTCGGGATATTCAGTGTTTTACTTACAGCCAAAGGTCTTGGAAAAATTAGATTATTGGAGGATCCTAGCTTTTACTTGTGCCTGGAGAGGAGCAAGCTCAGAAATATGATCCAAGTGTAACCTAAAGTTTCAAAAATCAAAAGGCAAACAAACAGAAATCAAAATCAACCCCCTGGACAAGTGCTAAGATTAAGAACGTGTCTGATTACAAAGAACTGTTGGAGTGGTGCTGTATTACTTTGGCATTGTTGGTGTTACTGCTTAGAATCTCCTGAGTATATGAATAACACGTAAGAAACTGTGAAAAAAGAGTTGTTTTGCAATATTAAGAGGACTGCATGAGCAAAACTTTGGGATAAGTCACTTGACCTGAAGCATGCACTGAATCATTTTATTATTTTTACTCTGTTACAGTAATGCCTGTAGACCCCCAGGCCTTATTGTGCTAGACGCTGTACAGATGGAGCATATTGAGCACTCAGCAGGTGTTTGTGGGAGTGTGGTGTACTCATCACTCAGCACGTCTGAAAGCCAACGTACTTAACTAAGTGACTAAATATAGATTTAGGAGCCAAAGTATAGGCACCCACATTTGAGAAGTCTTAGCTGCTGTACATGTATTCCTTTGTTGAGTGCTCCATGTATCAAGGAACTTTGCACTTGGCATCCTGCTCGAAGGCATGTTAGGGTAATGTGTTCATTTCAGAAGAATCTGTTACTTCTTGTTAGCCAAGACAAACAGGAGCACATAAGAACTGCAACATGTGCATACTTACTTTGGTTCTTGTTCAAACCAAACCAGGAAGTTTTGGAGTACCGTGATGTCCCTCTCGATATCATACTGGTAAGCTGTGTAGAGACCATAGATTTAGAGCACTGGGAGAGAACTTCTATGGAAGTCCTATAGGCACATTTACTGTGACCAAAGTGATAGCCAATGAGAAAATCCTACTGGGAACAAACCAATTGGAAGGATAGTTTAAAATCAATTTGCAGCCAGTGAAACATATTGAATCAAAATTTCTGAAGGGGCAGCCATGTTAGTCTAGTTCAGCAAAAACAGCAAGAAGTCTTATGGCACTTAAAAACTAACAGATTTATTTATCTCATGAGCTTTCATGGGAGAAAATCCTACTTCGTCAGATGCTTTAAAGATGGGAGAACTTACCGAATGGGATGAAAATAGATGCAAAGGAGTCTAAGACTTGGGATCAGGTCATACTGTAACAGCAAATCAGAGCAGTTAAGATTCAAACACTGGGGAAAAGCACATAGAGAAGGGTGAAGTCAAATTACCTTTTGTAATGGGAAAGGAAGCCATAGTCACCATTTAATCCTGCTTTCACACAATCTAATGTGCATATCAATTCTAATTTAGCTGTCCCCCCCCCTGCAGTCTTGATGTCCCATTGATTTTCTTGAACACGGTCATAACATATCATCCATAGAGTGATTAGAAAGATGGAAGTTTTCAGCAACTGGTTTTTGTGTGTTGTGATTTCTGATGTCAGTTTTGTGCCCATTTGTTCTTTTGCACAGGGATTGTCCTGTTTGTCCAATGTATCAGGCATGGGGGCATTTCTAACACATGATGGAATAAATCACATTAGGATTAAATCGTGACTCTGGCTTCTTTTCCCATTACAAAAGGTAATTTGACTTCACCTTCCTCTATGTGCTGTTTCCCAGTGTTTGAATTTTAACAACTTTTCTGATTTGCTGTTACTGTATGAACTGATCCCATGTCTTACACTCCCTCGTATTTATTTTCATGCCATTCTATAGGTTCCCCATCTTCAAAGTGTCTGATGAAGTAGGATTTTCTCCCATGAAAGCTCATGTGATCAATAAATCTGTTAGCCTTTAAGTGCCACAGAACTCCTTGCTTTTTTTGAATCACAATTAAAACTAAAACATTCCAGGGTCTGAACAGATAGAGCATAAGCAGCAGTAGTGCAAGCAAGCATTTCTCATATGGTTGACTAATTACTACTGTGCCTTGAAGTGAAAACAGGATTTGTTCTCTGTCCTCCGAGCTGGCAGTACAGGAGCCAATAATGGAGCAGTGTACTCTGTGTGTGTGTGAGGCAGAGAATGATGTGGATGCCTTTCCCTGGGGAAAGGGATAGAGATCACCCACTTGATTAACCCTAGGCATCTGTAAGGTTATTGATAGAACTGGTTGACAGTTTTTCTATCAAAATGCCTTTTCAGTGGAAAAGGGAATTTCTGCAAAATCGAAAAATTTTCCTCTATGAATCAGGCTCTTGAGCTGAACTACATCTCCTGTCTGGTTGAACTGTGGTTAGTGCATCAAGGGAGCTAGGCCTGTAAAGGAGCAAAAACAGGGAGCTTCACTGCCCATGAAACACTGTGGCTATATCTACACTACAGGGCTCAGTTAGGTCCACTTAATAAGGTCTACTTAAAGTTGACTTTAGACATTATTAACTCAACTTCGTGAGGCCACATTGTATTGTGTCAACTTTATAAAGTCACCTAAAGCCAGGGGACCCATTTAAAATTGATTTAATAAAGTCAACTTTAAATGGGTCCCCTGGCTTACATTGACTTAAAGTCGACTTAAATGGCCCCGACTTAATAAAGTTGACTTAACCCTTAAAGTTGACTTTAAGGGCAGGAGTTATTAAGTCAACTTAAGGAAGCCCTTGAGTCAACTTAATGAACTCCAAATGTGGCCAGGGCTTTACTTAAGTCGGCTTAAGCCTCTTTAAGTTGACTTAAGCCCACAGTGTCAATGTACACTATGACAGCTCAGGTGGACACAGATTAATGTCAAACTGACTCAAAATGAAAGAATTTATTTCACTCAGCAAACCAAAATGTTTTGCTTTGTTATGACCTGACGACAATCAGAATGTTTAATTTTGGTTTTTCTGATGAAAAATGTCAAGATTTTGGCAAAGTTGAGAAATTGTCTCAGGAGGGCACAGTCTAGTGTTGAACCTAAATGCCAGAATTAAACATTTCAGAATCAAACATTTTTGGAAATTTTAATTCCATTACTATTTGGATATTTCATTTGTGTTTGCTTTTGCATCTTGATTCAGGGTGGAAACAAATGTTGAAATATTAGAATTTCCAGTAGGACTGGAATTCTGATTTTTGACCAACTGTAGTTATTAGGATTTGCCAAATGGTCTTACTAGTCCTGCTTATTTGACCGTGCTATAAGGAAGCTAGGTCTTGAAAAATTCTTTAATGTTACCTCTTTCATCAGGAATCTTTGTACGTTGATCTGCTTCTTTGTGGTGCCATAAAGGATAATGACTTTGGGCATGGCTTGTTCTTTTTTCTACATTGCTCTTTAAAAAGGTAAAAGGCACTGGTTATGTCTTGCAGACAAATATATAATTCCTTTGACATATTTCAGACTCCAACTTCAGTATTATGCTAAAATAGAGTATAAGAATGATCTACTGTAATCAGCACGTAGTGCAGAGGTCAACAACCCAAAAGACAGGAACAGCCATTTTAAAAAATTCCTTCAATAACTAAATGTTTTGGGAGCTGCAATGGATGTAGCCTCCTGGAAGGGGGTGGGAGGTGCTAGGCCAGAGCAGCTGCCACAGGGTCCTATCGAGGGGGAAGCCTGGCAGGCCTGTCCCTAGGGACCTTCTGCAGGGTCCCATAACGAGTTTGTGAGGGGGTAAGGCTTGCATGCCCATCCCCCACTGCCATGCTGTGAACTTCCCACACCTTGCAGCCTTGAGGGAAGCTGAAGGCAGTGGGACAGGGCAGGGGTGCAGAACACAGTCTCTGGGCCAGCTCTTGCTACCCCCAGTGCGGGACAGCTGGCCCAGAGGCTGAATGGGAGAGTGGAACCTGGCCCCTGGACCGGCCCCCTGTATGCCCCCCAGTGGGGGAGGTGGGGTGGGAAGCCCCTACGGGCTGACTGGCCCTGAGTCCCACCTCCCCAGGGATTGTCTGGGAGCCCAGAACCAGGAGCGGGCCCCTGTAGGGTCCCCCAGTGATGGGAGAGAGCCCAGAACCAGGAGCAGTCCACCCAGAGGATCCCTCAGTGGCTGAGGGAAATGGACCCTATGCCTGGAGCCACAAGGAGGCAACCAAAGAGCTGCATGCAGCTCCAGAATTGCAGGTTGCTGACCCCTGAGCAAGTATCTTAAACGCTATGATTTGAAACACTGATTCTCTTTTCCATTCTGCAAAAAACATAGTTGTTTTTGCAAATAGAGGGGGGAAAAAGATGCAATATATCTAAAATACTTGATTTTAAAAAAATCTAGTCATACTCAGATAATGGCAATTACTGACATACTTATTTTAAAAGGTTGCGTGTAAGAATCTCATCCTCAAATTGCCCTGGGCTATTTGAAATGAAATAGCAGCATACCACAAATAAATGAAACATAGACTACACTTCTTCTGTAGGACACCAGATGGAGCTCCTACATTTTTAATCTGCTTTGATCATTCTGACCTCTTTTTTCCCTTTAGCCTGAATCCTAGCCACAGGTTTAACTTACATATAACTGTGTTTTCTATTAAATACATTTTAGTCGATAGGTTTCTTCTATTGATCTAAATGTGTGGCCAATAAAATAGAATTCCTCCTGATGTTTCCCACTAGCAGAAGGTTGTGCTTAATGCATTATATACAGGTTTTAGCTCCTAAAACATTTGCCCGGAATTTCCCTGGTGATATTCCCAAAGGTCCCTCTTCAGCTCCTGTGGAACTCAAAGGTCAAACTCCCATTTAAATTTGCATTGACTACTAATTCCTGTAAATTCTGATTTTTTCTGAATGTACTTTGCCATCTCAGGAATTCATTGTTTTCATGGTAATGATTCACTGAGGTAACATTTTTTCAAGATGCATAATAATATAAAAATCTGGAGGCAAGTTAAACTAGAAAGAGGTCCTACCATCTAAATATCCAGTCTACCTATAAAGTTACTGGACTATGCTTGGGATGTCATGACATTGTTCAACTGTTATGAAATAAAACTGTGACAAGCAACAGACTACTCTTTTTAATTTAACATGTCTATTATTGTATATTACTCTTTTTTCAGAAGTTTTCTATACTTGGGCTTCCAAATATAAGGAACCCATGAAAATGAATTAGTCTAGTTACTATACCTCTCTTCACTTACAGATAGCCCCCAGCCTTAAACAGATACTCACCAGCAGCTACAGCACTAACAATAGAAATATTAAAGCAGGCACATACCCTGGCTGCAACAAACCACCTTGCCAAATTTGTCCACATATCTGCACAAAAGACACCATCTTAGGACCTAATCAAGCCAGCTGTTCCATCAAGGGCTCATTCACCTGCTCATCCACCAATGTGATTTGTGCCATCAGGACCAGAAACACCCCCAGCCTTATACATTAGACAAAAAGGACAGTTGCTGTGCAAACTAATAAATGAACACAAATCTGACATCAGAAATAACAACATTCAGAAACTAATAGGAGAGCACTTCAGTCTTCCTGATTACACCATCAATGGTCTATTAATACCTTTACTCAGGCAAATGGGTAACACATCTAAGCTTCAAAGAGAAACTGCAGA
This sequence comes from Podocnemis expansa, assembly GCA_007922195.1. Lineage (NCBI taxonomy): Eukaryota > Metazoa > Chordata > Testudines > Podocnemididae > Podocnemis > Podocnemis expansa. The sequence goes on from ML681982.1 coordinate 5,695,361, forward strand.
ACTGGAATTTGTTTGCAGATTTGACATCATCAACTTAGGGCTGAATAGAAACTATGGGGTTTATTTTCCTATTACAACAGGCAATTTTGCTTTCTTTTCCCCTCCTTCATCTCCCTGCTTATTGCTATTCTCCACTGTTTAAATCCAAACAACTGTTTTGATTTGCTGTAGCAGTCTGACCTGATTCTATGGCTTACACTCCCCCACATTTCTTTTGCTCCCATTCTCTAAGGTCCCCATCTTCAAGCATCTGACAAAGTAGAATTTTCTCCACAAAAGCTGATGTGATAAATAAAATTGTTAGTCTTTAAAACTGCCACAAGACTCCTCGTTTGTTCTGCTGAACTAGACTAACACAGCTATCCCTTAAAAACTACTTTGTTCTTTATAGCATTTAGGACAGGGCAAGTTTCTAGATCATGTTATAAAAATAGCCTGCGGTGTGTTTTAGTCACAGCTTTATTCAAAGCCTCTTGCAACAGCCTATTTCTATCAACTGAGAAATATATATTTACCTACTAACTCTAAGTCTCTACTTTATTTAAACTCAATTTTTTTTCCTCACACAGAATGTGTAGCCTTAAGCCTTCAAGTGCTACCAGCAGAACTCAGAAATATTGAGAAGTGTGCCATATACTTTTCTTAATATTTTATGTTATCTCTATGAGGCATAGGATAAAGAAGAGGAATGAATAAGTAGCTGAAAGGCAGCATTTTGAGCTTAGGTATTTGGTAAAGCATGGAGTAGTTCCAACATCCTTCACTTTCACAATTTAACTGAGTAATTTAAGACATTTTTTTAATTTAAAAACATAAACTACCATCATTTTCACTGGCAAAAGTCAAAGCATGGTATTCATGTTAATGAATCTCTCTCTTTTTTTTTTTTTTTTTTTTTTACTTACACTGTAAACATTTTTCCACTCTTAATGGTTGAGAAGGATATGGAGAAGGATATTGAGGATTTTGCATTGTTAACACCAATTGTGTAAGAATTAAGCAAAGATGTACCTTGAATGAAATGCGGCAAAAGAGCTTTTTTGACTAGCACTAGATAAAAAAAGCAGAAGCAAGAATGAGTACTTCTCAGATACACATTAGTGAAATGTTTATTGATAACTTCTAATGCACACAAACACAGAGCACTGTGGCTCTAATTCTGGAAACACATATTCACAGGCCTGATATTTACCTACTTCAGTGGCATTACTCACTGAGGTAGACTTCAGGCCTGTGAATTTGTGTTGCAGGACTGGGTGCTCTGTGCATACACCTGTTTTTACTCTTGACCAATTAACCTCAGTATGGATGACAGAAGCTGTGATACTGGCTATGTTCCCACACAGGGGGTTATTTTAATACAAGTTGTTTTGAAACAACTTGTATCGAAATAACGCCTTATTTTGAAATAAGTTAATTTGAATTAAGAAAATGTTAATTTGAATTAAGGAAAAAGCTCAAAGCAAAATAGCATGTTCGGACAACAGTTATTTCGGAACGAGTCACCGTTGTTTCAAAACAACATGTTCTGACGGGATTGTTTCAAAACAATCATTTTGAAACAACGTTGTTTCATCACCAAATGGGGTTTAAGTTGTTTTGAAACAACGCCTTTGTTTAGAAACAACGGAACCCATTGTTTCGAAACAATGGTACATTGTGTGAACTTGTTGTTTCATATTTTGAAACAGCCTCTGTTGTTTCAAAATAAGACTGCCGTGTGAACACACCCTTATAGTTCACAGAGCCTCCACAGAACTGCTGTCTGATGAATCTGGTGACTAAATCCCTTCACCTCAATGGGACCAACTTGCAGAAGTTTCCAGCTCACAGGTCCTGGTTCTCATGGGGGACTTCAATTACCCTGACATCTGCTGGGAGGGCAATACAGCAGCGCACAGGCAATCCAGGAAGTTTCTGGAGAGTGTTGAGGACAACTTCCTGGTACAAATGCTGGAGCAACCAACTAGGGGCCTTGTTCTTCTCAATCTCCTGCTCACAGACAGAGAAGAATTTGTAGGGGAAGTTGAAGTGAATGGCAACCTGGGCAGCAACAGTCATGGAGTGGTAGCATTCAGGGTCTTGATCAAAGGAAGAAAGAAAAGAAGCAGAAGACAGGTACCCTGGACTTCAGAGAAGCAGACTTTGGCTTCCTCAGGGAACTGACAGGCAGGATCCCCTGGGATGCTAATCTGAAGGGGAAAGATCCAAAGGGGCAGCCATGTTACTCTAGTTCAATAAAACAAATAAGGAGTCCTGTGGCACTCAAAGACTAACTAATATATTTATTTCATGAGCTTTCATGGGAGAAAATCCCACACAGGACTCCTTGTTTGTTTTACTGAAGGGAAAGGAGTCCAAGAGAGCTGGCTGTAGCCTAAAGAAACCCTACGAAGGGCACAGGAAGATACCATTCTGATGTGCAGAAAGACTAGCAAATATGGAGGGCACCCAGTGTGGCTTAGCAGGGATGTCCACGGTAAACTGAAACACAAAAGGGAAGCTTATAAGAAGTGGAAGCTTGGACAGATGACAAGGGAGAAGAAGAAGAATATTCTTGGGCCTAATATTCTATGATTCTATGAACACTGTCGTGAAACAATTAAGAAGAGTAAAACAACTGTTGCCTAGTCTTGCAGGAACATAGGAATTGCGATACTGAGTCAGACCAATGACCTGCTATATGGTGGAGTTTAATCCCTCATTTGACACTTCCCTGACATATAGGTCAAGTGATAAAATTAAGCTCCAACACCTCACAACCCATAGTAGCGGAGGGGTGCTAGATATTAGAGATTTATAGCATTATGAAATTGCTGATTTTCCTTTGGGATACACATTACTTGCTCATAGTGTTGGGAACTGAAACTCTTATAAATATAAAATATAAAACCCAATAATTTAGGAGCTTTCTAAAATTTTATCAGTTATAATTTATCAGTTCCTTCCCTTCTTGAGAAGAAATTGAGGCCTTTTTACCTAATCTCAAGTTGCTAAAGAAGCCTGATTTTACTGGTGGGGAGATGAAAAGGACTACCAATACTATTTAAAAAAAAAACAAAAACCCAAAAAACCTTCTGTAGACTATTCCCAAATTATATAGTCTCAAAGAGGAGGTCATGCTTTTTGGTTAAGGTACTGGACTAGGACACTGGATATTTGGTTTCATTCTAGTTCCTCGACTGATTTTTTGTCTGACTATGAGCAAATCTTTTTGTGCTTCAGGTCCCCATATTTAAAATGTGGAATAATACTGCTTCTGTTCTGTGACCCTTTTTCTGTCTTTTCTCTTTAGAGTATAAGCTCTGTGGGGCAACAACTGTCTTTGACTATTAGTATTATGGTCTCAAGCACAATGAGGTCCTGATCTCAGCTGGAGCCTTTAGGTACTATCTTGATGAGTGATTACTTATTAATCAAATATATGAAACATATAGAATATATGATGCCATGGTGTGGTTGCGACTCAAAGTACCCCGGTATTTATACTATTGTGATAATTTTTGTTTAGAACATGGCTTGTGAGGTATCATTTAAAACTAATAACTTGCTGGTCAGCAATACTGTCATGAAATGTATGTAACAATATACTATATAAAAGCCATGCATTCTTTCTCTATGATGTTACTAGAACATGTTCCCACCTGTATGGCCTTGCTAAGGTAAAGATGTTAAATAGATCTGTCCTAAACAAAGGAAAGTGGGCTGCCTTAATGTGCATATAAGCAGTAAACTGGACCACTAAGACAGCAGGGGGAGGAGATCAAGCCAACAGAACAATTTGTATTTTAACAAACAGTAGCTGAAGAAGAAGAAAGGCCATGAAGCTTCCTTCATCACCAGCCTCCATTTCACCTTCCTCAAAGCTTTAATAAACTTTATTTTGGGAGGTAACCCTCAGAAGGTTCACTGGTCTATTAAGATGACAATGGATGGGGTGGGGGACGGAGCTTCAAGTGATATGCAATTAAATTAACTGATTTATACAATATTGCTATTATTATAAAAGTATGTAGAGAGGGCTTGTCTGAAATTACTGACACATTGGTGATTAATATTATTGTGAAATGTGTATATTAACACTATATGAAGAAATATGGTCCTTGATATTATGCTTTAAATTCTGTGGCCCAGCGGGATCAAACAGGTTCCTTGCCTGGCAGGAGAAAAGGCACCTATCTGTCTATGTAAATTAAGCACAGTAGAATTGAAACAATGAAAGCCCATTGTTTTGATTCTACAGAAGCAGAACAAAAGTCCATGGGAAGGGTAGACTTGCATGAGGCCATCTTGCTTTTTGAAACAAGTCATTAAATTTTGGAAGATATAAACAAGAGCAGAAGTCAGCTGGGGGAGCAGAACCAACAGGGAAAAGGAGCCGCTGCATGCCACGGTTCCTGGTCCTGCCCCTGGCACCTGCTGAAAGTTGGGGTGGCAAGGCTGGCACAGGGCTGGCAAAGGTTGCTGACCCCCTGCTATAGACAGAGAAACTGCTGGTTTCAGGGCAAGTGAACCAGGGCTGTCTAACTCTCTGACCCTCAGGTTGTGACTTGCATGGTTATTGTTGGCATATGGTACACAGCAGCAGGGAATTTCAGGAACTCAGGGTTACAGGGCAAGTGATGACATAAAGTGCTCAGTGCCCAAGACCATGATAAAGGTTTTACTGGCTCTCATTTAGAAAGGCCTGCATAGTTCTTTCATGGCTTTTCTGCTTGGGGTTAATCAGGATATTCCAAATCTTAGGCAAGAAAGTACTCAAGGAATAGTATTTAAAAAGTCAAGGTGTTATTGATATCACACACCGTTGTAATATTGTAATGATCTCAAGTCAGGAGGGAGTGGCTTATTTTGAACATTAAATAAAAACAAAAAAAACCATTATTGAGGCAATCAGTGCAACAATTTTTGGTATAGCTGAAATTTTCAAATGCAACAAATGTTGTGGGGTACCTTAACTTTTGACTGCCATTTTAAAGGTTCTTGGCTTTCAGAGGACAGATAATCAGTACTTTTTGAGAATAAGGTCCCTTTAAGATGTTTCAAGTTAGTCATTCAGGAACTGAAGCACTTAAAATTACTCACCTTTGAAATGTAAGTATAGTATGTGCTCAAAAACATCCTACTCTTCCCTTTCTTCTCTGATGTAATTTTTATTAATTGTGCTATGGCAGTCCCCTGACACTCCAATTAGGATTAGGACCCCATTTTGCTAGCTGCTATGTGAACTCATTAAAAAGCTATTGCTGCCCTAAAAAGCTTACAATCTAAATTATCAGTTTTCCAATCTTACTTTGGGTCAGTAATCTAGAACTCCTGATGCCTGAACTGTCTTTTCCTGCTGTGAAACTTCCTGCTGATTGTTTACAAAATGTATTCTTTATAACAAGATTCATTTTATTCATTTTTCTATTTGTATCCATCATCATCTGCCCTTCTCTTGCTTCTTTTTCCTATTGATTTCCCCTCTTTCTTCTGGTTTCCATATCCAGCTCCCTTAGCCTGTTTCCTGCTTTAGGCTGCTGATGCCCTCACACACTCTGTCAAAGTGCTGTATGTGAACATGATAACTTCTGGAGTGGTTGTTTTTGTGATTGTGTCAGCACAGCCCCTTGTTGATTCTGATTGAAAAGAGTCATGCTGTCAAGCCAAATAGCTCTCAAATGCTGATCAGCAAAACTATGATATCTGGACAGGGTTTTATGCGCCTGATCTTTCTCATACATTTGGCTCTTACACCTTTCAGCCCTAAAATGAAGCGATATCCGCACTACATGACATGATTAACAACTCTTCAGATAAGCTGGGTGTTACTTCTGTTTGTTTTGCCTCTCTTATGCGCTGTATGCTATGATTCCCTTGGTACCTACCAAGTTTGGTTTGAAGGGAAGAGAAAAAGAAGGCATCCCAATGCACCTCCCATGACAATACAACTACCAGCTTGCTACTATGTCTTTGCAACAAGGAGCTGGCAGCTAACTCCCCAGTCCACCAGAGAAAACAAACAGTGGACCTCTCTATTCTGGTGGCTTTCAAACTTTTTTTCTCAGGACCCAGTTGAAAAAAAAAATATGACTGTGACCCAACAATTGCATCTTTCAGCAGTGCATTACAGTCTTGTGGTGGCGGCAGCAAGGGGTGTCATGACCCAGTACTGGGTCCCAACTCATGGTTTGAAAACCAATGCTCTATTCCACGTATATGGAGCCTCGATGGAGAGGCATCATTAATATAAACATCCTCAGCTGCCTTAACCTCCTTAGTGTTCTGTATCATCTCTATTCCCCACTCCCTGCTCTCTTACTCTGTTATTATCCACCTATTCCTAATTCATTAAAAGAAATATTTCAGAGTCTTTTCTGATGAACTCCTTGATTCCATATTCACAGTATGCCTTGTAGCACTCCTTTCAAATGGTTCTCTCTAGCATGATACTAATTCTACAAACAGATTGCAAGAAATGAGATAGGATGCAGATTGTGCTACAGCATTAGAACAACATGAGACATTTCATGGGCAGGTTGGAGTAGAGGGAGTTTAGGCATATGACACTGATCCTCAGAAAATAACAAATGACAGCCTGTGAAAGATGGTTTGGGGTGACACCACTGGAAAGAAAATCGGGAGATGTGAGCTTAGTTTCTGGTACCACCTCAGACTTTCATGTGACTTTTGGAAATTCAGTGAACTTTTCTTTTTCTGACCTGTAAAATTATATATATCCCTTTCTAATAGCACTATTCTGAGGCTAAATCCATTAATAAATATGAGGTGTTCAGTTGCTATGGTGAGGAATGGCATCAAAACCCCTTTAAGTAAAAAATTTAGATTATATCCATGGGAACAATGTAGTTTACAAAAAGCCTAAATTTAAGTTATGCCTCTTTCCCTGGTAGTGATGTAGCCAGTAGCATGTACTGGAATTACATTCGAAGTATCTCTTAATTTTGCTATCATTAGGAAATGTCTTAACACCAGTAAAGTATTTCATTGCAGGTTGTTGAAGTAGGAAAGCAATTTGTGAGACCTAAGTGAACATGACATCAAAACACATGTGAAATTTGCAGCTGGCATAACCACTTACTATTTACTGGGAATGTACAAATAGGAAAATCAGAGAAAGATTATTCTCCACTCAGATTACTATGTCAACTATGTCAGCTCAAGAGCTCTTTAGGAGCGATTTTCATCAGCAGAGATACACATAGGAAACTGAAATGGCTTGACAATAACAGTTTTGGCTGTTCATGTGTAGATTGCTCCAGGATACAGAATCAGGAAATACAATGAGAAGAGGAAATGGTAGAAAAACAGCTCTCAATAACATAATAATGCAGTAATTTTCACCAGTCAGATAGTCTAATGTATAGCTGGACAACAAAGGAAAAATGACTGTGAATGAAATCACTAAACCTGACTTGTGGTTTGATCTCACAATATTTTCCATCAACATGGTTTCTTATTCCCATCAATGTTTGCGGAGCAATTTTTATTTTGCTGAAATACAGGTCGTCGTGCACCACTTACAGGCCAGGTATAGCAGAAGTGGCAGGAGCAGCAACCATTTCTCTCCCACTGCCTGCCAGTTGCAGCATGTCACTGAACCACTCTCAGTCTCAGTTTCCTCTGCTACAAACTAATATGTTTACTTTATGGCGGGGGAGGGGATAAAAATTAAATGTTAGGAAATTAAACACTGTAAAATGAGATTTAGTATGCACCCATAAATACTATTTTTTTAAAAAGTACTTTAATGAAATGTTAAGGGCTAACAAAGCCAAGTGACCAAAACCAAGTGTGTTGTATTTACATATGCTGTAAAAATAGTCAGCAACCTAAAGATCTGCCATACCCAGACCTGAAGACGAGCTCTGTGTAAGCTTGAAAGTATGACTGTTTCACTAACCAAAGCTGGTCCAGTAAAAGGTATTACCTCACTCACCTTGTCTCTCTAACATCCTGAAACCAACACAGCTACAACACTGCATGCAACTACGTAAATGCAGTTTTGAATTAGAAATTAAACCAAGATCAAATCTATATGCAGATGTTGCAGCAGATTGATCGGTATCAATTTAAGTAAAATTCATGCAACTTCAACGTGTAGACAACACCAAAATTGCAGTTCTCAGTTTCTTGTGAACTGGCTAGTCAGATGAAATAAAGATGTTTCATAAAAAAACATTCTGCCATTCTTTCCCCATTTCCCCAAAATGCCTTACAGTGTTTTTCATTAATGGTCCCAGAACAAAATACTACAATTTACAAAAGTATTACTCCAATGATTTGGATTGTTACTGAAGCCTCTAGTAATATTTGTAATTAGGGGTACAATTACTGTATTGCTAGTCTTGAATTGATCATTGTCCCCAATCTTTTCTCTCATACGATTTCTATTCTTATTTTGATAACCAGGTAAATTAAGAATATACTGGTTGTAATTGCTTCTGTGTTTGTTATGCTAAAACTTTTTTGGTAGTTACTAAAAGAAAAACAGCAATAACAACAAAACCAATCGAGGTGTCTGGAACACAATAGAAAATGAAATATGTGAACAAACCTGGAAGCAAAACTCACCTTTAAAGCAAGCACAGTTTAGGGACAAATCACTGACATTGTCTCTTTAAGCAGGTGAACATTAATACCTATATGACTATCATAAAGGAATTGGAAATCTAAACTCATAATTCCTTCACAAAGTAGAACAAAGTAAAAACAGATTCTAAAATGAGTAGTTTCTAAAAGGAGATTCTATGAGAATTAACCTTGTTTTTTGGGAACCTATGTCCATCAAGATTTTTAAAGATATTTTGCTGGTGCTTCATGTTGTTAGCACATGGAGTAAAAAGCAATGCTAGGATAGCCCCAGTGTAACAGTGCAGTCTGCCTCTTTAACGGCTAAGGCCTGAACCCACAAAGGGACTTAGGCATTACATCATGCAACTCTTTAGGTGTCTTCAAAATCACTGGAATGCACAAAGTCTGAGTTAGGTGCCTCGGCTTCCTATACCATGTATAGGCATCTGATAATGAGATCCACAAATACTAGCACACTAGGTGGGGAGCCACCTAAGCTAGACGATAGCAAATTTCTGCAGGAGAGGTGTGCCCTAAGCCCTGTCCTTTTCCCAGAGTTAGGTGCTGCAGAGGCATCTATGTCTGCCTGGGATCCACAGCCAGGAGTCTTGTCCTAGGAGCTAGTGCCTGAGTAATTCTTTCAGGCAGGGCCTACCCTAGGTTAGGGCAAGAGGGGCCCGTGGGCCTCACTGCTGTCCCCCCCCCCCCAAGGCCAGAGTCTGGGCGAGCTGGCCAAAAGTGGCAGCCGCCTTCACAGGGCCAGTTTTACTGTGAGGCCAGAGGAGTGGCTTGGGGGAAAGTTGCTTAAGGCAGTAGATCAGCATTGCAACAAAGGTGAGTCATTAGGACTAACAATGAGGTGCTAATTGTTGTTCAAACAAACTCTGTGTCTCTTCTCTGAGTCAGTATCTCTTTGGGCTTTTCTCATTCATATGAAAAGGACTGAGGTCACTGGCAAGGAACCTTTGTGTTTTTTTATCAACAGACCCAATGAAGAAAAGAAAAAACTGTGAACACCCCTTATTCCACCATTTCTGGGATCTGGGGATTGCAGTTATTTTTGCAAATTAGAACTTGCCTCTTTTTAAGTGGGTTGAGAATTCTCTTGCTTGCAACAAAAGTTATAACTTGTAGATTTTAATAAAAACTCCAAAGATCTTTTTGATTGATAATTAAAAAGAGAAGAGAGAAGTAAACTGTTCTAGTGGGAGCCTGTGTTACAAAGTATGCTATTTTTTCTACATTTAGAAAGCCTTAGTAACAGAATAGAATCCAACTCAGGGATGGATCTGCTGGAAAGAGAAGTGGATTGCCTGATTGTGTTGCTGCCTTGTGTGCACTGCCAGGGGTCACCAGACCAAGCAGAGAGGGCTAGCATCCCTTAGTCACAATATTGTGGACAATTGTGCATTCTTGGAAACTCATGCAGACTCAGGGAGCAGATGAAGGGCAGAGATGAAAATGGAGCTGAGAGGGGCTGCTTCAGTTCCTGGGATTTGGCAGTGGAGAAGGGAGCAGGACCTTGAGGGACTTGGACAGGCTCAGCAGCAGATGGGATCTTCTAGGACCTTTCTTTCCAGCCTGGCATTGGCTCTCTTCTCCTTCCCCTATCTCAGCACTTCCATCTCATTTCTCCATCCAGTCACTGCCCATTTGCAAGGAGCTCCCATACACACACTCCAGGATACTACATGCAGTTTTAGAGACTTGACATACTTCCTGATTTGAGACGGGAGTATGGCATGTGGGATCACTCTCTGCATATTCCATGTAGGTGATATCAAATTAGATGTATAGGTTTCAGAGATGCAATAGAAGCCTCAAGAGAAAGGATGAAAGCCATGAGGGATTGCCACCCTCCCAAACGCTCCCCCCCACAGCCGTTGTCACTGTTCAATTTTCTGGCAGCGGCCGCTTTTTTCCAGTGGAGAGTCGCTGCACGTCAGAGGGGTCTGGAGCTAGGTCCCAAGAAAAAAATGTTTGACAGCTACTGCCTTAAGAGCAGCTGAGAAACCCGACCTTGCACTCCTGTTCTGCCACTTTTGGTCGGCTCGCCTGGTCCCTGGCATGGGACAGCCGACACAGGTGTCTGCACCTCCCCGGGGCCAGCCAGCCTCACCCTCCAGTGCCCAGGGGGAGGGAGGTGAGTGGGGTCCCCGCACAGGGTGATTTGCCCAGGACCCCGCACCCTGCTAGGGATAGCCCTGCTTTCAGGAACAGCTTGGGTGCCTGCCTAACTCCACACAAACAGCTGAAGTGGTGGAAGAGTAGTGAGTGTCACCTATATTTTTTAGCTCAGTGGTCAGCTGGAACTCATCCATGATGTTGGATACTGCAGTTCAATTTTCCTCCCCCCTTCCCCACCAAATGAGAAGAAGGACAGGACTTTCTTACCTCTCAGGTGAATTCCCTAATCACTGGGCTATGGAATATTCTGAAGTGGGTATCCTTTAGTCTCTTTTATTGAACACATCCAACTTTGTTTTAAGCATTTAAGTATTAAACATGTCATAAAAAGAGAGGGATGACTCTATAATCCCATGGCTGTGTCATGTACCTGAAACTTCTGTTCAAAATCCTTTGCCTCCCTAGACAGAGGGGACACTTGCACTAAGGTCTCACAGAACATGAGTGACTATCCTAACTATTGGGCTAAAGGTTAAAAATGAGATGCAGAATAAGGGATGCTCAGAGCACCCTAGTAATTCATATCCTGAATTTGAGAAAGGCAGAAGAACATCTTCACCTGGTTTGATGACCCTGCTGTAGTCTAAGTGTGAGAAAGGTACCTGGAGAAGCACCGGATAAGAAACTAACAGATGTTACAGCAAAAATTTAGGTACCAACCAGGTTTAGGTGCCTACAGGGCTAGGAGCGAGCTGGGTGGAGGTTTTGTGATTGTAGTTTTTTTTTCTGAATCCCTTTGTGGCTATGGGCTCAGGAGGCCTTGTGTCAATCAGCCCTGTCTAATTAGTCCTGTTGTACTGAATCTGTGCAGCTGTTGAAGGCTGACTAGTACAAAGACCAAGAGTGGAGGGCTGAGTGGTAAGGCAAATGCAGTGGGGTGAAGATTTCCCCTACTTGGGGTAAGTCAGGTTCAGGGCCATGAGCCTTCTGAAGACTGTGATTGCCTATAGCCTTTTGTAAGAGGGTATGCCTGCACTGGATTGTTGAGTGGACCAGAACTCAGGTTACTGTTGATGTGTGTTAAGACAGGCTACTACCTCCCAGTAAAGAAGGGTCTGGGTGCACTAGAGATTCTTTTGTTTTTGTTGAACTTTAGATCATGGCTTTGTTACCCTCAAAGGAGTGAAGCTGTCAAAAGTGTTGGACTGGGAGACCAAGTCCAAGCCATTTTGACAGCTGGAGTAGGCTGAGGAAAGTTATGGGGAAACAGAGGCAGCACTCTACAATGTTGGGTCTTGCTGTAAAGGAGTGGTCTGAGATGGTGAGTTTTTTAACACTATGTACCACACTTGTTTTTGTGGTATGCTAATATTGCTGTAGAACAAATATAATATGAACAACACTGTTGTGTCCTGCTCCTGTGATGACAAGCTGCGGAAGTTTAATAAAGGAAGTATGTTTCCATTTCCAGAATTCTGAGTTAGAACCTGGGCTTGATCTAGTGACTACTGGTATTGACTGACTGGAGTCTTCCCTTGATTTTGGTGGACCTGATCAGGTCCAGAATTTTCCATAGTGTGTTCAAAAATGGATAAACAAACCAGGAATGCTTACTAGCCTAGTGAAGGAAGAGGCAAGGGAACCAGACTTGAAGGAAAATTCTGCTTAAGAAAACTTGTTGCCTGAAGCTTTTGCTTATCAGAAGAGCAAGAATTAGTTTAAATGGAAAAAAAAAAGTTGTTGTTTCAGTTTGGCATTCATTACTAACTGGGACAGATTCTCATCTGATTTAACTCAATTGACTTCAGTGGAGTTAAACCACTAGAAAACTTGCCCCCCTGTGACCACCACTAGCAGATGGCTGAATGGGAATATAAATCACCTGATCTCAAGTACTCACTCAAAGCATGTGGTCAGTGCAGGTGTGACTGGCAGTATGTACAGTTTAGATGCATTATAGTGCAGAGAAGCTCATGCATGGGAATAAGATCAGATCTGCCAACTGTATTGGTTGAGTCTGTGTTGTACTATCTTTTTTTTTTATTGGCCCCTGTCATAATTCTTCTGACTGAGCAGTGTACATGGTCTTAAGAGTCAGTAATCCTTTTATTATACTGTGGGATCCAGACTGAGAGAAGGCTTACTTAGCAGCAGCTGCGGTTGAAAATGCCATGTGCACTTCTGTGTGTATATACTTCCCTATCTGAACACTTATCTGTCTTTCAAAGAAATTGTGGCCGATGACTGCTGCTGACAGATGATCTTTGTGTTTTGCCTGCCTGACCTAAATGCCCTTGTATTCCCCTCCATGACTCTTGTGCTTTAATTTAAAGGTGGCACAAGTGTAGGTACTTAGTTTACTGCTGTTTGAATTTGTTTACTGGGCAGAGCTGTTTGGATAAGACAATTCACTTCAAAAACTAAAAAAACATGGAGTAGAGGCTGCATAACTGCTATCTTCCTTTTTGGAGTGTTGCTTATCTGCCCCTTGGTCCACTGATGAACTTGGTAGGGCAGAGTCTTAACTGCTGGGGCGGTCCAGGCTGGATATTAGGAAAAACTTCCTTACTAGGCGAGTGGTGAAGCATTGGAATAAGCTGCCTAGGGAGGTGGTGGAATCTCCATCTCTGGAGGTGTTCAAGTCCCAGCTGGACAAAACACTGACTGGGATGATCTAATGGGAGTGGTCCTGCTTTTTTTGGCAGGGGGTTGGACTAGATGACCTCGTGGGGTCCCTTCCAACCCTATGATTCTATGATTCTAACTGTGCCCCTTGCCCTTCTGACTTTTGGGTCCATGGGTGCATCTAAACTTACAAGTTATTTTGAATTAAGGAGGCTTAATTTGAAATAATTTACTCCCTGGTCACACTGGCATTTTATTATATTAAATTAACCCTTTCCTTAATTCAAAATAAAGGCTAATTCAATACAATAAAGCCTCCTTTAACTTCAAAATAATGGTTACTTCAAAGCTGTTATTTCAAATTAAGCCAGTGCTGGCTGGAGAGTAGGCTTAATTTGATATAATTGCCCTATTGACTTTCCTACCTCCCCCTAGTTCAAATTAGAGAGTCTAGTGTAGGCACTCTAAGTCGAATTAATAAAGCCTACTTTAATTTGAATTAAGAGTCTAGTCAAATTAATAACTTTAAAATCAAAGTCGTTAATTCAAAATAACTATTTCAAATATATTTAATATTGCAAATGTAGTTATAGCCTATGTGCCTCCAGAATAATAGGCAAAGAGCAGTCCCTACAGTCCCAGAGTGCAGAGACTGATTCTACTTCAAGTTTATTTGGGCAAAACAAGTGAGGGCAGGCTTTTCATACCCTCCTTATGTTAACACTATACAGCCATGTAAGGGCCAGGTAAAATGTGACTTTGTATGAATTCCCCAAAAGAAAGAAATCCTGAGTTTCCCTCCCCGCCCCCCCAGCCTTATAAAGGATATGAGACTTATGTATATCCAAAAGCTGTGTAGCAATTAGTAATATGTAGTTACAGGACTGTGTAAAATATTGTTTAAAAATGTACTTAACCTATTTAGGGAACATTCACAGATGTTAAGTGTGTGTGGCTGTAGGATATGTCTAGAGTCTTAGAGAAAAAGAGAGTACTTTTCCAAACGTCAGTGTTAAGTGGTTAGTGTGATTGCATGCACATGTCAAAAGAATAAAATAGTCAGAATTTTTTAAGAAGACTTTTTGTCTTCAGGAGAAAATTATTTCTTAGTGATAAAATAATTGATCAGAGCTGATACTTGCCACTTGAAAGTACCAGGAAAAGCATCTTGTTTTCATAATGATAAAAATATGCAGGTTTTGTGCATCTCTGTTCAAGGCTGAAATTAGTCATATTTGCAATCTGTTTTTACATTTTATAAATAATGATCTCTTTTAAGATGGTAAATATGTTGATTTTTCCCCTTTAAAATGCCATATTTTCTTGCAAAAAATGCACTAGATGGACAAGAAATTGTATTTCAATTAAAACTGAACATGAATTTCATATTTACATTTGATTCTCAGGTAAATTTTACAAAAAAGATTGCAGAGGAGAGAACTACTCATTGCTGTTGGCAATTATGTCCTACCCACACTCTCTAAACCATTTGTTCTCCATTATAAATTGCTGCTGTAGTCATGTCGATGAAAATCAAATACAACACAACCCCTGCTGCTACTATTGTTGCTAGCTCTTGAAACATTATTGCTGTGGATTGGAAAAGTCAGCAGACACTATCAATAGAAAAATGGTAAAACCAGGGACACCCTAATGAAGGAAAATGATTGGTATCTGAAAAGACTTGTACAATAGCTGTCCACGGGGTTTTGCTTTGTTAACTATGTCAAGATACTGAAGCGTATAAACTGAACACTTTAGCTGATTTAAAATGGTATTATGGAAGCCTGCTACTGTTACATGATCAGCATTTCCTTGTAAAAACACTACACAGTTAAAGTCTTCAGTCATAGGCCAGAATATTGTGATAACACAATTGTAAATCATTATGTAGAATATCTGATATAATAGACCCTTTGAACAAAATGATTGAATGACAAATATTTTTCATGTTTCAATTGAGGTGGAGTCTTGAAATCTGGTTTGTTCATTCATTATGGTCCAGTGATTACAGGAAAGAAAAAGACCTAAGTTTGACCTTGTCATCTAGGTTCATATGGATGTATGGGTGTACTGGATGTCAAACGTTGTGTTAGTGTCTAACAATTTGGTAGACATTCATAATGGACCGCAAAGAAAAAGCCACATGCCATTCTAAATGTGACTTTTCTGAAAGAGGTCACTGCAAGCTCATTATGCTTTCTTACTGAAGTTCAGTCTTTTAAATTCCTTTTATGAGCTACAGTGGTGGTAAACACATTCATGATATTCTGCTGATCACAGAAAAATAAAAATCTGATATTTCCACATAGGTCCCCTGGTATCAGACAAATGGCTTTTAAATAAAATTGAAGACCTCTCTGAGGTGGTCGGTCTGAGTGCTCCAATTTGGAAAAATTAGGTTTGTCTGAGATATCATTTGTTTAATGGATTCTAGCCTAGAAAATTGTGAAAGGAATGTGGGTAACTGATGCCATATCTGTTAGTTCTGTGGTATTGTTTTACCAGGGTCACTTAAAAAGGTTATTTTCCTTGCCTGAGATTGTGTATAATGAATGCTGCCACTTTCATTCATTACCGCTGTGACCACCAATTAAAAACAACATTTTAATTAAAATTGTTTAACATGCTATACCCAGCCTTGAAGCCTTCCTGGACCACATTTCTTTCATAGGTCAAGTTACACTGAGTAATACTTCTTGTATCGTGTTAGGGAAGGAAATATACACCTTGATAATGATCCGATTTAAATATTTAGAAAAATGACCAATGGAAGTTAAGGTTATGATTTCATTTTTAAGACATCCACTGTGCAGAGGCTTTGAACCAGTAAATTATTCTAGGTAGCATGTGCTAGATCCTGGTCTCAGGTGCACTGGAGGAAAGCTCTCCACTCCCACTACAGGTGCAGGAAGTAAAATATGTCAAATCCAATTGTTTGTCATGAATTATTCCTGCACCTCTGATACTGTGCACCTTCAGGTCCCACTGATACTGTCCACTTCAGGTCCCTTAATTTATTTAGATTTTCACTGTGCCTATCCTAACCTCTTGGGGGCATAACCTAAAAGCATAACATTATACTGGCCAATTACAAAATATCTCAAAAGTGCTTCATCTATGGAACTTGCATCATGGCAAAACAGAATTGCTCAAATACACCCCCAAAACCTCTTTGAAATCAGCAATGAGTTCTCTATTGTGGGCTTAGTCATGACATCACCACTGTTCCTACTTCCCAAGAAAAGACTGGGAGGACAGGTGAGTCTTGAAGTTTATCCTTTAAGGTTTCGTTATGCGCTGTATGGACCTAAGTGGGAAATGAGTTTACTTAGGATGCTTTGCTGCCAGCTGCTTTCTCTGACTGTGACAGAGAAGATGGTCTGTGAGTTGTCTTGGGTGCTTCTGACAGCTTAATTTCTGTGATAATCAAATGGGAGAGGAGCAGCCTCTTATGCATCTGGGACCAAAACAATCTAAGGCATTGGATCAGTACTAAGAGTTTAAACTGTATTTCATGAAAGAAGGACATTACACTGTGTTCTGTGATCAGCATGGTTGAGTCAGCTACAACCTGAAGTTTAACAAATGGGCCACTACATTCTGTACTACCTGTCATTTCCAGCTACAGTAGTTTCGAAGGGATAGTCCCATTTGGAGGACATTGTGTTAGTCTGAGTTCACCTATTGACTTCAGTGAGACTTATGAGGCATTGAGCAACCTCAGGAAGGTCTCAGTATTATGTGTGCTGGGACCCCTAGAGAAAAGTGTTGCCCAGACACGAGGCTTTCCTGTTGTCAGAAAGTAAAACATACTATTAGTTCCATCTTTTTCAACTACTGCACAGCATAGCTAGGGTTTCACTGGTAAGCAAGATTATTACTAACTAAAATAGTACAATTTGCACTGAGATACCAACTATGTAGAAAAGGGAGAATAGAAACTGTTGCCAGTTACACAGCAAAGAAAAATGAAATAATATTTTTCTTGTCTGTAATCATGTAATTAACCTGTTTGTATTGCAAACGCAAAAATAACAACAGATGTACATTGCTTCACATGTGAGTATTGTCTGGCTGATACTATTTTAGAAATCAATCTTTGTCTCACTTGAAGTCAGTATGAGGTTTACCAATTACTTTAATTTAGATCAGGATTTAGCTTTCACTTAGAAAATGTGTGCTAACTGTGCTGAGTATTGTGGGCAGAGAATAATCATGAGAGACACTGCTCACAAAGGTGGGACAAAATTCTGCGGGTCTTGGCAATCTTGGCAAAATTCAGTGGCCTCAGTGAGACATGGATAAAGTGCAGGATTTGGCCCATAAAAACAAGTGGTTAAGTGTCATCATATATTTATGCACTGTCCCACACAGAAAGAGAAAAGAGGAGCAGACAAAGAGTATTTTATGGAAAATTTCTGCACTCAATACAGAGAATAGGCTGATTACATGTACATTATTATTCAATTTATCTTCATTATTTAGTGAGACAGATAAGGAGGGGGTGGCCAAATATAGTCTTCAAACAAGCAGATTGCAGCAGATTAACTGGCTTCAAGACCGAGCTTGATAAATGTATGGAGGGGGTGATAGAATGAGACTTCCTACAATAGTGTATAGTTGATTTGTGACTACTAACAGCAAATATCTCCAACAGATGGGATGGGACACTAGTTGGGGAAGGCCCTCATTCACTACAAAGAATTTTTTTCACAATGTGTGGCAAGTGGATCTTGGCTACAACGCAGGGTGCAAGAGAGGGTTCAGTGAAGACTATCTGGATGATTTGAGAAATAGAAAACCTGCTTTATGAGATGAAGTTGAAATAGCTTGGCTTGTTTAGTCTAACTAGAGGAAGCCTGAGGGGAGATATGATTGCTCTCCACAAATATATCAAAGGGATAATGCCAAGAAGAGAGAGGAATTGTTTGAGATCAGTGCCAATGTGGGTACAAGAATTAATGGATATAAACTGGTCATCAGGAAGTTTAGACTCGAAATTATATGTAGGTTTTAGCTATCAGAGAGTGAAGTTCTGGAACAGTCTTTGAAAGGGACCAGTGGTGGCAAAACATCTAGCTGGCCTCAAGACTGAGCTTGATAAGTTTAGAGAGGGGCTGGTATGATGGGACAGTCTAATTTGGTAACTAACTGACTATTTTTTTTTTTGGACTACTAACTAAATATGCCAATGACCTGTTTGATGGGGTAGGTTCAGAGTTATTACAGAGAAATCTTTCTGGGTTTTGGGCTTGTGGGTCTTGCCTGCATGCTCAGGGTTTAGCTATTTGGGATGGGGAAGGAATTTTCACCCAGAGTAGATTGGCAGAAGCCTCAGTATTTGTTTTCACCTTGCTCTGCAGCATGGTGCACTTGCTGGGGAGTCTCTGATGGTTTTTATGTACCTTGAAGTCTTTAAACCATGATTTGAGGACTTCAGTAACTCAGCAATTAGGGGTCTATTACACGAGTGGATGGGTGAGGCTCTGTTGTGTATAATGTGCAGATCAGACTAGAAGATAACCATGGTGGATCTTGGTCTTGTAGTTGGAAGAGTAGCTGTTATAGACGTGCTGAAGCTGTGTGTTTGAACACCAGAGACTAGAACTCTGTCAAGTCAAACTGATCCATTTCTTTGAAAGAGCCCTTGCATAGGCTGCTTATAGCCCTGGACCCTTTAAAATAATTTTAGGTATATTATCACAGCCTGGTGTCCAGTAACCTATATATGTGGATACCATGCCATGAAACAATGACCCTTGTTCACTGCAATCCAGGTTTAATGTTGTGAATTGTAGATTTTTCAACCTGTACTGTAGTGGCCCATGGACTCACTAATCACTGGATGTACCATCAGAGGTCCCATAGTTGGAAAAGGGCCAGTGCCTCCAGCCTGAATTCATTTGCACTTTGTTCCTGTAAAGACAATGAAGATGTCTAAACTGAACTGACAACATTCAGACCTGGTGTATTAGTTAGTTATTCTTATATTATGCATGGCTGTACAATAGATTAGGTGGTGTCATCTCTAGCCCTTTGTGGAGACCGAGTGGTATTGCTAGGACTTCGCAGTGGCAATGTGGGACTGCAAAATAGCAACTCTGGGTCAGATGCAGGATGTTCTGAACGATATGGGACACCTGAGAGGTATGCTGAAAAGTAGACCGTTCCTGCACTGAAACACTGTGAATGAGCGATTTTGGTTTTTGGGTGTTTTTTGTTGCTTTCTCTGGGCTGCCTCCTTCCTGTATCTCCTTGACCCTTCCGCACACTACTGTACTTCAGAGGAGATTGTTAGATGGTAGCTACTCGAAAACAGCTCCTCTTGGATTCCTTGCAAAGATCCAAACTGCAGGGTCATATATTAATTAAATATATAATATAATTCTGGAGGACAGTTAGTAACACTTAACCTACTGCAACAGGGCCAGTCCGACCATAGAGGTGACCTAGGCAGTCACCTAGGGCACCAAACACTAGGGGGCACCACCTTGTTGCACACAGGCATGTAGCCCAGTATGCAGCAAGGCAAGAAGCTTTTTTGGTAAGTGCTGCTGGGGGGCTAGGGACAAGCTTCAGGGGGGCTAGGAGGACTGGGTAGGAGGGATGGAGGGGCAGGAGCCCCTCAGGTGGCCTGCAGCTTGGCTGGCTTTGGGCTGGCCCACAGCCTGCTCACCAACAACAGCCTGCAGCCTGCCACAGCAGCAGGCCCAGTGTGGTCCCTTGCTTGGTCCAGTCCACCAGCCACACCCACATGGCCCACTGCACCAGCGCCCCCCGCCGCATGGCCTGCCATGCCAGCTGGCCCACCACCCAGCCTGCAGGCTGCTGCTCAGCCCTCACTCCTTGGGCAGTCCACCACTTGGCTAGCAAGGGGAAGGGGTGTGTGTCTCAAAAATCACAAGCGCCTAGGGTGCCAAAAAACCTTGGGCCAGCCATGTACTTACTGCAATTCAGTGTTCTCACACTAACTTAGTAGAGTTACAATTGTTCTTGCCCCACCAAAAAGTATTCTAATGCATTTCCCAGTATGAAAGGCTAAACAATGGTGCCATTCCAGTGTTTTTCAGCTCAGTGTAGTATAGAGATTGAAATATAAGATGTAAAATGATTTCTTTACTGAAAAGCAGACTGGGTAGGTGCCATAGTCTGCGGGTCTTAGTGTACCTAAGAAACATTGAGAGCTATGGCGTGCTTCCATGAGGGTGGAGGTGGAAGAAAGGGAATAACAGGCATCCAGAGTTTAAAACAGTCAGCTATGTGGTTTCTTATCAGGTTTGGTTTTAATATGTCCAGTAGTGGAGGGGGGAAAAGGTGTTATCATGATGTATGCGAGGGCAGATGAAAGGTGGTAAAGGAGTTTATCATTTTACTAGATGGCTGAAATATTGTAAAGCTTGCTCACATGCTTTGAGAGACTGCAGGAAACTCATACATAATTTCAATCAATTATATGCCCTACTAAAAATATGCATGTAGACTGCCCTGAGAGAGATAATTTGACACATGTCACTGCGCAAAAAAAAAACCCACTGAGTGGCTTGGACATCTGTGGTTGGGCTGACTTTACTGTTGTTTGCCGTGGAGGTTTCTGAGGCCTCTTTAGTGATGGCAGATGATAATTAAGTTCTTCCAGCTTCTTCCATACTTTGCCTCTGAGATCTTTCCTCTAGTCATTGTGACCTCTCATATCCTTCTTTGATTGTTCCAGGGGACAGCCATCTATTCCTACACAGGAATCACCTTCCAGGCTTCAGCATCTGACAATGACAGTGTGCTGTGACCTTTTTACATGAGCACTTCACAGTCTCATGTGAGATACAATTACATTTTCTCTTTTTGGCATGTGAACCCCCTCAAGGTTTTATACAACTGAAGATCTGTGGCAGCTTTCCTCTGAGCAACAGAAACATCATTGCGCAGATGAACAGCAGCTGTATACTCAAATGTGGCATTATTTCCTCATGGATGTCAATGCTGAGGATCTTTCTTGGAAAACATCAGAGTGCTGAAATAATAAAAAAATGAATGAGGCACTGGTTTAACAATGAATTACCCACAATTCATAAACAAGAGAATCCCTCCATAAAAAAAAAAAAATCCCTTTGCTGCTTTTTTTTGATCAGATAAAAAAATAGAGAGCAGGACTTCTAAAATTACGAATTGAAGGAGTATGATTTACTGCAGGCTAGGAGAAGTATTTTAAAGAAATGATCCTTTGGGATTAAAATGGGTATAGCTGAGGTTTGGAGATATCAAACCCAGGGTGAAATCAAAGTATGGTCAATGCTGAGCCAACTTCAGAAGATACAGAAGTTCAGTTCAGACAGGTCAGGGGCCTGCAACCTGCAGCTCTTTGGCTTTCCCCTTGTGGCTTCAGGCTCTGGGCCCCTTCTGCCACCAGAGAACCCTGTGGGCAGCCTGCCCCGGGCTTTGGGCTCCCCACCACTACCAGCGGGGGACACTGCAGGGGGTGCAATCCTAGTTCCAGGTTCCCTCCCCCCACCAGGGGATGCTGTGGTGGGTGCCCTAGCCTACCTCCCGGCTCCCCCCACCAGGAGGCTACACCCGTTGTGACTCTGAAAATTCTTGGTCACTGAATGAATATTTAAAGATGGCCCTTCTTATCTTTCAGGTTGCTGAGATAGGTACTCAAAAGTTAAGATGCTTATTTAGATGTTGCTCAAACTTTTCAAACATGTTTGAAATAAAATTGAATTAGACCTTTTTAACTTGTGCTTCTTTTGTAATTCCTGTTTACAGAGAGGCCAGAGAGACTGCAAGAATACCTGCATGGGAGAGGGACCCGAGTGCTTACTCTGGGTTCTGACTAGCAGGCTATGTCTACACTTAGAAGGTTAGTTTGAATTAACTGAATTCAAACTAATTAATTTGAACTAATAATTATTGATTCGAATTAACACAGCCACACTAGAAACCCTAATTTTAACTAGCATGTCCATGCACAGGACTTGCGAGTTTGAATCAGGTAGGGGGCGCTATTGCATAGGGAAAAATCAAGCTATGATTAATTCGAAGTAACAGTTTGAATAACACATCCACACTGGGTTAATTCGAACTAATGAGTTAGAATTCACCATCACGTCAAACTTAAGGCAGGTTTTATAGATTTGAACTAGGCTTTCCTTAGTTTGAACTAAGGCAACTCTTTAGTTCAAACTAATGAAAGCTAGTGTGGACATGCACTAATTTAATTCAAATTAAGCCTCGTTAATTTGAACTAAATGGTAAGTGTAGACATACCCGCAGTGTCTGTGAGCTGCACTGATCCTACTTGCCCGTGCACAATAGGAGGTAGAGCTCTAAAGAAGGAGTACTGTTGGAGGAGAGATCAGAATTGCTATTCCTTGAACTTTCTCTATCTGGTGATAGGCTCCAAAGAGTACCTGGCATCTTCGTATTAGGCAATCCTGTGGAGCCTCTGTACTAGTCATCAGGCAGCACTATTGAAAACATTCTTTCCGTAGCTCTTTATTGAGAGGTACAGGAGTTAAATCTCCAGGAAAAAAAAAAGACTATTAAACCAAAATTTCCAAGATTCTAAGACATTACACAAAGCATCTTCCATGAATGCTACACACCTAGGAGGATTGGGCCCTTAATGAGTAAAATCATAGAAGATCTTATTTCTAAAAGTCAGCGCATTATATATTAATTGCAGATAAATATTAAGATACGTCTGTTTTACTTGCTGCTCTCTTGTGTTTAAAAATGTGAAACCTTTTGGCAATATTACCATTTAAGATGACGAACAGAAGACAAATCTTAATATTTAAGGTTAAATTGATTTCTCTGAAATATTATTGTTGACATTTGTCTTGTCTGGTTGACATGTTATAAGCATAACAAGGTAGAGCTGTACACTCATATACCAACTCGGAAATGGCAGAAAAACAATTTAACCTTGTTAAATTTTGTTTTATAACTGTGATTTTTTTTGACTTCCTAGTTCAGACTTAAATGTGACTCTATTCATGCATAGACAGTGCTTACCTGTGTGTGTTTTTAGCACTGTTACCTCTTTGTGCAAAGGACAGAAGTAAAAAATACGTATGCAAGTACTGTACCTGCAGAATTGTGCACTGCCAAATGGAAGCTATGGTATGAGTCTTTGAAAATGTAGTTATTTATTTCATTACAAATATTTTAAATACAAAGATACCTATTCTGGGAATAGGGGCCTGAGACTTTTTTTTTCTAACCAATCACCTTTATACATAAATTTAGACAACCAATTTTTTGTTTTAGAGTGATTTTTGAACACTTCACTTTTAATGAAGGAAGTTCAGAATCAGTGATTTGGTTGCTTATTTTCATCTCTAATTGTTAGCCCCAAATTTAATTATTTTGTGGGTGTGGATGTGTGTATGTGAAACTATAAAGTCAGCAGAGCATTCAGGAACTAAAATTTGGAAAGTCAGGCATAGAGTTTGGCTATGTGCTTTAAAGTATATTTTGGTTGAAAGTTACCATAGTACTCTTAGTTCTGTCTGTAAAGCTTGCGCTTCTGCTCATAGACCTCTATTACGGTTAGTTGAACTTGTTATACATAACTTTGAAACTAGCTGGACAGTGTAGGTTCACAATTTTAATTGGAACTCTAGAATTGTTGGATTTATTATTTGCTGCTTGTGAGACTATGAAAAATGAAAAGTAGAAAAGAGGCAGATAGGAAATAAGCTAATAAAAAGTAGAGTGAAATAGAACAGAAATCAGAGTGAAATACTAATATAAGATGGCTGCAGAATATGGCCCAAGATAAAATTTTTATTAAAAACTTAGCAGCACATCTGTGATGTGCATATATACCGCAGGTAGAAACATATTTTCGGGAAAGTAGAAATCTTCTCTCTCTCATATAGTACATAGTACAGGACTCCCTTTAGGTGTGGCAACATACTGATTTTTTTTTTTAAACAACATTCCCCTGAGGAGGAAAAAGATTTAAATCACTAGAAAAAAGTTTTGTTAATTCAGGCTAGTTGACTGAACTCAGTTACTAAGTCTGTTGTTTGTAATTGATATAGCAAACCAATTTCTGTCCTCACTTACGCATTTGCAACCTAATTGAAAACCATGGGTTTGCTTATGTAACTGAAGACAGAATTTAGCTCAGAGTTTTTAAAGCACTTTGGGGTCCTTTGGTATAAAGGATGCTATATCAATATACAATTATTATGTAGAAGAGTTGGCAACTTGCAAAACAATTAAAAAGGACAATGTAAAAATTATCATCAAGTTCACAAACAGAATAATGAAGGGTAAAGGATCTTCTATCAAAGTTGCAATATGCAAATGAATGGCTGTTTATTAATAAACTATGATTAGTGTAGGCTCTGATGTGTGGGATGATATGGTGTATTTTGAAAGAAAAGACCTAATTACTGTAGCGGCTAAATCAAAGGCTCTCAGCCTGCATAGCTTGGGAGAATTCCAGGAATGTGAATGAGAGTCTGCAGGATTAAAGATCCAAGGAAGGAAAATGGCATTTGATGAGCCAAAAGTGTTAGATCAGTGTAAATGTTAGGAGGAAATGTTTCTTCAGTGGGACTTAACTTTTATGGAGAAGAAAATGGATTTTAAACCACAGACTGAAAATAGAAGCAGCAGTAAGAATTTTTTAATATGTACATTACTTGTGTTGCATGAAATAAACATTTAAATAAAGATAGAAATGGGCTTGTGTCTACTTCAAATGAAGATGCTCTGATAAGAAAAACACATGTAATAAAATTATATTTACAAGTCCAGATATATGGGTTATGAAGTAAATATTCATTTTGGGTGCCTTTGAGCCTGATTTGACTGAGTTTGTATCTTTAAAATCTTGGATATACAGGGATTTCTCTCCCCCACTTAGCCAAAAAAACAAAACACAATAAAACACTTTATTAGGCTTTCAGTGTCAACTTTTAGACTGATGGATCATGTTACCTTAAGTGAACTACTTTTTTAAGCTTTTTATTAGGACCATTGCTGCCCTGGGAAGAGGGTCTGGGCCCTGCCCCTGTCCCACCCTGGTGGGTCCAATCCAGCCCCAGGCACCGCCAACAAGCTGCAGGCAGCCCGGAGCTGGATCTGGACCCTCGTGCTGCTAGCAGGTGGCCTGGAGCTGGCTCTCGCTTCTGCCGCTGATGGCAAGTGGCAGGCAAGCTGGGTGGGCCCAGTGTGCTCTCAGACATTGCCAGCAAGCAGCCCCAGCCCAGCTGTGGCTTCTGCCTCCTGCTGCCAGCAAGCTGCAGGTGGCCTAGAGTCGGATCTGGTTCCTGCCGCTGCGCTGCTGGCCAGCCGTGGCAGGCAGCCCCAGCCCAGATCTGGCTCTTGCCTCTGCCGGCCAGCAGCTGGTGGCTGGAGCTAGATCTGAGGCAGGGCCAGGGCCCAGTGGGGCCAGTGGCAGTGACACCCACGCTTTTAATCCTCAGAACCTTCCCTTTCCTATCCTTCAAAAAAAAAAAACAAAAAAACCTGTCATTTTAAAACAATTATGTACTCTTGGCACACCTTCCCAGCCAAGAGAAGGCTGTCGGCATTTGCCATTCTTGTTCCTTTGACTCTCCTTCAACGTAAAACATCTTGTTACTATTGTCATTAGAACCTTGTAAGTACCTAAAATTACAGGCACATGAATAGACCAATGGCTCAATGAATAATTCTTTGTAGCCTACTGACCTTTCAGTTAGGACTACACATGGGTTCACAATGAAGAATATATTACAATAAATGTAAATAAAAGGCAACTATGATGATAAAGAAACATCTCTAAACAAATAAAACTTCTTTTTCCTGGCTTCAATTTAAGTTTAATTTTATTCTAGGCTTTTCACCAATCTCAAATTCAGCCTGATATATGAATCTAATCCAAATCCAGAATTCAGCTGTTAAAAGATTTTGGCCTATAAACCTCCATTATTTTAAAAAAGCACAAGTAGCAGTCAGTCCAAGGGATCCCTCCCCATCTGTGCTATCATCCTCATAAGACAAATGAGATTACTGTATGCAAGTTACCTGCAGAGTAAGCAGGATGGCTATTGGATAACTTCTGACATCACAATGATCTAGCATAGCATAATTTCATGCTTTTTGATAGCTGTTCACAGCAGTGATGTAATTCATAAAGTTACAATGGCTGAGAACTTAAAAACGAGATGATAAAAAACAGTGAATCCAAGTGATGGTTGAATCTGGTGACATGCTGAAGAAAAAGAGTTCTTCTTCGAGCGCTGCTCGGATACATTCAGGAATAGGTGTCTCCGTGCCGGAGCGCTGGATTGGTCGGAACTTTTTGTCCTTGCCAGTCATGAATTCTTTATTGCTTTATTATTCCTTTATTATTATTCTTACAGTTCCCATTGACTTCTGTACACAGTTTTGCAGGATTAGACTCCAAACCTACACATGTAAAAAGACAGTTACCAAAGCTTAGATAATTGAATACAAATTAAAGATTGATTTTTAAAAATGATCAGCAGGAATTGTTACAGAGCTGAGTGTATATCGGAAAGTGCTCAAGCATATACAGCAGTTGCTGATAAAGAATTTCAGTTATACAGACACCGATTGTAATATGAATTAATGAATGAGTAAAAAGGACTATTTCTATGGAAGTTGTTAAGACTGATTCTTTCTAATTTAATAAGAAACCAAGATCAGTTGGAGAGTTCAAAAATCAAGCTAGAAAGGACAAAAACAGTTTCTTTTTAAAGGAGCAAGCATGCAATCTCAGTGCCATTGTATGTAAAACAGTAGCAGAACAAAAGTTGAATGTATAGAAAATAGGTTTTAAAAGAATATGTATCAGAAAATATTGCAACAAATTATTGTCTAGAAAATATAGAGTAGGAAAAAGGGAAATGTCAACACATTTAAATAAAAGATAATGATGAAATAAGCTTTGATCATTCCAATAAGATACAGTTGTCACAACGTGGCAAAAAGCTTTAGTTCATCACTTGAATTTGCAACAGAATTTTTAAAAGACCTATTAGACCTAAAAGAGCTATTTTTATAATCTTAGAGTGTCAAGCAAATATAAATTATAACTTAAAGTACCAATTAAATAATTGTCATGAAATAGCCAATAATACTAAACATATTTTAGTTAATTTGAAGTCTATAGATGATAGAACAATTCTGTGGTATGACTGTTCTTTCAGAACATATTTCTGTAATGTATTGAGGATTCCTGGAATATGCTCAGAGCCGTTAGCTTCCATTGGCTTCACAGAAGTGCTCAGCAACTTTCAGGTTCAATCCCTTGTGACATGTTGGGCCACATGTACTCCCTAATAGAATAATAGAAACTGGAAAGAACCATGAGAGGTCACTGAGTCCAATCCTCTGCACTCATGGCAGGACAAAGTACCATCTTAAACCATCCCTGAAAGTTGTTTATCTAACCTGCTCTTAAAATCTTCAAATGATGGAGATTCTGCAGCCTCCCTAGGCAGCTTATTCCAGTGCTTAATCACCCTGACAATTAGGAGATTTTTCTTAATCTCCAACCTAAACCTCCCTTGTAATTTAAGCCCATTGCTTCTTGTCCTATCATCGGCAGTTAAGGAGAACAATTTATCTCCCTCTTCCTCACAACAACCTTTTAGGTATTTGCAAACTGTTCTGTTGTCCCCTCTCAGTCTCCTCTTTTCCAGACTAAACAAACCCAGCTCTTTCAATCTTCCCTCATAAGTCAAGTGTTGATCTAATCATTCATGTTGCTCTTCTCTGGACATTCTCTAATTTGTCCACATCTTTCCTGAAATGAGGCACCCAGAACTGGACACAAAACTCCAGTCAAGGTCTAATCAGAGCAGAGTAGAGCGGAAGAATTGCTTCTCATGTCTTATTTACAATTCTCCTGTTAATACAATCCAGAATAGTGTTTGCTTCTTTTTTACAACAGTGTTACATATTGACTCACATTTGGCTTGTGAAACAAACAAACAAGGAGTCCTGTGGTAGTTAAAGACTAGAAATATAAGTGCCACAGGACTCTTTGTTTGTTTATTTTACTGGACTAGACTAACATGGTTGCCCCTTTGAATTTAGTTTGTGGTCCACTACGATACCCAGATCCCTTTCCCCAGTACTCCTTCCTAGGTAGGCATTGCCCATTTTGTATGTATGCAATGGATTGTTCTTTCCTTTCTCCATTTTCCTTTATTAAATTTCATTCTATTTACCTCAGACCATTTCACCAGTTTGTCCATATAATTTTAAACTATGAGCCTATCCTCCAAAGCACTTGAAACCCTGCCCAGCTTGGTATCATTGGCAAACTTTATAAGTGAACTCTCTATGCCATCATCTAAATCACTCATGAAAATATTGAACACAACCAATCCCTGCAGTACCCTTTTCGTTATGCCCTTCAGTGTGGCTGTGAACCATTGATCAGTCTCTATGAGTGGTTATCCAACTGATTTTGCACCCATCTTATAGTAGCTCCATCCAAGTTAGTTTGTTAATAAGAAGATGATGCAAGACTGTATCAAAAGCCTCACTAAAGTCTAGATATACTATCTCTACGGCTTGTTACCCCATCATAGAAGGCTGTCAGGTTAGTTTGATATAATTTGTCCTTGACAAATCCATGCTGACTATCACTTAACACATTATTCTCTTCAACTATGTCCACACTTAGAAGGTTAGTTCGAATTAACTGAATTCAAACTGATGAATTCGAACTAATAATGATTAGTTTGAATTAAGTTAATTTGAATTAACATGTCCACACTATGAAAACCAATTCAAACTAGCATGTCCATGGACAGGACTTGCTAGCTTGAATTAGGAGAGTGGCACCATGGGAAGTGTGGCAAGATGGCCCCCAGGAAGGGCCATGTCCCCACCCGATATATAGAAAGAGGAAGGCACCCTGGGAGGAAGAAAGTCAAAAAGCTTTAATTCAAATCAATGGTTAGTTTGAATTAACATGGCTACATTGGGTTAATTCAAACTAATAAGTTTGAATTAACCCTTACTTCAAAGTTAAGCAAGGTTTTATAACTTTGAAGTACGCTTTCATTAAATCAAACCAAGGAATTTCTTAGTTTGAATTAATGAAAGCCAGTGTAGCCATGCATTAATTTGATTCAAATTAATCCTCATTAATTTGAATTAAATTGTAAGTGTAGACACACCTGAAGGATGTTTGCTAATTGATTATTTGCTCCATTATCTTTCCTGGTAGAGAGGTTAAGTCAGAGGTCTATAATTCCCTGGGTTGTCTTTATTTCCCTTTTTATAGATGGGCACTGTATTTGATCTTTTCCAGTCCTTTGGGATCTTTTCAGTCTTCTATGATTTTTCAGAGATAATAGCCAATGGCTCAGATATCTCCTGAGTCAGCTCCTTGAGTATCTTAGTGTGCCTGTCATCAGGCGCTGGTGACTTGAAGACATCTAACTTGTCTAACTAATTTTTAATGTTCTTTACCCTGTGATTTAGGTGTAATGAATGTTCACACTTACAGTGCAACTGTATATTGTCCAAGGCAAAGTAAGTTATACAATGTCTTCTTGGAATGCTCATGATAAAGTGATCATTGCTGCAGGGGACTGGGCGAGTGGCCAAAAAGGCATCTGGGTTCAGTCTTGCGGATCTGGCCACTCCCCTCCCGCCACATGCGCTGCTCTCAGCTCTGTGGCAGAGCAATGCAGAGGGGGCAGGAGGCAGCGCGGAGCCAGTATTGCTGCCCCCCCACCCTGGCCACGCTGTCTCCTGCCCCCTCCCCACTACTCTGGCACAGAGCTCAGAGCAGCGCACGTGACAGGGGGGAGGTGGACTGGTAGTGCTGAACTGGGCCACCCTTTTGGCCAGTCATCCAGTCCCTGGCATGGGGTGAGGCAGCACAGGGGTCTCCTCCTCTCCTGGGCCAGCCAGCCCCACCCCCCCAGTGCCAGGGTGTGTGTGGAGGAGCCCTACAGAGGGCGATTTGCCCAGGGCCCTGCACCCCTCTAGGGATGGCCCTATACATAAGTACAGGTATGAAACTTTGTTGTGTCATATCCCCAAATGTGTGTCTCATGTGGCTTGAGTAGAAGCTAACAAACATACAGCTGAGGGTCCAGGCTTCACATAGATATACACATAAGTACAATGGACTGGCTTGAACACTTCATAGAACAACACTCGTTCGACTCAAGTAAGGGAGATCATGCCCATTGCTGGTCATGAATAACCAGTAGCGTACCAACACAGGAGGAAGGGGAGGGGCATGCACCTAGGCACTTGGCTTGGCCGTGGGTGATGGTGGGGCTGCTGCTGTGTGTGTGAGACAGAGTGAGAAAGAATAAATATCCACATCTGGGCAACTTTCTCTCTGACTATGTGGCCCCATGGCTGTCCCTACAGGGTTGCGGGGCCCTGGGCAAATCGCGCTCTGCGGGGCACCCCCACCCCTGGCACTGGGGGCGAGGCTGGCTGGCCCAGGGGAAGGGCAGATCCCTGCACGGCCCCCCACCCATGCTAGGGACCGGGTGAGCCAGACAAAAGGGAGACCCGGTTCAGTGGTGCTGGTCCGCCCGCCCCCCGGCCACTCATGCTGCTCTTGGCTCTGTGCTGGAGCAGCAAGGAGGGGGCAGGAGGCAGTACAGCCGGGGCTGGGGAGGGGAGCGATACGGGCTCCATGCTGCCTCCCGCCGCATCTCTGCTGCTCCAGCTCAGAACTCAGAGCAGCACTCGTGGCC
Organism: Podocnemis expansa; assembly: GCA_007922195.1. NCBI lineage: Eukaryota > Metazoa > Chordata > Testudines > Podocnemididae > Podocnemis > Podocnemis expansa. The sequence goes on from ML681982.1 coordinate 5,726,401, forward strand.
TGGGGGGGGCGGTGGACCAGCAGCGCTAAACCAGGCCACTCTTTTGGCCAGTTTGCCTGGTCCCCAGTGTGGGGCAGGCAGCAGTGTGGCCATGCAGCCCCCCCCCCCAAAGCATGGGGCCCTGGGTGGCTGCCCCAGTCGCCGTACCTTAGGGACAGCCCTGTGTGGCCCCTCCTGGGAGTCAGCTCCGCCATAGCTTGGGGAGGTGGGGGAGGGATTCCCTCAGCAGCAATACGGTAAGTAAGGGAGGTGGGGAGCTCCTGTGACCAGGCATAGGTGTAGGCTAATGGCTGACCTATATTCCTTGGAAAAGGCTGCCTAGAAGTGGGGTTGGGGATGTGCTGCCCTCAAGCCTCCCACTGCACTGAGTCTGAAAGCTGCCTCCAGCTCTGAAGGAGGAGGGGAGGGAAGGGCAAGGCTGAGAGCTGTGATTCCCTTCTCTGGCCACTGCTAGAGTTGAACATAGGGGCCCCCAGCCGAGCTACAGTGAGGGCTTTCAAGTTCCCTAATCTACCTAGATGAACAATTCATAAAGGGATTCCCATTCTCTCAAAATTCACACTGTTGTAAGTAAGGGAAGCAGTGGAGGGAACCAGCGCAACTCCTGAGGCTTGCAGGGGGAAGGAGTGGGGGGCTAAGGGCTAGAATAGATGGAACCTGCTGGAGAGGAGGCTGCCACCCCCAACATAATCTGCTGCTGCAGCGGCAGAGGCTGAGGCACTTCTCCCCCGGGAGATGCCACTGGGCAGGAATGAGTATCCTTCTGGCCAGGAGCTCTTCCCCGCCATGTACCCAGCTCTTCCCAGCTTCCTGGACTGAGCAGTTGGGGATGGGAGGTAGCAGGAGATAAGGGCTGACCTGGATTCCCTAGAACCGGCTGCCTGGGAGTGGGAGGAGGCTGCTGCCCCAGGTTTTCCACTGCAAGGGCTCAGGCTGAAAAGCTGCCTCTAGCCCTGAAAAAGTTGGGGAGGGAACCCCTACCTGACCTCTCAGAGCTGCACATAGGGGACCCCAGCCTGGCCCCCACCAGGGCTTCCAAGTTCCCTGACTCCTCTTACTGGGATGGGGGATTCCCTTAGCATCACATTGTGGTATATAAGGGGGTGTGGGAAACAGAGGGACTCCTAGGTGAGGGAATGGGGAGGCTGCTAAGGTCTGGGTGGAACCTACTCTGGGTGTGGCTGCTGCATCAGAGCCAGCACCAGAGTGCAGGGGTAGAAGCACGTACTACATGCTGGATAAAGGTGTGGGTGGGCAGCAGAGCCTGCATCTTCACCCCCTTCAAACTTTTCTCCCCCAGCCCCTGCTCGACAGGGCAGCTGCAGTGGCAGAGTGGGTGACACTAGGACACCACCTGCTCGGTGCACGAGGTTTGGATGGAGAGAGGCACAAATATAGGCTTGGCCCCTAGTCACTGGAGGCCCATGGTAGGGCACTGTGGCCAATCACATGATCCCAGAAGGTGTTGTGGAATCTCATTAAAAGAGAGAAGCATCACTGTCTCTGGTACTCTCCCTGGAAATTCATCTATATAGCAACATCAAGGAAACAGAGAAACTGCCCACAAGGTGGCCAGGTCTGGCTGCAAGATTCATCCCAGCCAGCTTGTGGGTGATCTAACACCACAGACTGAAAAGGTATTGAAAAATTAAGTCTAGTTTAAAGGTGAGTTACCTTTTACTTAGTTGTGATCTATTCTTAATTCATATTAATCTGATTTATCACTCAAAATCTTGCTGTAGTCAATAAACTTGTTTGTTTTATCTAAAACCGTGCATGTGGACTGTGTGTGTAGAGACTTCACTTAGAATGACAGAGTTGGTGCAGATCAATTTCTCTGATAAAGTGACAAGCAAAGGTAAATGAGCTTGCAGGTTGTCTTGTAAAGCACTGAATCCTGGAAGACAGCAGTTCCCAGGGTTGCAGCTGGAGTTGAGGCTGTTTTCTGTGGAATCAATGCCATGAGTAAGTGGTCAGAAGCACTAGTTCACTGGCCAGGGACCAATTGCTGGTAGGAGGCTGGGCATGGATAGACCCAGGAGTGGGTGATTTGCCCAGGAAAGCAAAGTGAGTCAGGGCCCAGGATCAGGGTGATGCATCTACTCATCAGGCCAGATTGAGTGGGGTGGAAAACGTTCCATCAGTCACCTAGGGAATTTACTTGCTCTCGTTATATTAATAGTAGCTTAAGCCTTGGCCTAATTTTTTTAGTCGTGCTGAGCACCCTAAAGTCCTCAATGACTTCAACAGCAGTTAGTTGCCTGTAATTTCTGAAAAGTTCAGCCTCAGCTGTATCCCAAGACACCAAGATTTGATTTCCAGACTTGGTAGTGTATCCAAACTTTTGTATTGGCATGTGAGAATGGAATAAGTGAACTTGCATGAATGGGAAAACAAATACAATGGCAACAAACAAACAAACAGTTGGATTAGGGACAGGAACGTCCACACCTATCCAGAGCTTTTTAAGTGCTTTCTATCATCCTCGTCTAGGACCTATAGACTTTTATCAAGTGGGTTGGGAATGAATCCTGATTATAGTGTTTTTTTGCAAATGAACTTGATGAATGTAGAGAAGACGAGTGGTGTTATTGTTTTAAAAAAGCTGGTCTAGAGCAGTGGTGGGCTTAGCACTTAGGGGAGGTGCTATTGCAGTGTTGCACATCATGGAATGGCCTGGCCTGGGGTGGGTTGGGTTGGTGGTGCTCTGGGCAGCTGAGGCTCCTCTTGGCCTGGGGATCAGGGCACTGCCCAGTTGATTTGGAGTGTGGACCCACAAAACCACTGGAGAAGACTGAGTGACCCAGCTTAAACTTAATTTAGCTCACATTTGCTCAAACTTGTTTTATCAATGAAGTTCATGGAAACCAAAGGTAGATGATTTGAAGGACCAGGTCCTATAAATGCTTAGGCCTCTGAGAGTGTCTTTAACCACATGGGTTGCCCCAAGACAATGACATCACACATATCGATAAAGATACACAAGAGCTGAAAAAAAAAGACAAACAAAAAACCCACGAAAAAAGCAAACAAAAATATCCAGCAAGAACTACAGCACTTCAAAAATATACTTTTATATGTTATGTATGAGTTTTGTATGAAAGACATAATCCAGTTAGAAATCACAATAACTTTTTCACTAAGCTTAGATCATAGATCATGGGCTGAAAAGAACCCAGTTAATGTCAACCTATTCCATTAATAACTTTTATCTATTGTTTAATCTAGAGAGTTTTATCTTAGTTAATGTTTGGTTCCAAATTTCTCTTTGGGTTTGTTTTCAATGCAGAGTTAATTTGGGTGCTTGTCCCCTGGATGTGAGCTCTTGGATTAGAGTTGCCATACTGCAAAACAAGATTCCAGTGAATCCACTCATCTGCATTCACAATGATGATGTACTCAGTTGAATGTGACTGTGATGGAGTGTCTAACCCACACAATCCCGTGTCTGGTGAAGATGGCCAGGTGGGACAATTAATTCCAGAGGCTGCACATGCAGGAGGAGCCAGCGAGCAAGGAATTGACTGGAAGAGGCTTTGAGGGGCAGAAACAGGCCAGGGCAAACTAAGCCTGGCGCTAGTAAAAGGGTACTGCAGGGAAGTAGACTGCAGTCACTCCCTGAGAAGAGGAATTTGGGAGGCTGGTGATCCTAGAGAGGAGGGAACCCGGGAGGGTCAGAGAAGGCTCAGGGTAAAGCAGAAAAAAGACAGTGTAGGCCTTGGTTGCTGATCATTGGGCACCTGAGCTGGAACCCTAAATAGAAGATGGGCGTGGGTTCCCTAACCAGCCACTGGAAAATATACTTTCTAGCATAAATCACCAATCAGCTCTGCCTCGGCACTGGACAGTCACCAACATGGGATGCCATGTCACAATAGGGAGGAAGTGATGTCAATATTACAACCACTGGTTTATTGCTGGAACAGCCTGCAGGTGTCATATGCCATGTCCCTGATTTAGAGTATGTCTATACCAGAATGGTAATTGATCCATATTTCACACAGGTGCCTTGGTCCCGCCAGGGAGTAAAAGCAGGAAGCCACCTGGCCTTCCTGCCCTGACCACTGGTAGCGAATGCATGGTAACAGGCCCTCACAGCCAACACGTGATGTAAATACCACAGCATCTACACCAGGGGTCTCAAACTCAAATCACCATGAGGGCCGCATGAGGACTAGAATGTTAGTCTGAGGGCTGCACCACTGAAACCTTTTCATACAACAATATTGCAAATATAGGTAACAACAGTGTTGTTGTGGGCCGCAGGAAATAGCTTTAGGAGCTGCATGCAGCTCACGGGCTGTGTGTTTGAGACTCCTGGTCTATACAAACACTGAATCATCCTGACTAAACCAACATAAGCCTTATGCCTCTCACGGAGGTGTAGTTATATCAGTGTAGTAGGACACTTACATCAGCTGGAGGAAGGCTTGAGTATGCTGCCATACTGTAAATTGCCTTATAGTGACTTATCTCTGTGGTGTAAACCAGCCCCAAATGCATGGCTGATTATTGCTTCTGTATCTATTGCTACAGTCTTGGCCCTATGGGCCAAACTGTCATTGAGTGCTGAGATCAGATAATTATGCTTCTTCTTCCTCGATGGGGGAGCTTCAACAGCAGGATGTTCAGGAAAATCTAATGTCTGAGTCAACACCTGAGGGGGCAAGAGCTTGGAGAAGGGCACAGCTGGATTACACTAGCTACGCTCAAGCTGCCTCTGGACAGCAGAGGCAGTTACAGAATCAGAGTCACAAACATTAATAAGAGACCATTTTGAACTTGTAATTAAGGAGGCCATTGAAAATAAACAAGAGTCCCGTGGCACCTTAAAGGCTAACAGATTTCTTCCGTCATAAGCTTTCATGGGCTCCAACCTACTTTGTCAGATGCATGAAGTGGAAACTACAGCTGAGAGATATATGTACACATGCCAGGATAGAGGAGGGCAAGTGTTAGCAAAGTCAATTCAGTGGGCAGATGAGGCCTATTGACACCAGCTGACTAAAGGGAGAGAATGTATGAACAAGGACAATCACTCTTTGTAATGTGTTAACCATTCCAAAACCCTATTCAGACCCACTCTGAATTTGTCAGGCTTACAAAGCAGCTCCAGCTCTGCAGTTTCATGCTGAAGTCTAGTTTTGAAATTTTTTTGTTGAAGTATGGCAACTTTCAAATATGCTACTGAGTGTCCAGGGAGATTGAAGTGCTCTCCTACTGGTTTATGGATGTTGCTATTTATGATGTCTGATTTGTGTCCATTTATCTTTTTAAACAAGGGCTGTCTGGTTTGGCCAATGTACATTCCAGAGGGACATTGCTGGCACATGATGGCATATACTGCATTAGTGGGTGTGCAGGTGTATAAGCCCCTGATGGTTTGGCTGATGTAGTTGGGACCTATGATGGTGTCACTGGAGTCGATTTGCCAGCAGAGTTGGCAACATGATTTGTTGCATGGATAGGTTCCTGGATTAGTGTGCTTGATGTATGGTGTTTGGTTGCTGGTGAATATTTGCTTCAGGCTGGGGGTGGGGGGCTGTCTGTAAGCAAGGATAGCCCTGCCTCTGAAGGCTTGAGTGAGTGGAGGATCATCTTCTAGAAAAGGCTGTAGATCTTTGATGATGTTTTGGAGAGGTTTTAGCTGGGGGCTGTAGGTGATGGCCAGTAGTATTTTGGCATTTTCTTTGTCAGATCTGACATGTAGTAGGTGGCTCCTGGGTATCCATCTGGCTCTGTCGATCTTTTTTTTTTCACTTCCCTGGGTGGGTACTGTCATTTTAGGAATGTTTGATAGAGATCTTTTAGGTGTTTGTCTCTGTCTGAGGGATCAGAGCAGATCTGGTTGTACCTTAAGGCTTGGCTGTAGAAGATGGATAGTGTAATGTGCCCTGGGTGGAAGCTGGAAGCATGTAGGTATGCATTGCAGTCAGTTGGTTTCCAGTATGGGGTGGTGTTAGTGTGTCCATCCCTTTTTATGGTAGTGTCCAAGAAGTGGATTTCTCTCATGGACTGGTCCAGGCTGAGGTTAATGGGGGGTAGAAACTGTTGAAGTCCTGGTGGAATTCATTAAGGGACTTTTTCCCATGGGTCCAGATGATGAAAATGTCATCCATGTAACATAGTTAAGGAAGAGGCAATTGTGGAGAAGATTCAAGGAAGCAATGTTCTAGGTCAGCCATAAAGATGTTGGCATACTGTGAGGACATGTGGGTACCCATAGCCATGCCACTGACTTGAAGGTATAGATCAAGGGTCTCAAACTTAAATCACCATGAGGGCCACATGAGGACTAGAAGAGGGCTGTACGAGGGCTAGTACATTAGACTGAGGGCCGCACCACTGAAACCTTTTCATACAATGACATTGAAAATATCAGTAACAATAGTGTCATAATGGGCCACAGGAAATGGCTTTAGGAGCTACATGCAGCCAAAGGGCCATGTGTTTGAGGCCCACGTATAGATCGTCCCCAAATCTGAAGTAGTTGTGGGTCAGGACAAGTCACAAATTTCAGTTACCAGGTGTTCCATGTCATCATCCAGGAAACCGTTCATGATGGCTTATAGTGCATTTTTGTGAAGAATGTTGGTGTAGAGGCTCCTACATCCATAGTGCTTAGGATGGTGTTTTCTGGAGATCACTGATGAGTTGCATTTTTTTCAGGAAGTCAGTTGTGTCACAGAGATGGCTAGAGTCATGGTGGCATAGGACCCAAGGAGACAGTCCACTTAGCTAGACAATCCTGTTGTGAGAGTGCCAATGCCTGAGATGATGGGGCATCTAGGATTCCTGGGTTTGTGGATCTTGAGTAGGAGATAAAATACTCCTGGTCGGGGCTTGTGGGATGTGTCCATGTAGATTTGTTCCTGTGCTTCTTCAAGGAGTTTCTGGACTAGATGATGTACTTTCTTTTGGTATTCCTCAGTGGGATCAGAGGGTATTGGCTTGCAGAATGTGGTGTTGGAGAGTTGTCTGGTTGCTTCCTGTTTGTAATCTGTATTCATGATGACTACAGCACCTCATTTAATTTGATTGACTATTGTTTTATGTGGCCCTGAATATTACCTCTCTGTCACTAGTCTGTTGTGACAGGGAGGTGTTTTTTTTTACTCTACAGCAGTGGTTCCCAGCCTTGTCAAATATGAGGACCCCTTTTCAACATCAACAGATTTCATGGACCCCCAAATAAGAATAGTTATTGGGGACTGACTGTGATTTGTGCAATGTGCTGTCAATCAAATTAGCATGCTGATTGACTGACAGCAATCAGCTGGGATGGGGATAGTGCAGTGGTTCTCTGGAGCTGATCTGGCCTGCTGTGACTGAGGGTCTGATTGGTTGGCAGACCACAGCAGAGCTGAGCCAGGACTGGCTGGAGCACTTCCTTTGTTCTCCTGTGCTATGACAGATCATGTGAATGAGTCAGAAGCATGCCCTGCTGTACTGGAAGCCTGTCTTTGGAGTTTGCTGCTGCAGGCAGCTTCTAGGCACAGCCCAGGTGGGAGCTATATGGGCTGGATCCAGTCCCATGAGCCATACGTTTGACAGCCGTGATTTAGAACCCTTTTCAACATGGATTGCTGGCCAGCAGGAGCTGGGGCCAGATCGGGCCTGGGCTGCCAGCTGTTGGCCAGCAGTGCCTGAGGTTGGATGTATTCACAGACCCCTTGCTATAACTCTGTGGACTCTGAGGGGTCCCCCGCACAACGGATTGGGAACCACTGCTCTACAGTTTGCCAGGACAGTAGTTTAGCTAGTGACGTTTCATCACTGCTTTTGTTTCTCTTTTCTCTCTGAACTACTGTCCTTTTTGTCACTGTAAAAGACTTTTCAGATTCCAATATTCACCTACCTGTGAAAGCGGCAGTCATCTTAAAGTGTTTATTTTTTCTCTTTTAAAAGATTGCAAACAGTTAAACTCTAGAAAATTCTATGTCAAAGGCAGTCTACATCCAAAACCACATACCAGCCCATTGATTCTTTCTAGGAGGGCTTTACTTAATTAGTTGTTCAAGTAAGTGTTTCAAGATTGAAAGTAATGCAAATTTTTGTTTTGTTTTGTTTTGTTTTTACTATAACTACTTGATCCATGGGAAGAGAAACAGATAAAATAGATCAAAAGAGTGTGAATAACAGCATGGTTAGTTTTGTGAGTGTTTTTTTGCCAACACAAAATATTGTTATGAGTTACTAGCCAGAAAACATTCTCTCTTAGAGTTTTTCTAGACAAATGAAAAAAAATTAAAGTGTAGGCTCATATGGTTTCAGTTCTGTTAAAAAAATCTGTTTGCACTTAGTGTAGACAGGTTTTAGCATTTTTAACTATGAGGTAACTGGGGGACCTTGGGGTGCCAAGTATCCAAAAAGACCTCTGGGGAAATAATATGAAATGTAGGAGAATGAGGCCTTTGGTTAATGATCAACACTCTGGTTGAGTTAAAGTCAATAGGGTGTGGGAGAAGACAGGGAAGAGAATGAAGATTCTCAGTTTAAAAGTATAGGCCCAAACAGGAATTGCACTCTTTTGTCAGGCTGCTGGGGTACAACAGAGGATAGATTTTGTACTATAGGCAGGTCTTCTGGATTCACATAAGGAGTTTGAATGAGATGTGCAAACAAGTTCAAAGGAACTAAGAATCTTCTTTCTTCATGCTATGCACATGAACTTGTACCCATTTCTAGAAACAAACCAGCGACAAATTCATGAAAGATTCTGAAATGCTTGGTTAAACTTTTCCCACATTATCTTTAATTTTAGCTGCTGTCTACATTCCCTCTAAGGTGCACGACCGCGCAGCTGCACACATAAAAAGCCTGTGCCGCGCAGGATTTTGTCATTCCGCACATGCAACAGATGGGCCAGGTCAGCAGTGCAGAAGACACGTGGCCCAGGGTAGGGCTGTCCTGGAGTGGGGTGGGGGTGCAGCCAACAATCAGCTGCCAGAGACGGGGGTGGGAAGCCCCAGGGTCCGGGCAGGCATGCAGGCGGCACAGCTGGAGACCCGGAGGAGGTGGCAGGCCCTGGGTCCAGCTGGGACAGCCCAACAGAGCAGCTGAAGATCAGCCACGTGGGGAGTTCCAGGTTAGGGCTGGCCTGGAGTAGGCTGGGGGTGCAGCTGAGAATCAGCTGCAGGGGAGGGGGTTGTGCCAGGCCGGGCTGGGTGAGCGGTGCAGCAGGAGACCAGGAGGAGGTGGCAGGTCCTGGGTAGGGTTATCAGGTGTCTGGCAGAAGGAGCCATGTCCTCTGTGCTCCAGGTATTTTAAAAATAGGAGCTTTTGTACCACTTTTTACTGCTTAGGAACAGAATGTTACAAACCCCTCCGAACAGCAAGTTACAGAGTGGGGAATCTTCCCCCAGCTGCTGGGGATCAGAGGTGGTCATATGCACACCCTGCCCAATCACAGGTGCAGGCCTTTTCCCTAAGAGCTCAGGCATGCTCTAATAGTAGAACATGCTTTTTTTCCTAAAATTGTGTGGCTAGCCCAGTGGCTAAGGGAGTTATCTTTTAAACTTGGGGTTGTGGGTTCGAGACCTCTGAAATGCACTTTTATTTTTGGCCCTTGCTCCCTGTAAACAGCTAAATTGAGGGGCAAAAAAAAATAGGGATACTAATAAAATGAAGGAAAATAAAGTCTACCATAAATAAAATTACTAGCCAGGACCAATTAAATAAAACCACTAAAGGGGCAGGTTTGAACTGGATGGAAACAATTTAAGACCTTTTTTTTTTTTAACTGTAAAAATGGGCTGCTCTGGAAAATGAAAAATGAGAAGTGAGTTAACTTTTTTCTTTTTTTAACTTTTTTAGATACTTTTCAAATTTACATTTGAAAATTTAGTTTTTTTAACTTTAGTTTCATAAACGTTAATGAAACGCTCATGAAAAATTTTCATTTAATGAAAAAATCCAGTTTTTGGTAAAAGCCCTGGTGCTTTGGACAAGATACCAGCTTTTAGTTGGTTCTATGGCACTTTCCCAGCTTTGTCTCAAATAACCTAGTCAGATTTCATCTGTTCTAGCATTTCCTCAGGTCAGTGTCTCCCAGAATGTCTTTCTTTTAAGTGCAGAGCAGTCCAGAACTTGCTGGTTTTCCTGGCAGAACCTTTTTCTTGCTTTTGGCCCAGGTAGGTTTATATGGCCTGGACTGTAGGTTCAAAGAAGTCCTAACATTTTAAGAGGAACTATGAGACTTACAAAAAAAAACAAAAACCAAACCCTACTTGTTTCAAGTTAGAGATAAAATAATGATAATAAAACAATCTATTCACCTCACCTTTTGTTAATTTTTCATTGTTTTATATTTTTCAATCATTTCTGTCGCGTGAGTTTGCACAAAAATGTTATTCAGAAAAAGTTTTGCACACAGGTTGAAAATTTTGCACACAAGCCACCAAACCTTAGAGGAAACATTGGCTGCTGTCCAAGGTTCTAGCTGGGATCACAACTGAAGTGCTGAGAGAGTATGAAAGGATGTTCTCCAGCTAGCCAATACAGAAACAGAAAATGCAAGGAAGCTTGGTTTCTGGAGATTTTCAACCAGATTTTGTAGATTTTTGATCATTGGGTAAGCTTCCAAATCTTCAAGTGGTTATTCAGATCAAACCTGAATTCTAAACTCTCTTAAGCTCACCCGCTGCTCTTCTGTAGCTTCCTCAGCTTCTACACCGAAAATACCATATATACTCGCATATAAGCTGAGTTTTTTGAGACTGAAAATCCACTTTTAAAAGGGGACTTGGCTTATATGCAGGTCAGGCCAGCAAAGCAGTCCCAGCTGAGGAGTTTTTAAATCTCCCACCCTGAGCTTGCTCTGTGCATGCTCAGGCAGAATCCCCAGTGTGTGGCTGGAGCAGCCATGTTGGGGAGTCAGCCCAGAGTCCCAGTGTGTGTCCTAGCAGCTGGAGTGGCCCAGTAAGGGGATCCTGGGTGGAGGGGTTGGCCTGGCGGGGGTCAGGGAAAAGTGGCAGCAGGCTGGGGGGAGATGAGGGGTGTTGGGGGAAAGCAGCGGCATGGCTGGTGGGATTTCAGGGAAAGCGGTGGCTGGCCAGGGGGTGTCAGGGAAAGCAGTGGCTTGCTGGGAGGTGTCGAGGAAAGTGGCAGCATGGATGGGGGGGGTCAGGGAAAAGCAGCGGCAAACTGGGGGAGTCGGGGACTCCATGTAAAGCCAGCTGCACAGGGTAGGGGGGTTAAAGGCCTGAGGCCATAAGGGTACCTCAGCTTATCCACGGGTCCCCCATTTTTCCTGTTCTGGGGGCTCAAAATGGGGGGTTGTCTTGTTTGTGGATCAGCTTATCAGCGAGTATATACTGTAATGAGTCAGGTCTTTGGCTTTGGCTAAAGGCTATTTGACGTGACCTAGCAGTGTAACTGGAATCCTTGTTTGCTTAACAGTGTAACTGTCACTTTAAAGGCTGCTCTGAGGAAGGTACTCTGAGGGACACAGCTAAATGCTTGGTGGAACAGATTGTTTAGCTTAAGTAGTTAGCAAATATTGTAAGAGATTCAAGGTAGAGTGGTCCATGAACACCCATGAAGTCACAGGACAGAAAAAGTAGGTGAGGGGGTTACAGAATGTTGTAATAAGCCATAAATTTAGTGACTTTGTTCAGTCCATGATTTTTTGTGTCTAGCACAGATATGAATTAAAACTCCCAGTTTCATCTTTTGAAAGCATTGTACGAGTATCCTGTGACAGGTCAGATATAGAATGATCAGTTTGTGAAAAGTACACCCCTACACATGGGATTGCACAAACTGTTATTTCAGAAATGAGGAATTCTTTTCTTAGCATCCCCATCCCACTCCTCCTCCTGCTATTGTTATTCTTTAATACCAATAAGCAGTAGTCACCTACATTTGCCAGGGATATTTCTTGTTGCTTTTTGCAGCACTCAGCAAATCCTGATCTTGTTGTACAGAGATTAAAAAAATAAGGGGGATCCCTTGTGATAAGACATTGTTGGCAACCCTATAAAAGGGTGTTTTTTGTCCTTTATCATTTTCCTTTGTGAGTTCATGTGAGAGAGCACAGTGCCTGTTTTCACCCACATAGTTGTTATTGGGGCATTTAGTGCACATGTTGTGACAAGGGTGTGCAGGACTTATGGATCCTGGAAGGTGGTTGTGGAGGGTGTTGATCAGTGGAAATATGTTTGCAGGTTTTGCATCTGTTGTTCTGGCAGGTCTGGCACTGCTTTGAGTTGGTGTATCCTGGCATGTGGGGAGCTTGCTTCTGGTAAGCTTGCAAAGGCTTGAGTGGGAAGTTGTTATAAATACAACAATGGAATAGTCCTGTTCTAAATTATGATGGGGGCATTTTACACCACAGAGGTCCCAGGACTGGAGAAATATAAAGGTCTTTCAGAATTATACTGCCCACCCATGTCATAGCTGCATGGAACATGAGCTTGGCATAGCTCATGATCTAGTGCAAAACCTTTCTCCTGGGTGAGATACAGTAGTAAAAACAGCTCTGTCTCCCATATAGGACCAGAGAGGCTAAATGCCTCAGAGGCAATATTGTGCCTGAAGTTAAGTTGCTGCTGGAGACAGAATCATGTTGTTAGTATTCAAATACAAAGAACCAAAAAAATGATTGTGTGTTCTATTATATAACACTTGAAAACACCAGAGCTCCCAAAATATCAATATTATGGTGTATGTGATTTGTTGATGAAGATTTGGAGATCATGCTAAAATTCTGGAACACTACCTCTCTAAAAATTGCAGATTTTGACACACATATAAAACCAGCAAGCAAAATAAAATATGCCATTTTTCCTGTGATTAAAGCTATTTGAATAATTCTTTTTCAGGGAAATTGCACTATGAAGAAATCTATATTCTTGTACAATAATTCAGAACAGTGCCGGCAGTTCCTATCACTTACTGCTGCAGACATTATTTTTGGCAAGTAAAATATTTAGAGGTGTCCCCCCCATGAATTAACTAGTTCAGAATACAGCTGAATGATATTCAGAAAACAATTTGTTTTATGGTATTTTTCCACCAGTGACAGGATAGATTATCCATGGATACATGTTTTCATTATCCTGGTTTTATTTGTTATATAGCTTGTTTGGTTGTGGTGGATAGAAAACGAGGGGTGAACCTTTTGCTATATGTGAAACAATGACGTATGTGTCCTTATTTTCACTCCCTTGTGAACTCTTTGTGGATGTGGAGCATTCCACTTCAGACTCAATCTATAAGTAACCGCTGCTCGGTAAAGTAATCATATAATTGCAGCTTTCAACATTTTTAATGCCTTTTTCCTGAGAAGAAAAACACAATTACACATAATGAAATAAGGTAATTATTAAACTTTGTCAGGTGCTTTCTCTTTTACACACCAAGATACTACACTGTTTCTAAAGGAATGAATAGAGAAATTCAATGTTTTGACCATTTATCCGAGGTTTTGTATGGCTTATAATTATGCAAGATTGTAGGCTGTTTCAAAGCTCCCGCAGAGTGTGTGCTTGCAAAACACTGCTTGGAGGTTTCTCTACTCAATCCTGTATCACACTGTGGGATGATGAGGGCTTTCAAGCTATTTAAATCAGGGAGGTGTGTGAGGTTTATTGCTTGCTCTTCTAATCTTCTCAGTGTGTGTGTGTGTGTGTGTGTGTGTGTGCGCGCACTCAAGATATGAGTTGTAAGCCATGTGTGAAGCTTTCAGGTGGATTTTTGATTTACTGGAACTCTGGGAAGTTACTTTGTCACTGATCAAATGTATTATTTTTGGAGAGATGCAGATTTCAAATACTGATAAAGGAAACATTAAGGTGCTTATAATACTGTACTAAAGCAAAATACAGGGCAGGATGCTCAGGTGGTGTAAATTGGCCTATGTATGGTGACCTGACTGGAAGTATACAAATCTATACCAGCTGAGGATCTGGCTCACAGTGTGCACATTTTTCATATAAATATAGGAAAAAATATCTTTCTATGAAGCCATTTCAAGATCTAGGCACCTCAATTTCTTGGGAAAATGTTTGGCTAGTTTGTTTATTACTTTATGGCTACATGGATTTTTGAGTCACATTTTGCTAATGCTTGTCATTATTCTCTACAATAAAGCATCACTATTTGAAGGTATTAGTCCAATGTTTAGTCAGAGATCTGGACCATTACAAACATATTGCCCACAAAAAAATCATTTTCATTTCCTTCCCAAATGACAGTGCAGTTATTAGGCTCCACTACCATGCCTACAAGCAAATTTAATTAGTCAGTTAAATGAAACTGTCAGAAATTTAGGAAACATTTTTGTACTAAATTATAGCCCTAGGTATTTCTTAATTTGCTTTGTATAACTTCAACTGGAAAGTCTGTTTATAATATTCTATTTGTTCAGCATGAATGAAGGTCGCTTCACATTTACTTTCATCTTCATGCTGGCTGGCCATTTCACAGCTGTTTGAATTTTAATAAGAGAGAAACTGTTTGGAGTGATCCACTGTTTAAAAAAAGTGCCTGGCATTTACAGGCTTTATAATAAATCTGCTCTTGCTAGCAAAAGAATGAGGCTGATGTTTTTGTTTCAAATCATAGATTATGGAAATTTAATTCTACAGACAAAATTAATAGGTGTAAAATTATGATAACAATAGCCATGGTAACCAGATTTCCTGGGCATTAGAAGGTAGGGACTTTGGTATAGCACTGTAGGTCAGGTACAGGATTTCTGAATCACAGCATATTCACTTATAGGAACCCTTTTTAATAAGCATATTCAAGTGCTCTATTAAGATTAAAAGAACTTCACGATTAACAAATGATACTGGGAAAGACTGAGGGAGAGGAAGATCATTAGGCAGGACAGTCGAAATAAAGTGAATACTTATTAAAATGTCTGTTGCTTTTCAAATTATTGCATATGTATTGGCATAAAACATTCTGAACTTTCCTCTCTTCTCTTGAATCTGTACTTTAAAACACAGAGTTGTGGAATCCACTAGGGTGCTTCTTGAGTCTTTTGGACTGTCAACTAGGTATAGGTCACCTCAAGAAGGCATGTAGAGATAAAATTTTCAGGACATCATAAATGACTGACTCCCTTCTTGAAGTTGCTTTTCCTGGAATCCTGAAGGAAAGAGGCTATTCTTTTGAATGAGTCTTAAGTGAAGTACAGGATCTGGTCAAAGAAATGACTATAGCTGAACTTCTTGGTAATAATGACTATAATGTAACCTCTTTGTAGGAAGGAGGGTGCCAGAAACCCACCATAGTTGCATTTAATTTCAAAAAAGGGAAATACACAAAATAAGGAAGCTAGTTAAAACTGAAAGTGAAAGGAACAGGCACAAGGGTGATACATCCAAACTGCATGATGATTATCTAAACATCCATAAAAGAGGCTCAAACTAAATATTTGAATGTGTGCCCCAAATTTTATAAAAGAAATAAAAAGCCACCATGGCTAAACAGCAGAGTAAAAGAGGCCATTAGAAGCAAAATGGCAAATCTAATCTGGCTGGCCAGAAAAGATGAAGAACAACTAGCAAAAGGAAAAAAAAAGCAATATTTTTTTTTTAAGAACATCGGAGGAAGAAGACTTTGTGGCAGTGCAGTTGCTCTGCTACAGTGCACCCAGGGTTAAAAGGGGTGTGTGTGCAGCAGCCAATCAGAAGATGGGCTGCTGATATAGAAAGAGTGCTCTGAATGGGAGCTAGCAGTAGGAGATGACCAGGAGCCAGGGATCCTAAAGGACAAGACTGTAGCCGTGGCTGAGTCAGCAGTCCGGGAGCAAGGAGCAGGGGAAGATGGTGGCTGGACTCCAGCAGTGAGAGTGTGTGCAACTGGGGTTGCAGCAAAGTGGCCCACAGAGTCTATGAGGACTGGTGAAGAGTGACTGGCAGTAGGCAGAAGGCCTCAATGGAGGCACTTAGGGTTCTTGGGCTGGGACCTAGAGAAGTTGGCGGGCCCAGGCACCTCCCTGCTCCCCCAGTGTGTGAGGAGTAGCACAGGCTGGCAGGCCATTGACTTGTAATTAGTAGCCAAAAGGGAGATCAGCTGGACTGTACTGGACTAACAGGTTTGGCCAGAGCACTAGGACCCACGGAGGGACTCAGGAACAGAGTCTGGCATGGCAAGAGGGTAGAGCACATATCCTCTGGAGGAGGCTCCCTCCAGGTAGGTCAAATGCCACAAACACCTACAGCCTGCCAAATAGTCAGTGGGACACCTGACAATCAACATGCTAAAAGAACATTCAAGGAAGATTAGGACATTGAGGAGAGCTAAATGACTTGTTTGCATCAATTGTCATTGCAGAGGATGGGGTGAGATTGTCATATCTGGCCCTTTTCTTTTCTGGTGACAGATCTGAAGGACTAACCCAGACTGAGGTGTCAATAGAGGAGATTTTTAGAAGAAATTGATAAATGGTAATAAGTCACCAGGACTAGATGGTGCTCACCCTTAGAGTTCTGAAGGAACTCAGATTTCAAATTGTAGAATTACTAACTGTGTTGAGTAACTCCTATCAAATGTTGGTAGGATAAATAATCTAATACTGATTTTTTTCATTTTTTTTTCTTTTAAATGGCTCCAGAGTTGATCCTGGCAATTACAACCTGGTAAGCCTAACTTTACTACCAAGTAAATGGATTGAAATTGTAGTAAAAAATAGACTTGTCAGACAAAATCAGAAAGGCCAAAGGACAAATGGAGTTGCGGCTAGCGAGGGATGTAAAGGATAACAAGAAGGGGTTCCACAAGTATGTTAATAACAAGAAGAGGATCAGGGATGGTGTAGGCCCCTTGCTGAATAGGGCAGGCATCCTTGTGACAGAGGATGAGGAAAAAGCTGAAGTGCTCAATGCATTTTTTGCTTCAGTTTTCACAGGCAGGGTCAGCTCCCAGCCCACTACCATGGGTGTGGCAGATGGGAGAGAAGAAGACAGGACCTTCATGATGGAAGGTCAGGTTAGGGACTGCTTAAAGAAGCTGGATGTGCACAAGTCCATGGGGCCGGACGAACTGCATCCAAGAGTGCTAAGGGAATTGGCCAATGAGATAGCAGCACTGCTGGCCATTATCTTTCAAACCTCATGGAGAACAGGGGAGGTGCCAGAGGATTGGAAAAAAGCAAATGTAGTGCCTATTTTCAAGAAAGGGAAAAAGGAGGATCTGGGGAATTATAGACCAGTCAGCCTCACCTCAATCCCTGGAAAAATTATGGAGCAGCTTCTCAAAGAATCCATCCTCAAACACTTAGAGGGAAATAAAGTGATCAGGAACAGTCAGCATGGATTTACCAAGGGTAAATCATGCCTGACCAATCTCGTCTCCTTCTATGATCAGATGACTGGTTTTCTGGATGCAGGAAGAACCGTTGATGTGATATACCTTGATTTTAGCAAGGCTTTTGATACAGTTTCCCACAGCATTCTCATTGGCAAATTAAGGAAGTATGGGTTGGATAGGTGGACTATAAAGTGGATAGAAAACTGGCTAGATCAATGGTTTCAGTGTGTAGGAATCAATGGTTCCATGTCTAGCTGGTAGCCAGTCACGAGTGGTGTGCCCCAGGGGTTGGTCCTGGGGCCGGTTCTGTTCAACATTTTCATCAATGATCTGGATGATGGAATAGACTGCATTCTCAGTAGGTTTGCGGATGACACCAAGCTGGGGGGACCAGTAGACACGTTGGAGGGCAAGGACAGGATTCAGGGAGACCTAGATAAATTGGAACAGTGGGCCAATAGAAATCTTATGAGGTTCAATAAGGACAAGTGTAAAGTCCTGCACGTGGGATGAAAAAACCCCATGCACCGCTACAGGCTGGGGAACCTTCTGCTAAGTAGCAGCAGTGTAGAAAAGGACCTGGGGGTCATGGTGGATGGGAAGCTGGATATAAGTCAGCAGTGTGCTCTTGCTGCCAAAAAGGCCAATGGCATACTGGGCTGCATCAAAAGAAGTATTACCAGCAGATCAGGGGATGTGATCATTCCCCTCTATTCTGCACTGGTGAGGCCACATCTAGAATACTGTGTTCAGTTTTGGGCTCCCCACTACAAAAAGGACGGGGACATGCTCGAGAGAGTTCAGAGGAGGGCAACCAAAATGATTAAAGGGCTGGAGCACAAGCCCTATGAGGAAAGACTGAAAGCATTAGGCTTATTTAGTCTGAAGAAGAGAAGATTGAGGGGGGATTTGATAGCAACCTTCAACTACTTAAAGGAATGCTCTAAGGAAGATGGAGCTCGACTGTTCTCGGTAATAACAGAGGACAGAACGAGGATCAATGGTCTCAAGTTGCGGTTAGGGAGGTCAAGGCTGGATATTAGAAAAAAAAATTTTACTAGGAGAGTGGTGAAGTCTTGGAATGAGCTGCCAAGGGAGGTGGTGGAGTCTCCATCTTTGGAGGTGTTTAAGGCCTGGCTGGACAAAACCATGACTGGGATGGTTTAGTGGGAGTGGTCCTGCCTCTGGCAGGGGGTTGGACTAGATGACCTATGAGCTCCCTTCCAACCCTATGGTTCTATGACACATAGATAAATGTGATATGTTGGAAGAGTCTTTTGTAAAGGGAAATCATGGCTTTGGTAAAGGGAAATCATGCCTCACAAACCCATTGGAATTCTTTGAGTGTGTCAACAACTTTGTGTACAGGTGTGATCCAGTTGATTTAATGTATGTGGACTTCCAGAAAGTCTTTGACAAAGTCCCTTGCCAAAGGCTGAAAGCAAAATAAGGAGAGTCAGGATAAGAGGAAAGGCTTTCTCATGGACCATAACAGGTTAAAGGATAGGGACAAAAAAGTAGGAATAAATGGCCAGCTGTCACAATGGGGAGAGGTAAGTAGAATCGTCCCCGAAGAATCTGTACTGGGACCAGTGCTGTTCAACATAGTCATAAAAAGACCTGGAAAAGAAGAAGGACAGTGTTGTGATAAAATGTGCAGACAAAGCAAAATTACTTGAGATAGTGAAGACCAAAGCAGACTCGGAACAATTACAAAGGCATCACACCAATATGGGTGACAGTGTCAAAATGACAAATTAAATTCAACATCAAGTTCAATCTAATACACTTTGTAAAAAATAGGCCCAGCTAAACAGAAAATGACGGTGTGTAAATTAGCTATCAGTACTCAAGAAAGGGATCTTAGAATCATTTAAGATCGTTCTCTGAAAACATCCACTGAATGAATAGCTATAGTCTAATGCTAACAGAATGTTAGGAAACACTAATAAAGGGATACATAATGAGACAGAACATAACATAATGCCAGTGTGTAAACCAGTGTTCCCTCTAAGGTGATGATGCAGCTGAGCAAGATATAGATGCAGATGACCAAGTTATGGATGCAGCTGAGCAAGTTCCTCAACCTTTACAGGGCCCCTTCCATGCTGCCCCGCTGCCCCCCCCCCAAGCATATCCATAACTTGCTCAGCTGCATCATCAGCTTAGAGGGAACATTGCTGTCATTACCATATTATGTCATGGAAAATGGTAATGATAATGAATGCAGCATTAAAACAGTGCAAAGTCTGGTGTTTTTAACATTATTTTAAAATAAAAAATTACCAAAATGTTTTCTTTTACTGAAAATGCATTTTTTCAGTAAAATAAAGTTTTTCATGAGCCTTTCACTAATGTTCATGAAACTACAAAAAGCTTAAAAACTAAATTTGCAAATATAAACTTGAAAAGCACCTAAAAAGTTTTTAAAAAGTTGACTTGCTGCTTTTTCATTTTCCACAGGAGCCCATTTTACAATTTAAAAAAGAAGAAAATTGTCCTATATTGTTTCTAACCAATTCAAATGTGCCCCTTTATTTGCTTTACTTAATTTGTCCCTGTTGATAATTTTATTTACAGTATACATTATGTTCCTTCATTTTATTAAGGTTTGCTATATTTTTTTCCCAATTTAGCCCTTTTGTAGGGAGCAAGAGTCCAAAAAATAAGCTCAAAGTGCCTAGCACAGGGCTCAAACCCCCAGCCCCAAGACTGAAAGTCGATGCCTCAGCCAACTGAACCACAAAAAACTCTTATCACAGAGCCCCCTAAAAATAGGAGAATGGTATGTTCCACTCCCCCTTGATTTTGCTGCAGGTTCTTTTGTTCCCCATGTGTACAGCAGACTTTTTTTTTTTTACACCTTCTACTCATAAAAAGTAAGGAGGGAGAAAAATCACCTATTTTTAGAATGCCTGCCGGACGGAGGATGTGAAGGGAAAAAGGAGCATACGTCCTCTTTTGCCAGATGTCTGGCAACTCTAGTCCTGGGGAAGCTGCTTGCTCCCCCGAGCACTTTCCCGGCAGCCAGGTGGGGGGTGCTTCCCAAGTTATACAGCTAGGCACTTTCTTCGCGTGCCCTCCAGCTGACTTCCCCGAGACCTCCTGGCAACCGTTCCTGCGGCTCCCTCAGGCCAGTTCTCCAGAGCGGCTCCCAGGTGGAGCATGCTCCTCACTGCGGCCATTCTCCTGGGGGACAGGAAGCTATGCTGGGAAGTTTAAAATCTCCTGCCCTGAGCATGTTCCTACAGGGAACATTGGTGTAAACCCATGTTACAGCCACACCTTGAATGCTGAGTACAGTTCTAGTTTTTCTATATCCGAAAAAATATTAGAATAGGAAAAGGTGCAAAGAAGTGCAAGTAAAAGGATGTGTTGGGGGAAGAGGGAGGAACAGCTCCATTTGAAAAGGGAATTAAAGAGAACAGGACTATTCAGCATAAAGGAAATACAGCTAAAGGGATATGATAAAAATCTGTAAAATCATGGCTAATGATGAGAAAGTGAATAGGGAAGTATAGCTTACTCATTCGTGGAACACAAGGATTATGGGTCACTCAATTAAATTAATAGATGGCAAATCAAAAGCAAACATGAAGAACTACTTCTCCACACAACAAACAGAAAATCTGTGGACCTTATTGCCATGGGATGTTGTGAAGGACAACAGTATAACTGGGTTCAAAAAGGAATTTAGTAAACTTAAGGGTGATAAGTACCACATTATCATCCATTATTTAGAAAGGAAAAGTAAACTGTATGGCAAAGAAGGCTGGTCTCTAGCATGCTGAGACTTAGGGGAAGGAAATCCACAGATTAAAGTAAACTGGAAGAAGATAAGACTTTGGGAGTTTTAGAGGGACCTAAAAGAGTTAGGTAACCAAAGCCTGTTTAATTTCAATGAAAGGCTGGCACGGAACTCCCTTAGACTTTTTTGAAAAGCCCAGCTTCTGTGTTGTCCCAGCAAATTAAACGTAAAATGAATGTCTATAGTATGGACAGGAAAACTGACATTCACTGATCCAGGGTTAGTAAGGGACAGGAGCATGCTTGTCGCGGTTTAATAGCCACTCAGGAAGAGACACCCTGCCAAATGCACAGCTGCATAGAGGGTACTGCATGTGCTTTCACAGAGCCAGGCAAGAAGCACACAGGAGGGTGATAGAGAACTGAGTCTCTAAAAGATACAGACATCCAAACAATTTGCACAGCTAGACTGATCCTACAATAATCTCACTGGCTTGGAACCATCTGCAGCTGCCTTTGGAATTTACTCCAGCCGCAAGGTGGTTGTAATCTCTGTGAACTGCATGTTCCTGAGTCGATGAAAGGAGGAAAGACCTGAAAAGCTGACATCAGTAAAGGATTGGAGAACAGAAGGTTATGTGAATGAGCTCTGTCCCTTGATAGCACGTTAATTCTTTCCAGTTTGAGGTAATCATGTCAGTCCACCTTTCATTTTCTGGGGTTTGTCAGTTTACCACAGAACCAGCATCTGCACTGTTTGCCTCCACATTGGAGGGGGGAAGTGCTAGTGTATTTTCCTGGATTGAACTCTTAGTATTTCCCACCCACAGGGTAACCATGTTTTACTTTTAGTATTCACACCTATCTGCATGTGTTTTCCCACTCGTACCATCTTTGGCTATGTCTCCACTAGCCAAAGTTAGTTTGAACTTGTTAGTTCAAACTAATAAGCTAGAGCTTAGTTTGAACTACCTGCAAACTTCTTAGTTCGAACTAACAGCATGGACTAGTTTGAACTAACTGTTAGTTCGAACTAGTCTACGTTGTTAATTCAAACCAACTGCCTTAGTTTGAACTTAGTAAGGGTTAGTTTGAGTCTTTGCTGTACTTAGTTTGAACTAATCATTCATACTTACTAGTTCTAACTAAGCATTCCTTAGTTCGAAGTAAGGAATTTCTTAGTTTGAACTAAAGAAAGGCTAGTGTGGCCATGGGCTAAATTAGTTTGATTTAAGCCTCCTTAATTCAAATTAAATTGCTAGTGTAGACATAACCTTTGAGTTCATTATTTGAATATTTCTAGGTTCTTGTTCTCTTTGGCTATGTCCACACGTACATTGTTATTTCAAAATGAGTTATTTCGAAATAAACTCCTTATTTTGAAATAAGTTAATTTGAATTAAGGGAAAAGCTCAAAGCAAAATAGCATGTCCAAACACAGGACTTGCTATTTTGCCTAAGGAGAGGGGCACCATGGGAGGTGTGGCAACATGGCCCCCTCCCTGGGTCATGCCCCCACTCAATGTAGGCTAAAAGGAAGCCACCCTGGGAAGGAGAAGGACAAAAGTGTTATTTTGAAATAATGGTTATTTCGAAATAACACATCTGAACGGTGTTATTTAGAAATAACCATTCTGAAATAACAGCTGTTCCGATGTAAAGGTTTAAGCTATTTCAAAATGATTGCTCTCATTTCAAAATGATGGAGCCCGTCATTTCAAAATAAGAATATGTCGTGTGGACCTAATCTTTTTTATTTTTGAAATAACCAGTGTTATTTTGAAATAAAAGGGACGTGTGAACATACCCTTTGATGCTTGCAGCCCCTCCTAGATGATGTCATCCACAGATGTAACTGATGTGATGTTCTGATAACTAATAAAGAAGTTGGTGAAAACCAGACTTTCCAATTCTTGTTGTTCGCACTAGATACTTCAGCTTAATATGATGTTTCAGCATCCTGAGGATCCTTGCTGCCCTTCAGCTAGCCTTCAGCCCAGCTGCCAGTGCCCATCTCTGAAACTGTTTGAATAAATTTTCTGTTTGCTCAGAAAAAGCCAGGACCTAAATCCTGACTACCATACTCATGTGAGTACTACCATTGAAGTAGGCACCTTGAAATATATGGATGAAAAGCACTATGTAAGAGTTAGGCAGTATCACATCTTTATCCACACTTTTATAGTTCATAGCTCAGTTATCCATTAACTGTTGAAGACATCATCTTCATACTTTGTTTCATTGCTTTAATTCTCTTTCTGTTTGTGTGTGTGCCTATGAAAGCACAGTTGGTTGGACTGCAAATATTGCAATGGAATATTTAAGTTAAAATCTCTTTTCACTTACTGATTTTTAATTCTACCAAATCATTTAATAAACATCATTTTAAAACTTTCAAACATGTTTATGATTCAGTTTTGAACTGACTGTATATGTTTCACACCATATAGATGACCTCTGGAACCATTTGTCACAAAATATTATGGTCAATAAATTTAAAAAAACTCAAAAGTTTGGATTTGCTTAGAGACCGTCAGAGCATCCCTGCTTACACCAGAAGTAAATGTGGGCATATATAAGACTTTGGCCTGAAGGTCATCTCACGATATCACTTAAGTTATATCTGAGCCAGTTTTAAAAGTCTTGTACTGGCTTTCTGTAGAAGGATGACTTTCATACCATGCTGACAAGTTCCAAAGAGACAGTTATGACAATCTAGTTCAGCAAAACAAACAAGAAGTCTTGTGGAACTTTTAAAGACTAACAAATTTATTTAAATAAATATAAATTTCTTAGTCTTTAAAAGTGCCACATGACTCCTCATTTGTTTCACACCCTGAGCCCAAAATAAATAAAATAAGGCAGTCCCTACATAATAAAGCTACAGTTAAATCCCATGTTAGTGGAACATTCAGTATTTTTTTGTTGATTATGACAAGCGTGATTGGAAACTTAAAAAAAAAAAAATCCAGTCCAGGCCCATATCCCCTTTGTTCCCATACAATCAATCACCATTCAGAAGGCTCGGCAATGGCCCTTTTCCCCAACAACGTCCAATCCAATGTCTCTATCTTATGTTGTCATATTAGAGTAAGGCTGTTCTCATTTGTTTCAGTATCTTTGGAGACTGGCAGTTCTGTCTGAGTGAACAATGTCTTTTGGAAGTGTTGGGGGAATGTGGAGGAAGAGCACCAGGAAGGGCAAGGGTAGACTCAGGTAAGAAGCAGCCATGTCATTCACTGAATCAAGTATCTGTAGAGTCATTGTCTCAACTTAGGTAAAGAAACTTGAGGGATGTGTTTGGCCCACAAAGGCAACTTGAAACATTTAAAACCACAAACCCAATATTTGTGAGTACATTGACATCTATAAAAATCTGCACGTGCACATGCGCAATGGGTACTTACATTAGGCAAGAGCCAAACTACATGTACAATTGCCCATTGAGCATTCAATAGCATGTTTTATGTATGCAAACAGATGTGCCTATAAGTATTGTGGAGGCAAAATGTTATGCTTGTTTGTTAAATAGAAAGGAAGTGGAAATATGATGCCTATGAACATTTGCACAGGAGATGTTGTGCTATAATTAAAGGTAGGAACAGATAGTCATCTTCAGCTTAATGCAGCATGTTTTTGTATGACCTAGTTTTAAGGAGCCTATGTTTCAAACATATATTTAATGAATTTTGAGCAGTGTGTCTAATAATATTTTCCATAAAATACTGTTTCAATATCTCCCCTTGAAATGAAAGGTCATTTTTTTCCTCCAGTGGGAAGATCTCAGAATGATGTCTCTCACTTATATCTGACTGACTGCATTTCTCTGAGTATGCAGAGAACTAGAGCCACCTGAGAAGCTAGTGTTAAGCAAATAATTGATGATGAATTATTGACCAATTAAATTCCTTTCCAGTTTACCAAATGTCTATGAGCAGGTTGTGGGAAAGAATAAATAATACCTAAACTGGAGTTTGGGAGAAGTTCATCAGCTGTATCTGGTGTACAAAATTCAGTCTTATTAGTTATTTTTAATTGACTGTATAAATTATATGGTATTGTTTCTGTTCCCCAAATAAATGATTGTAATTCTAAGTTTCTGGAGCAAGTACTTGCCTTTGTAAATTCAACAGTAGTTTGTCTTAACTGTTATCTAACATTTGTTTAAAACTTATTGCTTCCATGCGGTATTCATGTTTGTTAGAATATTCATGGAAAACAAAATGAATATTTTTAGAAGGGATACAAAATTGATATTTTTAGATGGGATAATAACAGTGACATTTCTGCATTATTTGATTCTGCTAAATTTGAGATATTTGAGAAACTGGAGCACAAAGAGATGAAAGGATTTGATGGTTACTATGATAGGTGGGGTTTGAATCAGGTGTCCTGACTCTGTCCAATACCCTAGTCCATGTGGCCACAGTCATTCCTTTACTAAAATGCTTTAGTTTCTAAAAATTGCACAGATTATTTCACTCCTAGATTCATGAGGATTATTAAACTGCAGTAAATGTTTACTTTATTGCTGCAATAGCTTCTGCTGGGTAAGATATAATAGGTCAGATAAAAATTGGCAAGTATTAATTGAATTTGATAAGGAAGACAAGCTTTTAAAAGGACTTTGTTCAACGTTATGGGAAAGGGAGGGCGGTGTCCACAAGAATTTTCCTTTTGATAATGTTCTTTTTGTACCATAATGAAGTGAGAAACAATTCCAAAACCTGGTGCACATCAGCAGGAGTCTTTGAAGTACAGATCTATCAAAAACAGATGTTTGAAAAAGCCTCTTTTTAAGATATACTCCCTGCTCAGGCTATCTTCAGTGAGGAAATTTCTCATCCAGGAATTTTGTTCAAAATTCTCAATGGACTTGCTAGTGGTGTGTGCACATTTTCCGGGTGAGTGTACAGGCAACAGAGATTTGAATGCTATACATTACTTTTAAAACCATTTAAGATTGTCCAGATTGTCATATCAGTGTAGAGTGGCATTAGTATAAACAGAATCAGGCTTATAGTACTTAGTGAAAAAACAACAAGGAGTTGTGTGGCACTTTAAGACTAACATTTATTTTTTGCATGAGCTTTCGTGGGAGAAGATCCCACTTCCTCAGATGCTTCGAAGATGGGTGAACTTACAGAAAGGAATGAAACTAAATGCAAGGGGGTGTAAAACATAGGATCAGGTCATACAGTAACAGCAAATCAGAGTAGTTTACAGGCTCAAACCATGGGAAGCCTGAAGTCAAATTACCCTTTGTAATGGGAAAAGAATCCTATTAGTCATCGCTGGCTCTCTCAGGCTCAGCTCCTCCAGCACCCATCTATCCTTGCCACGTCCACATTGGCTCATCAGTGATGGGACTTGAGGAATCAGAAGACTCAAGAGAATCTGAAGTGGAAGCAGGAAGAGGGGCTAATGCCAGGCAGGGGAGCTTATGGGGATCCAAAATATCTTGCCAGTAAATAGAAGAGCAGCATTGTCTGATATGAGAAGAATTGGTCAACCTCCTTTCTTCCCCAATGAGCTTTGCCTCCCTGCTGATTCTGCACTCCTTGAAGTTAAAAGAGAGGGACAGTAGGATAGCCTGAATCATTACTTCAGCATAAAGATCCAGGGAAGAGAATTTGAGGACGTGGTTGACAGATATAATTCTAGTATTTCAAACTGGAACTCTACCAAAGTTTTTCATTAGTTCTTCAATCCGTATAAGGACAACAATACATACTTTTAATGTGAATGTTTATTTGGAGGTTAGATCAATTGATGCACTAGGAATTGGTTTAGGTAGAAAACTTGCTTCAGCTGATGCATGGTGGAAGAGTTGAAAAGTGTTGAGAACATATTTACATAAGCATGAATTACCTGGATCAAAGTAGCAGTTAATATTCACCACTTTCCTAAATGGGGGATACATGGTATCTAAATCATATCAGTTACTATTTTGGTTTGCTTATGTGGGCATACTTTGTATGGAACCAGTTCTACATCTAAGAAATTAGTCTAATCAGATAAGATCAGGCAGTAAACATACTTTTACTGGTAATATGTCATTGCTAACAACCAGTTTTTCTTTAAGGTGCATTCAGTTAATTAGAATTTATGAGATTATTTGAATTTGTGCCATTGTGTTCCTGTCAGTATCTAATCCTAGGTCTACACTGCCTGCTGTTTTTGGCAGCAGTTGAAGGGAGATATGCAAGTTACTTAAAATAATTGTATATCTCCCTTTGACTTCATTACATCTGGTTTGTCTACTATGCTGAGCTGAAGGGACTCAGTTCTACTCCAGTTGCCAGGGTGGCATTCAGGGACTGACTTCCCAGTTGACTGAGCAGGTCTTCACAGACATGAAAAGTTCATCTGTAAAATCGATGTGACACTGGTGCATTTGAAGACAAGTCCCTGGAAATTTCTGAGTACTTTCTGAGAGACGGTGGATACTCTAAGCTTCCACTGAAGTCAATGAACATCGAGAACACTGAGCATTGCTCAAAAGGAGTTAAATGCTGTGTAGGATTAGGTCCTGAGGGACCAGTCATTGTGTTAGTATTTTACCAGAAAGATAAAATAGATTTACTAATTTCCAATTCATTAAGTGCATCTTATTTTGGCAGAGAGAGTGATGATTCTACTGGTGCTAATGAGTGGGATGTGCTAGCTCTCAGAATGACTGTCACGTTTTTGTTATTCGTACCATTTCTAGTGAAAATACTTTTCTTTCAGTGATTTGTAAAAATGATGCTTTTTCCATCTAAGAGCTTTATTTTATGTGTTCTTAAGTTATTTGTTGATGATTAATCATTGATTTACATACAACCATGTATTCACAAGCATATATTCTCTGTAGTCAGTCAGTGTTCTACTCTTTTTTGTAATTCCTCCCAAATCCTCGCTTCAGCTCCAGGCTGCATCTCTTTTTTTTCACCATTTCTGTAGCTTAAGCATTCCAAGAATCTATCTAAGTGCTTATGTGGCACTCATTGGTGCATGCCAAGGGTAAATTCATTTTTCAATTCTTAGTACTAATTGTTTACCATCAAATTTCTGTCATGGATAAAAATTCCAAGTAAAACTCCTTCACTCATGGAGTTGGGGTTCTGGGCACCTGCCAGCATACCAACAAAACCCTCCGTATGCCTCTCTTGTTGTTCAAATGACTGGATTCCCTGTAGGCATTTGCTTTCATCAGTAAGGCTGAGACAATTAATCAAATCCACCTGCTCCAAGGCAACACATTATCAAATGTAGTGCTTTCTAAACCCTTGCCTGCATATAATATGTTAACCCAATCTGTAAAATAACAATGGCATAAAACATCTCATTTCCCCCAGGAAATTTACAGAAAAAAAGTGGAGGTGTTCCAAAAGCCAAATTCCCACCACTAGAGCTGTTCAAACTGAATGGCTTTGCATTCCAAGTACTCAAATCTGGCAACAATTAGCTGTAGAATCTCAAAATTAATGTTAAAATAGATATAGAAATGACTGCAAATGTTTAAAAGCTATTTACCAGGTTCTGCTATTCATGTCTTTTTCATTAGCCACTGTTTTCATGATGGGCAGGTTATAAAGTAAAGTTCCTCTGTGCTGATTGGCTGCCCCACCATATAGAAAACCACTTTCAAATGACATTTGTAAGAAGAGACACTGTAATTCAGTTTTGTAATTCATTTTGCAAGCTTAATTTCTTTTTTTATGGAGGTAGCACCTAGAGGCCACAACCAGGATCAAGCCCCAATATGCCAAGCAATATGCAAAAACATAAGGCCTGCTGCATAATTTTTATCTTGGATAAACATTTTGAAAACCTCTCTTTGAAAAGAACATGGAAGTCCCATTGGGTGAATCACCTAAAACATAAAAGAGCTCTATTTAAAAAAAATAGTTTATTCCTCTTATGAATAACAAAGGTGACTACTTAAGAGAATCAGGCCCTCATTCTTTCTCATTCACACTTATTTTTACAGAAGCATAATTCCACTGATATTAAGAGTTATTCCCATTGATTTACATCCGTGTAAGGGGAGAAGAGGATTCAGTACACCAATTGTTTTACTCTCACACTAGTTTGGTAGATACAGTCCCTTTGTTTTGACAGACACCTGAATAGTTGTTGAATGAGAGGAGGATAGACTCTACAGTCACTTCTCCTAACGTAACCCACATATCTAAAGGGACAGAAGAAGCAGTTGTCATTAAACAAACATACAAAGACTATTTCAGGATGAATAATTTAATCTGATGTCGCAAATTAAAATAAACCACTGAATATTGTCTGTGCCAAAAGGCAAGAAGGATTTGCAATTAAGAATTCACCTCTATTATTAACCTCTCGTTATTTTTGGCATAATTTAAACAAATCACACAGGTTTTCACTTGAGGGAGGAAGAAGCCTATATAACTTTAATACCTTTCCTTGTACTTGGTTGGGTTTTGAAAAAGGAATCATCTATGTGAGGTAATTAGATACTACAGTGATGGATGTGACAGAAAAGCCTAGATAGAAAAGAATTGCAAAACTCTGCCAGGAGGAGCTTTTAAAATTTGTGTTACTTCATTGAACCTAGGTTCTTTTATAGAAAACTGGATAAGGACTCAAGAGATCAGTGCACTATTCACAACTCTGTCAATGGCTTTCTGGGTGAGCTTAGGCAAGTCACTTCACCCACGTCTTAGATGCTTCACCTATAAAATGGATAATGAAACTGACTGCATTTGAAAAAGTGCTGTTGAGATCTATAGGAGAAAAAGTACTCTATAAGAGCCAAGTTGTATTACACAGATACCAATATCTATTCCATTGATTATGGTAGCATCTTATTTCCTGAGTACCTCATATATGTTAATGAATATATCCTTTAATACCCAGTATCATCATCATCATTTTGCACATTAAAAAATAAATTATATTATCTAATCTAATTCTCACCAAACTGATCTAACTCCCACAATCAACAAAAGGAGTTCTTCAGTGAGTGGGTTTGCATAATAGTTTTAATATTAATGTTGATTGAAAATATTGCAAAAATATAAAAAATTGAAAGTCAGCAGTTGAAGATGAAATTATTCACTTTTGAAAAAAAGTTAGATTTTCAACTGGGGAAAAAAATTCATCAGCTCTATATAAAGATACAGGATCAGGAAGTGGCTTTCAAAGGCCTGTATGTGTCTAAATGGTTCATGTAGTTACTTTTGGTTAGTTTTTATTTTTTTTCACCAAAAGATCATTGTTCAGGAATGTCTTCCGGCATGAGGCAGAAAATGAGGTGTGGTACTTAGAGAGAAAAGGCCAGGAGGTGAATGGACATCAGGAAAGAAAAAAGGAAGGAAGAAAATTAGGACAGGAACAAAGGAAAGAGAAATAATAGTCAAAGGAGACAAACTGGTGAGAAAAAGAGAGAGTGGAGGCAGAGAGCAGGAGCTGAAGAGAAGGTTCTCAGTGAGACATTGTTATCCCTCTTCAACATCATGGCTTCTTCTGTGCAGATACCTCATTTCTTGATGTCTACTCAGGTGTCAGTCTCATGCTATCTGCCCCCATTCATTCCCCATAGATTTCATTTCCTGGGGACATCTTGGTAACCTGTTCATATGTTTTGTGCTTCTGGACCCAGTAACCCCAAGGTAGGGCTTAGCTAAGACAAAATGAAACAGTACTTGCCATTTAGGAAGTTACACCATTGAGTACCCTATGTAGCTATGAAGTTCCTTCTTTAGCAGCAGGACTGATAATCTCATGTGAGGGGAGAAAGAGCATCCCCTCTTAAAAGATGGCACAGCAATTAATGAGGAAACTAGAATCTGTTGGGAGATGGTTTTGGGGCTCATGTGGGGGCCACTGAATGTCATCAGTGTCTCATCTATGCAACTGAAGACAGAACCTGAACTATGCTCTTCTTTCTGTTTCTCTGGTGTTGAGCTAAATCAGTTGGTGATTTTCCTATGCAAGGGAATCCGCAGGGGGCATATAGCCACCTCTACAATATCCAGTCTAGTCACCACAGAAACAGAGTTGAGGATATGCTTGGAGGTACTGCTGCTAACTTGCCTCTGGAACCAAATTAAACTGCAGGTTTCCCTAGGACTGGGGGGAGGGAATCAGGGGCTTCCTAAGAGAGCTGTCATGTGTCTGCAGATCAAGCGTTCAGTTGCCTGGGTCTGTCTTGTATCTACACAGTTGCTAAAACAATTGTCTTGTTTTGGAAAGATATTCCTTATTCAGTCTAGTAGGCCCCTGTGTTCATGGAATAATGAAGTGTGTTCTTAACGTAGAAACTTGACAGCCATGATAGCTTTGGCAGGCTTTCTGGGAATGTATTTGGGAATCAACTTTTTTTTTGATGCCTGATTTACTTGTTTTTTTTAATTTTTACACTTTACTTTACAGTTTCTGTCTCATTATACCCCGTTTCCATGTACTGTTGTCAGTTTTCTCTTTTTGACGCTTTTCTTAAAGAAAGAGACTGAAAATGAATAGCTTCCTAAAGGTCATTAAACTTGATCATCAGTAGGACAGAGCTAGGTTTCCACTGTTTCTTTAAATTGGAAACATTGCAGTCCAGTATTTTCACCACCACTTCTCAACCTCACCACCTACCTTTTAGGCCATAGTTGAAGCATAATAATTCGAGTGCAGAAGGAAAGATAAAATATGCCTTTAAAAACTTCAAACAACTTTAGTTGTATTTTCTCCAGCAATACAGAAGTGGATTAAAAAAAAAAACAGTTCTTAGCAATTTGAGGATTTCAGTAGCATAATTCTAAGAGTATCTAGAACAAATGCTGAATTATGTTTAAATTCCAGAAATGTGTGTGAGATCCAGAGATCCAAAATCTAAATGGGAGAAAACTTTCTAATTTTTTTTTTGATGGGGAAATAGCCCAAAGTCAACTGTAGATGCTGATATTCAATGTGAGGTACTCCACTGAAGGTAAATTACAGATTGTTGAACATTATTTCTTTTTTGAGGCAAAGGTAAGTAGCCCAGTTGCTTGTGTCTGTGATGACAGAACAAAATAGAGCCAAATCGTTTCCTACGTGGTTTACATTGGATGAAATGCTGACACATTCATGCTTAGCTTTCTTTACTTTTTAAAGCATGTTCAAGTAATTTTGGTACAAAAATTGTAAATAATTAGGGATGAATAGTCATTCTATACTTAGGTTGGCAACTGAGTTTGTGTAAGAAGTCCAGTTTTCTAACCACTCCCTAGAAATCTGAAACAAAAGATTATCAGCCTCAAAATTAATATAGAGCACACACTTAAAAAGTTAATGGCATTTACAGATTTATTGAAGGCCACTCACCATATGCTAAGGCTGAGAGGAAGATGAGTTGCTCTAGTGGTCATAGGCTACTGGAGTATGCCCATAGGTTGGGAGTGTTCTCAACAGGTTTTTTAAACCAAGTTCATGCCTGTTTTGAACTGCCAGAATGGCACAAAGCAATTCAACAGGACCAGCGATTTGGACATGGCAGTGAAGCAGGTCTCACAGGTTTTGTTGTGATTTTTCTGCTCAACCTCCTGTCCATATTTTGTTTAATGATTTGTAGCTGTCAGTAGATGCTCAGATAGGACAGCGGAGTTGGGAATCCAGTTGCTGAAATGGAGAGATTAGATTAGGTAGATCAGGTTGAGGGCAGAGCAATATGGATAGGCCTGAAGTGAAATGGGGAATGATACAGACTGGAGTACATTTGTGTAGAAACTTGAAAGTCAGGATGGGAAGTTTAAAATATGAGATGAAGCCCGTGGAGGGATGCGGGCAGAAGATAATATGGGTGAAGTCTTGGTAATAGTGCTTTGGGATGGACTTTAGAGGATCAAGGTAACCAGAAAGTGTGTAGTAGTATATATGGGTATGTCTACACTTGCAAGTTAGCCTGAATCAAGGCGACTTCATTTGAACTAACTTAGCACCTGTCTACACTAGGCTTTCATTAGTTAGAATTAAGGAATTTCTTAATTAGAACTAATGAAAGTTTAGTTTGAATTAGTAAGGCCTGCTAGTTAGTTCAAATTAAGCCCTTAGTTCAAACCTTAGTTTGAACTAAAGATGGTGTAGACTAGAATTAACCCTTAGTTCAAATTTAATAAATTTGAATTAAGAGCAGTTAGCTCAAATTAACAAAGTGGACTAATTTGACTTAACATTAAGTCGAATTAGTCCACTTTGTTAATTCAAACTAATAAATTAGAGTTTTGTTTGAAATAACTTGAATTTATTCATTCAAATCAACAAATTTGAACTAACTTTTCCTAGTGTAGACATTGCCTATGAAAGATACTGAAAGGGTCAGACACACTTTTAGCAATGCATATTTAAAGGGAAAGGTCTGCTTTAAAATTGTTCTGCAGAAAAAAGACATAGTATTTGTTAGAAGTCTGTATATGATCAGAAGAAGTAAAAAATAACACAGTTCATGAGTTTGGATAATTAATAGAATATCAGAATTTTCCAGAGTGATAATAGAAGGGGAGAGTGTATGCAGGATTTTGAGAAGGCTGAGTGCATTCAGATTTATCCATGTTCATTTGAGCTGACTGTAGAATGGCAGCAAGAAATGTGTGACTGATGCAAAGAAAGATTTGAGAGCTCTCAGTACACCAATGAACTGGTCTCTCTTAATGGTAACATTTCCACTGAAAGAAGAAAATCATGGAGAATAGAAAAATATTAATCTTGGTTTCTCTTGACTTTTGTGTCTCTTGCTCTTTTTGTTTTGGTTTCCATCTCAGGATGCAAAAAAGTGTAATGTATAGTTGTGTAGGACTCAGGGTGAGATAAATATACCACTTTTGTGGTGATTGCTCTGTCTTCCTTCATTATTTATCAGTGCCTTAGTAAACATTAAAGCAGATGGAGAGAGGGGATATACTGGGTATGTCCACACACAGCTTTTAATTTTAATTAATGCTGGTTATTTTGATTTACAAATGGTTAAGTACATGTGATGTTTTCTTATAGTAAAATGATGAGCTCCATCATTTTGCTATAGGGGAAGTCATATCAATATAATAAAATTTAGATGTATAATGGTATGACTGTTAAATTGAAACTGTTATTTCAATATAATGCTGTGTGGACATTTTATATGATTATAAAAGTTGTATCGATTTAAACCCTGGTTTGACCTTTCTCCCAGGGTGAATGGAACCGTGGAAGGAAGGGCCAGGGTCCAGCAGCCAGGTCAGGAGGAATGGGGGTGGAAGGGGGCCCCCCCATGCCCAGCTTCCCCAGCCGTAGCCAGGCAGCGGGGATAGGGATACCTGCATGGCTGGCTCCACTCAAGCGGTAGCCAGGTGGTGGGTGGAGGGACCCCCACATGCCTGGTGCCCCACACTCTAGCCAGGCAGTGGAAGTAGGAATCTCCGTGTGCCTGGGTGCCTGAGCATTAGCTGGGTAGTGGGGTGAAAGACCCCCACAATCCCAGTTCCAGGTGTGCTTGACTGGCAGCAGGGCAAGGCATCCAGGCACACGTGGCACACAGTGCTATAGCTGGGTGGTGGGGAAGGGATCCCCACACGCCAAGCACCCGGTGCTATAGGCGGGCAGCAGGGAAAGGATCCCCACACTCCCGGCACCCAACGCACTGGCTGAGTGGCAAGGAAAGCTCCCCATGCCCCACTCAAGTGGTGCTAGCTGAGCCACTGGGGAGAAAACCTCGTGCCCGGCTCCAAGCACCCTAGCTGGGATGCAGAGGAAGGACTGCAGCCCATGCCCAGCTCCCAGCATGCTCACCAGGTGCAGAGAGAAGACATTGCTGCCCCCGGCTATAGGTGCGCTAGCTGGGCATGGGGAGAAGGGAGCCCCACGCCTGACTCCAGGCATGCACAAGCTGGGTGCTGTGGAGACGGGACCCCTGTGCCCGACTTTGGGGGCGCTCACCGGGCAGCGGGGGATGGGACCCGCATGCCTGGATCTAGGGGTGTGGGGTGCACCTAAAGCCAGATGCGGTGATCCCATCTCCCACCACCCAGCGAGAACTCTCAAAGCTGGGTGGGGGGCTTCCATCTCCACAGGGCTCAGTTTGAGCGATGGGAGCTGGGTGCGGGGCTCCCATCCCCAGCTACCTTGCTAGTGTGCCTAAAGCCGGGCACAGGGGAGGTCCCTTCTGTGTGCCCAGCTAGCACCCCAGGAGCTGGGCATGGGGCTGTCTTCTTCCCGAGCCCCGCATGTGCATTGGGAGCCAGGTATGGGGTGCGATCCTCTTCCTGCATCCCAGCTAGGGTCCTTGGAGCCGGGCGCAGGGTGTTCTTCCCCATAGCCCAGCTAGCACTCCTCGAGTGGAGTGCAGGGTGTATTCCCCACCACCTGGCCAGTGTGCCAGGTGCCAGGCATGCAGGGATCCCTTCCCTGCCACCTGGCCAGAGCGCTGGGTGCAGGGAGTGCAGGGATCCCTTCCCAACTGCTGGGCTAGACTGCCAAGAGCCTGGTGAGGGGTGCATCCTTTCTCCCCATGCCTGGCTAACACACCGGGATATGTCACAGGTGTTCTTTCTCCCCGTGCCAGGCTAACGTACCGGAAGACGGGCACAGGGATCCCATCTCCTGCCACCCAGCAAGTTCCTCAGGAGCCCACCCCCTGGCCAGCACTGGGGGAGCCAGGAGCAGGGATCGCTTCACCCCCCTGCTTGGCTGAGCCACAAGGTGCAGTCCGGCATCAGGGATGCTTTCACCCCAGCTTTGCTTGGTAAACCCAGAGCTGGTGAGGGATTCTGATCTCCTGCTACCGGGCTCTCCCTGCGAGAGTGAGGCAGGGGACTGAGTGGCAACATGGCCCATTTTGGGGGCCATGTCGCCACACCTCCCATGGTGCCCCTCTCCTAAATTGAACTAGCAAGTCCTGTCCATGGACATGCTAGTTCAATTTGGGTTTCTAGTGGGGACATGTTAACTTGATTTAGCTTAAATCGATTTAACTTCAATTGAGTTAACCTTCTTAGTGTGGGCATAGCCACTATGGATGGACTCTTGAGCTCTTTCTCTAGCCTGCTTCCTCTCCAGCTCCAAGGATTGCATTTAAATAAGTCATGGACAATCCACAGACCAAGGGCTATAATTTAAGCCACCTTGTTCTGTGTGACATTCATCATTAAGAAAAGAACCTTTGTCACTATATAATGAACAGGAATCTGTTACTTCATACTGTAGTAAACAGAAGAACATTCATTAAAAATCTACTCAGTTCTGCTGCTGCTTTTCTTTCCTTGTTCTCAACTGGGAAAAGAGAGACGAAGGAATTAGTTTTGCTTATAAGTAGGTCACCAGTGCTAGCTATAGAACTCCAAAAAACATATGGGTGTGCCACAAAATCTCACACTGAATTGGTTATTAGGGAAAGGAGGCACAGAAAAAAACTTCACGAGAAAAAATAATAAGTATTTTTTTTTTGGCTTTAATAAATAATGCTGTACTGAAGGTAGGACAATTATGCCATCTTCCTGAAGTTGTTGTCATGATAGTTGCCTTCCATTCAGGCAACAAAGGAATAAATAAATGCTCCTTTTTCTGGTGATAGCTGAAACAATGGAAAACCATCATTCAAAATCTAGACCACATACAAGCCTGGTCATGTGACATGCATTTGTCTGTTTGTTTTTAATTAAAATATAAACCCAGAACTTGGGGGGGAGGGCAAGTTTCTTTTTGGGTTCTTTGCTTCTCTTCTTTTTCCCTTCTCATCCCTCTTCCCCTCTCCATCATTTCCACAGTCAAAATACAAAAAGGAAGTGAAGAAAAAAAACAGAGGAGGAAATATGGAGACAAGGGCAGGGATAAGGATAAAGAAGAAAATTAATGATTTGATTCTACAGTAAGAAATGGAAAAAAAACACTAGGACACATCTTTTTCATGTTTGGTTGATTAAAATTAATTTTTGTTGACAAAATATTTCAGGTTTTTTTGATGATGAGAAAAATCCTTAAAAGCACCTAAGATCCTTTTTCAGAGGTGCTAAATCTCATTCAAAACAAATGAGATTAAAGCCCCTGTATTCCTCAATCACTTCTAAAAATGTGACTGACTCAAAAGTCACTAGGCACCTTTGGAAATTTTATGCAAGCTGTGCACAGATACCATCACATGATTTCAGGAATTGGATAATTCTTGACAATACCCTTCCATTTCCATTACGTTTTTTGAGAAGGTGGTGGTAAAAGAAGACCATGGCGTCTCAAATTTTCTTGACCTTTGCCAGTCTGGGCATGGAGGCTGCCTTTTGAACTTTGGCAGATGGACTATATTTATTGCCAGAATATCAGGTTGCCATGTTCCTATTGTTAAATATTTCAACTGTATTCAAATACCGTTCATAATAAACCCTAGAACAGGACTTCCTTTTGGTGTCATTATTCTAATCTCTCAGAGAGCTCTCACAGTAGTTTGGGGCAATTGTTCTTCATGCCCATACCTTCTGTTTTGGAATACCATGGATTACATTTTGTCTGGTTTTAATGTGCTAGACTAAGCTGTTAAGGCAAACCTCTGTCCAAACATGGAGAATTCCAGTAGGGAAAAAGAAATGGTTAAGACATGTGGTTTGACCTAACATTTGTCCAAAGAAAGCGAGCAGTATGGTATCTCTTGCCTCCTTAAGAAGGGAGAACTAGAGATAACAGTCTCTCTGTTTTTCTCTCTTTGTCTCCCCTCCTCCTCAAGAGGAACTAGAATATTTATTTAACTAGTATCACAGCACTGTACCCTCCTTGACTTTAGTATAGTTACACCTGATGTACACGAATCTAAGTAATGTCAGAATCAATGCCAGAATTTTGAAAACCACTTTGATGCTTGTCAGTTTCCATTAAGTCACAGACCAGGGGGTGGAATTGTTAAATTTCACTTAGGTTGACCTGTGTCCATTTTAGATAATTCATTCATGAATGGAGTGTCCTCTTCTCCTCATATCTCCACCCCCTGCCATCCCCCTGTCCCCTGATTTTGCCATGAAACAACTCTTGTTCATTGATGTGTTTCTTGTAGATGGTAAGTATGAGAGGAAACTTGACCCATTTTGTAAGGAGGTGAAAGTAAACCCACACAGTGTTATATATAATATCATGCTGTAAAAATCTGTAATGAATTTCTTGACTCTCTGATATTTTTAGCTATTTGGAAAATAAGGCTTAAGCATTAAGAAATTATTCTAATAAAGGAGAAAATAGAGTATAAAGTATATGGCATGAAATTCTTTTCTATAGCATTATCCTTTGCAGACACTCATTTCTAATTTCTAGATTGCATAGAAAGCCCCTGAGCATATCTTGTAGCTCAGCTGGATGACCTACTTTTGTGGCTGCACTTTTTAGTACCGATAGGGTTATGGGAGCTATCATAGTCTTTTTTTTCTGTCAGCATTTCCAAAATGTCAAAACGGAGATGATGTGCATGGTCTCATTTGCTGATGAAACCACAAAAGGCTACAATGATGCTGCATTTATTTAACATCTTTTAAAATAATGTATTTTTACTTTAAAAAAGAACAATCTTGGTCACTCTGTTACAGCAGAATTTAATAAAACAACCTTAATAACAATGAACTGGACATTGAATTACGGCTTTAAGCACCTTCCTTGTTTTCTAAAGTTATTTATAGGGATGAAAAGAGATTGCTTGCTCTTGATTTTATATATGCATAGTATGAGACACACATGCCATTTTTATATCTATAAGATACACACATTACATCTTCTAGTGTTTAGAGGCTTGATCCCACATCATTAAGTGAGTAGTGAGAGTTTTAGACTATCTCCAAAAATATGTAAAACAAGGAGTCCTATGACACTTTTCAAGACTAACCAATTTATTTATCACATGAGCTTTTATGGAAGAAAATCCCATTTTGTCAGATGCTTTGAAGATGGGGAACTTACTGAATGAGAGGAAGATATATGCAGGGCCCCTGCTCTGGAAAGCAAGAGCCAGTATCCACTTTTGGTAAAGAATAGCAGTTCAATCCAAGTTACATTAAACACAAAAATAATATGCTTAAAGCATTCAACAATCCATACATTAAATTAATGGGAGAGTGTTGTGTACATGCCTATACATCCAGAACTGCTCTTCTTTACAAACAGAGGATGTCTTTTGATTGTATAGTTATAGACATATTTAAAGAAAATAAACATTTTCTAGATTTCAGGGGCATGACCTTACACAAATAAATCAGCAAATGTTTTGCCACTAACTTCATTGTGAGCACAGGATTTGACTCATCTAGCTCCCCAGAAGACAAAGGCAGATTCTGTGATTCTAATTTCTTCTACTTTGATTGTGCAGAATCAGAGTACAGTATTTTTTAAAAATAAAATCCATAAAAGAACATCCTTCAAATACATACTGGAAGAAATTAATGCACCGCTATTCCTTCCCACCTAAAGATATGCAATCCATTTTTTTTAATAGGTGGGTAGTACATGAGCACATTAGCATGTAAAATTGTGATGAGGGTTTGGTTAAAAGTACTGGATCTCAGTTAGAGAATGCATTCTTGGGGATACAAGGCCAGAGGAAGATTGGTTTTCTCTATGTCTGATTTCCCATGTTCTCTAGCAGCAAGCAACAGCACCAGGGGTTCACTGAGAAAAGACTGCTCATGGACCTCTCATATTTGACCTGATTGCTATTTGCAAAAGTATTCCTTTTGGGAAAATCTCCCTATTTCACTCCAAAACCCTCCATCTCTGACTCCTCTTTTCTTCTTCTATAAGAGATGGACATTTTGCACCCCTGAACATTTATTTTTGAGATGGAGCCTGCTGGAAATTTTATGCTTCCCCTTGGGCCGCATAAATAGTTTATCTTTCCTCCAAGATGAAGGAGAGGAAACTGAAACTCCAGACTTGCTGAGGTTAGGAGTTTTTCCTTCTCCTACATCTGTACTATTTGCAAAGTCTTTTGGGATGTCGTGACTGTCATATATTCTTCACTGGAGAGACAAATAGGAAAGATGAAGCTAGAGATCCATAAGCAGAACAGATGGTGACTTAGTACATTCTGTGTACTGCAAGTGCCTGAAGTCATAGCAACATTCACTTCATGCCGGAAATCTATTTCCATCTTCCACAATCTCACCTTCTCTGAAGTCTGTCTTCCTAGAGGCTTAAGTCCCCTTCCTTAGAAAACAGAGGTACATATTTACAGCAAAGAATGGTGGTCTCCATTGCCTCACCATTAAATTTTGATATCTCTGGCAAAAGCATTAGGTATAAGGTTAATGACATTAATGAAGACACACAAATATTCCTCTCTTCTTTTGGATACAGTAAAGACTTGATTTCTTAAAAAAAATCCCTCAGAAATGCTACAGATCTATAATTAAGGACCTAAATTTTCAGAAGGACCTAGTAATTTGGGGTGTCTCAATATATGGGGGCCAAATTTGAGACACTTTAAAGGGGTTTCATTTTCCCCTAGTAGGTAATCAACACTTTCTGAAAATAAGTCCCCCTTCAAGATGCCTCAGGTTGGGCACCCAAAAATCAATCACTTTTGAAAAAAGGAGACATGTAAATATACACACTGCTCACAGGTGCTCCTGACCAGGGCTCACAGGGCTTGATCCAAAGCCCACTGAATCAATTTGAATCTTGCTATGTACTTCTGTGAATCTTGGATCAAGTTTTCTATGAGACCTTATTTATGGCAGTAAAGGGCAGAACATAGCCCATTGCTGTGGTCCAGATCACAATCAAAATCCACCAGGTAGATCTAAGAGACAAATGATCAAAGTCAGGTATATTTTCAAGCATTCAGCTTCAGACCAGACAGTGAAGAATCTGGTAAACTGAAACTAACTCTTTACATATTTTTAAGAAAGTATTCTTTCATATGTATAAAATATTAATTCCATAGTAGCAAAACAGCTGAAGACAGGCTAATATCCTCAATCTGTTTAAAATTAATTTGTGTGCATTTCAAAGACAGAGCTCTCTGAATTTTCATTACTGTTCAATTTGTGCACAAAATCCAGATGGCAAGCTTCAAGAAAAGAACCCAAGTTGGCAAAAAAACCAGCCTTAGCCTTTTCAGCACTTTCTCAGCTGAAATTTGAAGCAGAAACAAAATGAACCAAATGATAATATTATAAACAATTATTTACATTCAGTCATACTGTTTGAGGATTCTGTTCTTCAAGGTATTGGAACTGTTTGAGTCAGTGATGTTAGATGTCATCGATTTCTGGACCTTGTGTAAGCTTCCTTTCATCAGAACTGCTTTCAGAAATACTACCCAGTTTGTCTAAAGAATAGTTTGTACATAGGGAAACCAAGTAAAATAATTTGAATGATATTGTTTTCCTATAATTTTTCCTTTAGCATTGTTATAAAGTGATGGAAATAAACAATTTAGAATATTTTACTTAAGTTCATCTGTGCCTTTCCAATTTAATTTTGAACATCTTAGCAAGTAATGAAAAAGCAATTCAACACTTTTTGCCCCTTAGTATTTTGATTTTAGTAGCACATAAAGCCCTCAGGCCTAGATTGTGCCTGAATTGTGCCTAGTACTCTGGACAAAATTTTCAGAAGTATCCAAGGACTTAGTTCCAAAGGTGCAGCCATGTTAGTCTAGTTCAGTAAAATAAACAAGTCCTGTGGCACTTAAAGACTAACAAATTTATTTATTGCATGAGCTTTCAGGGGAGAAAATCCCACTTTGTCAGACGCTTTGAAGATGGGGGAATTTACAGAATGGGACGAAATAAATGCAGGGAAGCGTGTCATGGAATCAAATCACACTATAACAGCAAATCAAAACAGTTGTTAAGATTCAAATACTGGGGAACAGCATACATGTGTTTGAATCTTACCAGTGGCTTTGATTTGCTGTTACAGTGTGACCTAATCCCACGATTTACACTTCCCATTCTGTAAGTTCTCCTATCTTCAAAGAGTCTGATGAAGTGGGATTTTCTTCAACGAGAGCTCATGCAATAAAATAAATGTGTTAGTCTTTAAGTGCCAGAGGACTGCTTGTTTGTTTCAAGGCACTTCGGAATCTGTCTTATTGATTTTCTATATATCAGTAGGACATACACCTAACTGATTTGTATATTTTTGAAAACGGACCTTGAGTCTGTGAGATTTAGGGTAAAATCCTAGAAAGCATCCATCCATCCACAGTGTGCTGCATCACATGTACACCCTTGTGATGTGATCTGTGTATCATTCGTGTTCACCCTTACAGTGTAACTGTGTACGGTATAATGAAAGGTAGTTGTCTAAGCTGTTTTAGCGATGTTTATGACATAACAAACACTGCAGTTATTGTAGCATGTTTCCTGTGACATCAGACATATGTACAGATATGAATCTGTGTTATGTCATATCCAGGTGTTAAAGTATAATTTGGGGGGCCCTGGAAACCTCCTAAATTTCCAGGCCCCCATCAGAAGATCCGGGGGCACCCCTTATGAATGTCTGGTCCCCCCACTCAAGTACCCAGCTACTGCCCCCACTATCCATTTTCCTGTCCCCCAAATCCATCCCCAGCCCCCAATACCCAGCCCCAGCCCCCCAGTATACATTCCTCTATCCCCAATATTCCCCAGGTCCCAATACCCACCCACAGACCCCAATATACACTCCCATGTCCCCAGTATTCCCCCAGCCCCAGCCCCCAAAATCCAACCCCCTGCTCCCAATACCCACCCTGAATGTGAGCCGGGCCACCGCAGCACTTACCGGCAGCCGCACACTGCAGTGGGGGACAATCCCTGCTGCAGGATGCACTTGGAAGTTTCTGTCTCCAAGCGCAGCCTGCGCATGCACCGGGGAGCTGGGCATGCCCCCCCATTCTCCCCTGCCTGCTGGAATGTGGCGGAATGCCCCTAAATGCCCATTTGGGCCCCTAAAAATAGAAACTGGAACAGGAACACAGCATTTCAGCTCCATTTTCTATTTGTAGGGCCCCAGAACAATGAGACCCTAAAAATAGTGGGCCCCAGAATGGCATTCCATTACATTCTGGTGTACTTTAACCCCTGTCATAGTCCCAAATGTGTGTCACACATAGTCTTCATGAATGCAGACAAACAGAAAGCTGTGGTTCCAGGGCCTGCAGAGGCATACATTCAGCAATAAAGTCTGCCTTAGACACTTGGGCATAATAAGGGAAGATCACACCCATTGCCTGACATGGATAATCACCTGACCCCAACGGGTTTTGAGAAAATGGGTAAAAAACAAAGCAGCACCACTGGCTAAGGGCTTGTTACCTGGAAACCATCTTCAGTGCAACACAAAGGACTGTCACCTCCCCTCAGGGAGGTAGGAGTCTGGCTGAAAAACATATGGCAGCCAGCCTAGGCAGTAAGCTGAACTGTGGACTGGGACTGTGATCTTAGATTAGGATAAGGGTTTTCTTTTATTTGATTGTGACTAACTCCTTAACTAAATAATAATTTGATCTTTATAATATTGCAACTTTATAATCACTTAGAAGCTTACTGTAATCAAAGCACTTATTTGTTTGTTTTATCTGAAGTGGTGCATGAGGACTGAGAGTAACAGAGTTTGTGCATATCAATTTCTTTGATAAATTTATGGACAAGCGTAAAAGAGCTTGCAGGGTACAGTGAGGAAACACTGAACCCTGCAAGATGGTAGTTCCAAAGGTTGCTCCTGGAACTGGAGCTATTTGCTGGGGGTCTATCTCATGAGTGTTGGTGAGAGCCCTCTCCATCAGGGTGAAGGACTAAATACATGCAGGAGGCTAGGCATGAGTTGATCCAAGAGTAGAGGTTCAAACAGAAAAGAGGGGTAACATGGAGCCCTGGAGTGGAGAATTTGGGTGACGAAAGTGCACACCAGTCCAAATTGCAGAAGGGGAATGAACATCCATCCATCCATCCATCCATCCAAAAAAGAGACAGTTGTTGACACTAAAGTGTTACTAATATTGTACATTCCTGTAATTAATTTTTCTGTTATGTTTTGGAAGAGTTATTGCCAAGTCATCACTCATTTTCTATATGCCTGTTTTTCTCAGTCTGGAAAAGACATGTATCTGCTTTCCCCCCACTTCTCACCTACTGCAAGAGACCCCCACTGTATGTAATATTGCCTATAGTCTTTGCCAGAAATTCATGTGCAGATTTGAACATCAGATCAACAGCCCAGCCAGCCTCTATTATAGTGATTTTGCATGAATTAGTAATGTTGAATATGCAGTGTTACTGTTAAGTATTGTTATTTGTCAGTAGCAAATATAAAGCAAAGAGAATAATAACTTAAACAATGAAATAATTAATTTCACAGTATATCTGGGGTGAGAAGAAAAATAAAAGTTTCCCATTACAATACTGCATTTTTATGACTAACTGATCTAACTGCACTACAACAGTGCTCATTCAATTATGTGCAATATGTACATTGAACACATATCTATGCTAATAAAGGATAAGTTAAGAATGCGTAAATGGAATGATGATTAAAAGCAATAACATTTATGTGGCTGATTATTTTGA
The DNA here is from genome assembly GCA_007922195.1 of Podocnemis expansa. Lineage (NCBI taxonomy): Eukaryota > Metazoa > Chordata > Testudines > Podocnemididae > Podocnemis > Podocnemis expansa. Next base: position 5,770,896 of record ML681982.1, read on the forward strand.
TATAAAATTGTAGGTACTAGATTAGTAACCCTAATTTTTGTATCTTCATATAAGAATTTAACTATGTCTTAGTTACTTTGAAAATACAGATTATTTTGTTCAGTTTTTTCATGATATCATTAGCCATTTTAAACTCCAGGTTAAATTGAAAAAAACCTTCTTACTTCTTTTAGGCTCCAATTTGGTTAACCATGCCTATTTTGGAAAATACTTAGGAATATGCTTAATTACCACTGGCCAAATAGTTGACAATTATTATGGAAGTATTTAAGGACAGGATTTTCAGAACTATCCAAGGACCAGACTTATTAAAGTATTTAGGCAGCTAAAAGATGCAGATAGGTGCCAAAAGGGATTTCCAGAAGACTGTAAACAGATTAAGTACCTAAGACCCTTTGCAATTTTTAATAGGACCTATGCTAAGCTAGTTAGACCCAGGCCTACAGAGGTGTTTAGACTCCTAATATCAAATGATTTCGATGAGAGTTTGGAGCTTAAAAACCTTGAGGATCTGGGCTTTAGGGCCTCTTGAAAAGTCTAGTATAGAAAAAATGAGTTGGGTAAAACTGCTGCAAGACCTGTTTGGAGCAGCCCAAATTCTTGTGTCATTTATCATGGCAAAAATGGTAAATATCATTTCCATTCCCCACCACCCAAGTTGTATGAGGAAGAGGAACTTTTCGGATTGTGTGCACTGGATTTCTCAGGAAAAGAACACTTTCTTTCATCCCTACCATAAACTCACAAAAAACAAAGAAAAGAGAAAGGGTGGAGGGAAAGCAATGTTGGAAGCCTAAGTAGGTCTCATACTGCCAATGTAACTCTCATCAGAAGTAAACTGGTCTTTGCTTGGTCTGTTCCTTGAGGTGCAAGAAGTGCAGATTTGAGAACAAAAAACCCTATAACTATTTTCTGAAAATATTTCCTATATTACACGTGCAAGCATGTGTGTGTGTGGGCATGCATATATGCACACACAAAAATAGGTATGTATTATCTCTAGAATATAGGTAAGAAAACTGAGGTACCAAAGGTCCTGGCCCAGAAATCAGTGATACTATGTATAGAAAAAAAAGCTATTCAGTATGAGTAGTGGAATCAGAATCTGACCATAGTGAATAGTCCTAGATCACATAAAGTGTCAATGGCAGGGCTGGGATCTGAACCCTTGTGTTTTGATACTAGCACTTGAGTTCCAGTCACTATACCACAGTGCCTCTGGAATACTAGTCAAAATTCCATGGGAATTAGAGAAAAATCTCCTTGTAAAACTGAATGAAGAATGCCAACTGCAACCATTCATCTGTAATATTTTCTAACAGCTCTATAAAATATTTGCTTTGTGTATGCCTTCCTGCAGAATCCAGTCACTGCATTCCATTATTGATTGATTTGCACTCAGAACAGGAATTGATTAATTGATTTCAATAAAACTACTCTGAAGTTTTGAGGAAATTTCAAATGAAGTAATGAACCTAACAGGGCCAGCTCGAGGGGTTGTGGCATCCTCAGCCATCTTTTGCTTTTGTGCCCGGGGGAGGGAGGGTGAAAGCTGACCTCCACTCTGGGCTGGCTCACCCTGGTCCCCAGAAGAGGAACAGCCAGCCCAGGGGCAGATCAGATCAGCCCAGAGGTGGGGCAAGAGAGCAGAGTCTGACCCATGGGTTGGCCCTCTCCACTGTGGGGGGCAGAGTGACCGGCTCAGGGGAGGAACAGGAGTGCGGGGTCTGGCTTCTGGGCTGGCCTGCCCCACCCCCCCAATGATCCTATGCTTCGGCGCCCCGAACCAGTGCCGCACTGGATCATCACTACAGCCAGCCCTGGAACCTAAACACTTGAAACTGCATCAACAGCTAAGAGAAGGAGCTAGCCTATTCAAGACCCTCTGTGGGAATATTGTGTGTCTCCCTCCCAACACATACTCATAGGGCAGTGATTCTCAGCCTTTTCAGTAATGGGGCACACTTCAGTAAGACAAACAATTCCATGGAACACCATTTTTTTCAGATGAATTCATTGCCCATAAACATCACATTTACTTACATTTACTATGTTATGATCTTACTGGAGATTTTTGTAACATAATGCATACAATAAAAGCTCAAGAAAGATCAAATGCATTAATGTTTCTAATCCACTGGAAACAAATACAAGTCCGCTCAATTTGGCCACCTGTGTTTAGATGTTGCATTTTAGAACTGAAATACCTCACTTTTGATGACTAATTTTCATGAGTTTTATCAATTGTAATTTTGGTTGGATAGAATATTGTTTAAGAGGAAAAAATGTTTGGTTTACATTGATTTGCATTATCTTTGTACAAAATTTCATGGTACACTTGTGTAGTTCTCACAACACACCAGTGTGCCATGGCACATTGGTCAAAAACTTCTGTAATAGGGTGTACTCTTGAGCTGCTTGGGGTCTTAACTGATTGCATAGGCTGCTCGTGTCTCATGCCAGCTCTGTCAAACTGGCATAAATCAACATAAATTCATTGACTTTCAAGAACCTAGGCCAGTTAACACCAGTTGAGGATATATCTATGCTTAAAATTTTCTGGATAACTTTACAAAAAAATCACAAAGTCTTTGTATCCAGAAACGGAAATCTCATAATGCCAAAACAGAAGCTGTTTTAGTATTTGCCACCTGATGAAATGCTGAAAGTACAGAAATCTCACATGAAAGTCGGATCTAATTAAATTTCTTGTCTGAGTCACTCTAGTTGAGAATAAAATGAGAGACACTTCTGATAAGTTTCGGGGTTGCTGGATATTTTTTTCAGGCTTGCCTCCCACCCAGAGTTTTACTATTCAGTAAGGTTTATGGATCAAACTACACTGACTTACAATCAGCCATGAATATTTACCTAGGTAAAACATTTTCTGACAGGCAGTAAATTGTGTTATCATTTTACACTTGTCACTTCCTACTACAACCAGTAAATTCTGTGTCCTAATTCCACATTCTTCCAACATCACATTTAGACCATTACATTTGGACCAACTCCATATGGTCACACATAGTGTTGATATGTTGCACATAGCTGGGAATTGTCAGTTGATAACGTGAACATCCTAAGTTAATAGAAAAAATTTTACTTCGTCAAATTTTCCTTGTATGTTTTCTCTCAATTAAAATAACCCCCCAAAACTTCTAAATTACAGAAGACAGATAAAGCTTTGCTTCTATCCAATATTTTTATGAGAATAAACGACTCAGTATGAAAATGTGCAGAACACGAAATGAGGCAAAGTATCAAAATTACATTTAACAGCTGGATGATAGTGGTAGGTTATGAACTAACAGCACCAACAGCATGAACCATATTACCCAATTAAATTGAATTATGAGTATTTTTTTAAATGAGAGTTGGTGTCCAGCAGGAACTGAACTGTGACCTCATTAGACTCAGAGCTGGATAGGAACAGGAACATTTCAGACCTTAAGAACTGACTAAATTGAAATCTCTAACTAAGCTTATTAAGGGCTTTAATCACAAACAAATGGCTTATGATTAGTGCTCAAACTAATGGAGGCAGGAGGTGGTTCTATGGTAGGGAGGTCATAATTTTTTACTTCTGAAGTGATCCATAAAATATATACATCAGAGAGTTTATGGGCTTCTGTAAGGCCAAAGTTCTATTACCCAACAATACATTCTCAAAGTAAAACATAAATATACAGTGCATCATTTTTGTCATGACAAGAACTTACACATGTATATACATGGTGCAGCTGTCTCATTTTTAATATATAATAAAATAAGGAGCATACAAAATATTAAAGCTGGAGAATTTTAATTACTGAATTTTAGTGAAAAAAAAGGGTGGGAAATTGCGGGAAGAAACCAGGCAGAGTCGTGGATCACAGCAAAGAAGCGTCCCGGGAAAATCCCGGTGTCCTTTATTTATACAGTCTAGCATATCTCTAGCATGTCTCTAGCAATCATTATAATGATGAATATACTTGTTTACTTCCTCAGAAAGGGGAGTATGAGCTCCTCCAGATCCCTTCTCCCACAAGCCAGGGGCATAGGGTTAACATGCTTGTACTTTTCCTTAGTACACAGAATTCTGGGGTCATGTTGCGAACACAGGCGTGGCCTGCCAGCGTCCATGCTCCCAACAGGAAATCAGTTCTTTTTCTTCATGATATCCCCCACTCCACTCCATCCCTCCTTTGTTGCAGATCTGCAATATCTATTTAGGAAACAAGTGTGGTAGAAAGAGAAATAAGAATACTCTATAGCTCTGTGGTTAGGGCATCCACCAATCCCAAGTACCAGGTTTTAAAAAACTGAATCACCATTGGAAGAATGGGGTTTTCACACAGGCATAAAAGATATGCAAGTTCTAACTGATAGTTTTATTAAACTAAAAATAAATAAATAAGTTAATTGTAGAGGTCTGCAAATATCACTAATCACTTACATTTTTCAATCTTATTAGAAGTATACATTTAGTGTTGCATGTGTTATGTTAGCGTAGCACCAAAGAATAATTCCACACTCGTTTGGTTCTTCGTGCAACTCTGCAAACACTCCAGCAATGTGCACCCTGTGTTTGCAAAGTTCATGATGACAGTGTAGAGTTGTGAAGGCTCTACGCTTCTGTTCAAGATGGCAGATGGGGGAGGGCTGCAAGAGCTGTAGGATTTTGAAAAAAGTCTGGGAAGATTATGGGATACACATATCATTATGGGTTGGAGATAGTTGCAAGCTGGGCTGTTGACAACATGCTTCCAATGACCCCTGAATGACTTGTTCCACTATATATTGCCAAAACTTCCAAAAGATACTGCTGTGGTGTTGGCGAATTGCACTCTGGGATATCTACTCATAGTGCACTACACTGTATAGCATTACAAGAGATCCTGGTGTGTCGGCATACAACCAACACAAGGAGCCAAATATGCATACACACAAATGGTGTACTAATTGCAGTGGCTGTACGCTGATCATAATTTGAATTGACTTAAGTTTGTAATGAAGATATGGCCTGACTTTGACATTATCCTTAAATCAGTGCCTTATTAGTGTCCAATTTTACAACTTTGTTAGCCATTACTCCTGTGGAAAGTCAGTGTAAAGTGGGTGTACAAGATACACTACTGCGGCTTTCTATACGCTTCGTAAGTATGCAAAGGACTAAACAAGGCAATGGCAAATCAGTCATCTAGGACCTAATTCTTCAGCTACAGCGGGGGTCTCAAACATGTGGTTCATGGGCCACATGCAGCCCCTAAAACTATTTCCTGGGGCCTGCAATGACACAATCTTTACTGATACTTGCCCTCTACTAGTCCTCATGTGGCCCTCATGATGATTTGAGTTTGAGACCCCTGAACTACAAGGTACAAATAAATCCTATTGAGACTGAGACCTTCAGGAGGTCAGTCATAAACTATCCAAGATTGACATTCTGAAAATGGCTGAGGACAGTTAACATTTTAAAGCCTGAACAAATGAGAAAGATTCATTCCTGCCATACCACTACTGAAGTTAATGTTTAGTCAAGTCAAAGATGAGCTTGAGCCAGTTGCTTTAAGATAAGAAACAAGTAGGTTTTACTCATAAATTCTGATTTCTGAAAAATGATTTAGACCGGAGAATGTGGTTGTTTTCACTATATCACACCTTATGTTTGGTTAATAAACCCCACTGCATATGTGGTTTTAAAAGACAGTAGATTTATGTGGGTATGTAAATAGCCAGGAATATTGTTTTTATTATTGTGCAGCTGAATAAGTGGTGTCATGTCTCATTAACATGGTATAGGGTATGATGTGATGACTCCTATGGAAATCACATTCAAACATATTTGACATTTCCATTTGTAGACTTTACCAAAATTTGAATCCTTTGACCTTCTTTTATATGGCTTTTGTGGGTAGATTTCTACTTCAAAGCACATAAAAGTACCTCTAGACAGAGTTAGAAAACCCCCCTCCCCTCCAAAAAAGCCCAAACCTCTCCATAAAATGGCAGCTAGGGGGATGTATTACAGTATTAAGCCTTGCTGTGATGTCTAATTCAGATTCTTCTGCAATTGTTACTTGAGGCTAAGCTGACACGTTCTACACTCTTTCTGTTGCAAACACCTCAAGAAATGATGAAAACTATAGGCCACATTCTTCTCTCATTGTAATCAATATAAAGTGGGATTAACTTCACTGAAGTCAATAGTATTTTACTGGGATGAGTGAGAGGGGCTTCAGGTGCTGGCTGCCATCCAATTATGTGTATACCTTTACTGTGTTGTACTACGCCCAGGACTTAATTACATTGCTGCAGCACAATCCCACATCCATTGGCGACTTTAAGGCTTTGCTGTTCTGTAGGACCCTCCACAATCCTGAGGCCCTCCCTGACATAATGCTACCAATAGTGTTCTCAGATCCAGTTGTTCTTTAGTTTGTTTTCCTTCTGCCCTGACAGCTTAAGTTGGTTAGTTTCTTCTTTAGGTCTGCTTCCTTTTTTTTTTTCTTTTTTTTTCCCCCTCCCAAGCACTTTCCGTGTGTGTGTATTTGTGGTGGATGAGAAGGAATCATCAGAGACCATAAAACCATAAAAACTCACAAACTGGTTAAAAGAATAACCATAATCTGTGGCTGGGGTATTATGGCTGAGGTTTGTCATAGATATGCAGACGTGCCAAGGAAAGTCCTAGCCCTGGCACAGGAAGAACCTGTTTTGGTCCACAAACTGTGGTATGAATGTGATGGCTCGTGGTAGTTAAACATATTTGACCATGTTTCCATTGAAAGACCTCTCTGAAAATCTGAACTTTTGAACTTCTCTTCTACGAATTGCAGAGGCAGATTGTTTCTTTCAGGCACATATTATATATTCCTCTGTGGGCAGAGCTTCCACATGTCTTCAGTTGGAAGCCAGCTAACCCTAAATCCAATCCTTGCCAAGGCCAGCATGGGACCCCATTGTACGAACTCTGTTTTTTTGTGTGTCACGTAATTTTACAGGATGCTGACGTTCTTGATATCACTTTATGTCATAAAATTCTGTCCAACTAAAAAGAGATCATATGGTATAGAACTGTTACAAGGGAGCTATCATTGTCAGAACCACAAGTATAGTAAGTAATAGGCAGATTAATTTTATGCATCTACTTTATGTAGTACACACAGTAATACTTCTCAGAACTGGCTAAAGTTCTATATATTTCTTTAAAAAAATGATATAAATATAAACAGATTTCTGAGCAGACTTCTCCCTGCTCAGCAAAAAACTCACACAAAGATTCATCATCCTCGATTCCTGGGCTAAAGACATTCTAAAATATTTTTTGTAAAGAACTCACATGTGGGCTATATTTTTTAATTTCTGACTTATTGGGTGTCTTACAACATACTAAAAGCAGGTAGACCACCATCCATCCTGGCTATAACCTCAATAAACAAAGCAACAGACATATCAATTAACAAATGATTCTGTACTGAAGACACTTAGTGTTTTGGGACATCTGAAATTGATTTCTATGCAGCCAAACGAAAAACGTTTCCCAAGTAGGCATGATTTCAGGCACTTCCACCTTAAAGCTCAGTTTGGGTGATCTATGGCACGTAATGTTACACGTTTCTCTTACACATTACTCAAAGGGGTAAATGACCTTGCAGAATTTTGCAGAGCACTATACTCACTTTGGTTACTAGTTTTGTCTTTTCAGTAAGAAGCATAACTTGGGGTTATCTAATGGGCCTACCAGTTTTTAGCCTGATAGCCCAATTATATGTTACTCTAACTTGCTAATTCTCTTTTCATAACTTTTTTTAAACATGCTTACCCAAGGAATTACACCCCAACCTCTGTAAGCCCTCTAAAATCAGATCAGGGGTTACCAGTCAACAGCTTGTATCAGAGGAATTGCTGTGCAGACAGTGCCCTAAGACTGTCATTTACTCAGTGATGAACACATGAAAACTTTCAAAAAGTGTCTGGAAATAAATGTTCATCATCGACTTGTGGCACTTACTGAAAAAATATTGATGGCCTGATTTCCCACCTTTCAAGACCTGATTTTAAATTCATTGGTGTTAATGCAAAGTGTCCCATTGATTTCAGGAGTGCAGAAATTTACTGCATGAATAATCTCACTGATTTGTAAGCACTGAACCATGATGTTCATTCTCAAATCATTCCTATTTATTTACTTTTGTTCCAACTCAGAATATCCTCGTGACGATTTTGATTTCACTGTTTGGGTCTGATGGTCCTAGCACAGGAGCAGGCAGCAAGAAATCCTTTATCTTAATCTCGGTTTTAATACTAACATAATCTGTGGTTTTGGACACATAAGATCCCAGCAACAGTTTACCCATCTGTAAATTGGGTAGTCCCATTTGTAAACTAAGATAGTCTGCCTACCTCAAAAGGATGTTATGAACATTAACAAATGTTTGTAAAGCTTTTTGAAGATCAACAGATGTAAAAGCCTCAAAATTATTTAAAAATAGGATTTTATTGAGTAAATAAAAATGAAAATATAAATAATATAGTGGTTTATACGATATTTACATACCCACAGAAAAGATTCCACCTACCAACTATTTCATCTAGAACTTGTAACTGCTTGTGTGAAACATGACTTGAATGTGGGCAGAGGCTGTCTGGACCCTTAAATGTTCCCAGCCTCAGCCTTGGCTGCGACCTAGCAGTTAATGCCAGTTGATCACTATGTGGACTTACTTACAGTTACTTATCCCAGCTGTGGAAGGATCAGTGTGAACTCCAAGGAGAGACAAGAGAATTAAATCAAGGAGAAGACCTGGGAAGAAGGAACAAGTAAGAGCTTGGTGAAGACAGGCTGGACAGAACCACAGGAAGCAGGTCAAGTTCTTATAGGGGGCCATTATATAAGAGGCAGAGAATTCACTGTGGGAAGCTGCCGGAGTCCTCAGGGAGGGTAGGCAGTAAGGAAACCTGCTGGAAAGAAGCAGTGTAGAAGACTACTGCTGAGTCCAAGAGCAGAAATCTTCAGTGGAGCCAAAGAGAGAGAGCAGAATTGTTGGCTTGGAGATGTGGACTTAATTGGAATTTTATTATGCCAGAAGGAGACTGAGCTTCAGAAGTGACCTGTCTTGAAGGCTGTGCAATGTGAAACCCTGTGGCAGGCCAGCAAAGGTCCAAAGAATTGATCAACAGTAGGTGATAGAGGCAAAAGTGCTTGTAGTGCCACCCTCTGATGCTAGAGGGTGCTGTGTCAGTAAGTGCAACCACTTACACATGAATTCTAAGTATTAGGCTGCTCTGTTGTAGAGATTCATAGCCTGAACAAATGAAGTCTATTTCTACCCAGACCAATGTAATAATGAATTTCAAATCTAATCACTTTACAAACCTAAGTCTTGTATTTATTAACTGCTGCCAAAATTTCTATATATATTCAAATCAAGCACACCTACTACTGATGTTGCTCCAACATACCAGGTATCTGCCTCCTAATATTTTAACAGAATCACAGCAGATGTAGTGAAGGATCAGTGTCAAAGGGTTTAATGAAGTAAATGCAAGTGTTTTGCACAATGCAAGCTCCCTTCTTTCACTTGTGCATTAAATTATATTGTACAGACTCTGTTGTCAGCATTTTATCCAATCAAGAAAACTATTGTGATCTCATTCAATTAATCACATGACTTTGCTATTTGAGTCAGAAAATTCAATGAAAGCATTTGGTCTTGAATATTTTATTTTGCTAGGGTGGCCAGCTTCCAAATGCCTAGGAGAGGGTTGACAAAATATTTGTGTAGAACATTTAGCTTTGTTTTAAAACTCAATGTCTTTATTTGCCAAGTATTAGGAAATGATAGAATTATCAATAATAATAAGAAAAAGCAGAAGTGGTCAATAAATATGTGTTTTGTGTCTGGGGAAACACAAATGATACATATGATGATAACTGTATATTCTACTAGCATTTCTGGAAGATGTTAAACAAAAGCTACTAAAGTTAGATACGTTTAAATTAGCAGGTACAGATAACTTGCACCCAATAATTTAAAAGAATTGCCTGAGGAGCTCACTGGACTGTTGATACTGAGGTTTTTCCACTGTGTTTGAGAGCACTGGGGAAATTTTAGAAAGCAGGATGAAAGCTAAAGGCATACCATTTTCTAAAAAGGGTTTAATTTAAAAATTAAAGAAGGTTAGCATAATTAATAAATATTAACATGGGTTTATGGAAAATAAATCATATCAACTTATGATTTTTTTTTAAAAGTGAGTTTACAGATTTGGTTGATAAAGGTAATAATGTTGATGTAAAATGCTTAGATTTCTGTTAGGCATTTGATGTTGTACATGTAAGTTTTTGATTTAACTACTAGAATTATATAAAATTGCATTGCAAAGATTAAAGGAATTACAAAGTGGTTAACTAATAGGTCTCAAAATGTAACTGTAAATGAGAAATTGTCATGAGAAGAAATTTTTTCCAGCTGGGCCCCAAATGGTTTCGTTCTTGACTTTGTTATTTACCATTTTTACCAGTGACCTGGAAGAAAATGTAAAAATTGTCACGGATAAACTTTGCAGATGTGGGGGGAAAAAAGGTAGAGGTGGTAAATAATGAAGAGCAGAAGGAACTGATTCAGAGCAATCTCAATCTCTTGGTATGTGTAAGCAAAATGATATATGTTTAATATGTATGTGTCGAGGAACAATAATTCTAGGCCATACGTGACTGAGGCAGGGGTGTCACTGGGGGGGGGGGGAGGGACCCAGGGCACGGGCCCAGGCCCTGCCCCCAGTCCACATGTCCCGCCCCCAGCCAGCAGGTCCCACCCCCTGGCCAGGGATAGGGCCAGATGCGGCTGTGCCGCCGCGGGAGGCCAGGCTGCGGCCGGGCTGGGCCAGAAGTGGCCAAAGGAGGCTGGGACCCGCGCCGCCGCTGCCAAGGGCAGCCAGGCCCCAGATCCCTGGCTGGGGATGGGGCCGCCACGACTGCTGGCGGCCGGGCTCCAGGGCTCAGGGCACGTGCCCCGGGGTGCCCAGCGCCAGTGACACTCCTGGACTGAGGCCTCTAACCCAGGAAGCAGTGACTCTGAAACAGTTTTGTGGGTCATGGTGGATAATCAGCTAAATGTGAGCTCCTGGTCTGACACTGGTGGAAAGTGCTCATGTTGTCTTGTTATGCATAAACAGGAATCTTGAATAGGAGAAGAGAGGTCATTTCACCTCTAGTTTTGGCTCTTATGCAAGCACAGCTAAAATAGTTTTGGTGTCCACAGTTCAAGAAAGATGGTATAAAGTGGAGAGTCTTCAGGGAAGAGCTATGAGAATGATTATAAAACATGCCTTGTAGAGAGAGACTCAGTGAGGTCAATCTATTTAGCATAACAAAGAGAAGGTTAAGGTGCAGTGGTTAAAGTATAATTTGACAGGCCCTGAAACCCTCCTAATCTCTGGGACCCCTTCCTGTATTGTCTGGGACCACTTCATGCATGTATGGGCCCCAGTCTAGATAGGCATTTGCAACCATGTCTCAGTACCATATGCACCAATTATTGCTCCCTAAAAATATGGTTATTGTTCTACAAAAATACTGGCCCCGAACCTGGGCTCACACACTGCCCCCTCCACCCCCTGTACCTCATTGACCTTGATTCCAGCCTCACACTCTGCCTCTGCTGCCCCTGGCCCTGATCCTGGCTTCATGCACTGTCCCCTCCAACCCCCTACCCCCATCCCAGCCTCAGTCGCTGCCCCCTCTGCTGCCCTACCCTCATCCTCATCTCACAAGCTGCCGCATCTTCCCCTCTACCACCATCCTGGTCTCACATGGTGCCCCCTGCATCCTCCTAGCATACTTGGTCCTGGCATAAATGAAAAGGACTGGACTCAGTGACCTCCCATGGTCCCTTCCAGTTCTATGATTCTATGATCATCTTGTGTTAGCCTCCAAAATATAACTTGCTCTCAGTAGGGCACTGCACTTGCTGAGTTTAATAAATCAAACCCAGATTTAAAAAAAAAAAAAAAAGAAGAAGAAGAAAAAGATAAGGACAATAAAAAGACAAAATCTAAACTACTAAGAAATATCTGTTGCAGTTGCTCATCCCCAAAGTGGGAGCAGTTTTAAAGATCCCCCTTATTAGACATTTTAGGAAGAAATTTGCAATGGCTTCCCATAGGAATGTATATAATGGACAAATAAGCACTGTGCAATAAGACACATTTTAAATAATTCACATTTTTGTCTCTAGAATGACTGGTAAATGTTCATGAGTCCTTGGATCTGTAAGGAAGGAGACGCTGTCTCCATCCAGGACAGTATTGTCATTATTAGCATAGAATCAGCAAAATGGGAACAAAGGGATGGGGGAAAATATCCAGAAAAATAAAATCATTTTATGAGTCATTCACCTCCCAACCATAAGCAAAAAAAATTTGCTACATTTGACCTCTGTTATATAGTCACCCATGTAGATCCCATGACTCCCTGACTCCCAGGACCCTACCCAAACCCGCCTGCTGGCTCCCAACCCTGGCCCACTTCCCTGACCCACTGAGTCCAAAGACCCCCGGGACCGTTCCACAACCTGCCCGCCTACCAGCTCCTTGACCCCCTTTCCCAGCCCACTGATCCCCCAACGCCCGGTCCCTTCCGCCATCCACCCACCCACTGGCTCCCCACCAGGGCAAGGACTAAAGGTGAAAACGTTTGCTAGGACAGTGCCCCAACACTCAGTGGCACAACACACAGTGCAAGCCGGCTCTCAGGCACAGACTAAAGGGAGAGGTTGGCTGCTCGACAGATAAAAGCCATTTTTTAAAAAATCCCTTCAGTAACCAAGTGTTTTGAGAAGCACAATAGGTCTAGCCTCCAGGTATTGTGGGGGTGGGAGGGACCTGCCGCAGGGTCCCCTTGTGGTCATGGGAGCCCAGAGCCCAGCATGGTCCACCTGCAAGGTTCCACAGTGGCAGGCCTGGAGCCTGGAGATGCAAGGGGGCAACTGAAGAGCTGCTTGCTGCTTTGGAGCCATAGGTTGCAGACCCCAGCTAAAGGAGGCAGTGGAGGTGCTGCTACCTGTGCCTCAGCTGAATGGAGGGCGTTCCCCTTGGCTCCAGCCCCCATCCTCTCCCACACATCGGTCTGCACTGAAGCCTGTCATCTAATGCTGTTACCTGTGCAACCCACTCCTCTTCATAACACACTGCTGACCCACGGGTGGTGGAGTCACCAAAACACACATGGGCAGCTAGGGTAGGGTGCCCCTGCAAGGTCACAGCTAGCTGGCAAACCCAGGCTATGACACGCCGGGAAGGGAATGAAAAAGTGGCCAAGATGCAGGTCTTTGAGTGACACGAGGGGCAGGTGGGGGGAACTGAGGAAAGCAGTGGGGTGGGCCAAGTGAAAATATCTCCCCTCCTCTAGCTGCACCTCCTGGCTGAATGGGGAGGCTACTGAAAAGCAGAGAGGGGGGTGAGCACCCAGCTTTGTTGTGGACCGAGGATTTACCAAGTCCCACAGCTCACTGCACTGTGGGCATGGAGCCACAAGTGGTTCGATTTCCCTCATGAGCTGTCACCGTCTCCTTGTCCCTGCTGTCACTTAGCTGAGCAAACCCTCAGCTATGGTTCTCTGGGGCCAACCCCAGACACCCCCAGGCCAGCTTGCATTCCCAGTGCCACCCGCAGGAGCCCCACCTGGGGCCTTTCCACCCAGAAGAGCACAAGCGGCCCATGCTGTTGCCAGCTACCCGACTTGCTGACTCCCCAACCCCAGCCCCTCCCTGCCCTGCCAGCTCCCCAAGCCCCCTTCTTAGACCCACGCCCCCCGTCAACTATCCAATCCCCTCTCTTGCCCCCCTCCCCCTTACCTAGCCGAAGGGGCTCCCTGGACAGGCTGCTTCTGCCCTGAGCATGCTCAGGGCAGAAGATTTCAAAACTCCCCTCCCCTAGACTGGCAGCTCCCGGTACAGGGCAGGGTGAAACATGCATTCTGCCTGATTCTTCTAGTTTTTGGGGTCCCGGAGCGCTGGCCCCTCAAATCTGTGGGCTGTGGAACAGCATTCTGGGCCATTCCAGCTTACTTTAACCCCTGTTAAGGGGTGACTTGATTACATTCTATATGTACCAACAGGGGGATCATATATTTAAGCATGGGCTCTTCAATCTAGCAGAGATGAGCTTACAACAGCTGGAAGATATAGGCAGGCAAATAAGGTGTGCATTTTTAAAAGAAAAGGTAATTAACCATTAGAACAATTCATTAACAGTCATGGTGTTTTCTCCATCACTGTCAATTTTATATGAAGAGTGGGTGTTTTTCTAAAAAAAAATGCTTTAGGAATTATTTAGAGGAAATTTTATAGCTGGTATAGACAGTCAGACTGAATGATCACAGTTGTACCTTCTGGCTTTGGAATCTATGAAATATGAGTGTATTGTCTGATTATTTCAGACAGGTTTCATACTCTGTTTTATTGTTGATTGTGCTGTAGCTTGTCCTGAATATCCCTTTTTTCCTGCTCCCCTCCAGGCTTCACTATTTTCTTGTTTGTGGATTCTGTTTAGTTTATTTTTATTTTCTTCTTATGGTTTCTTTGACTGATTCTTCTTGTAGTTTTACTTCTTTCTGTAAACCATTATATGACAGTGTTTGTGTTTTATTTGACTTTTTTAGTATTCAGCTTATTAAAAATATTAGTTTTTCATCCCCCATTACACTGCAGTACACCAATTAGTTAGCCTGACTTCAAATGTAAAGCTCACCTGCTTGGAGGCCAGATAGTTATTTTCGAAAGCATTTGGTGTTAGAGTGTCTTTATTCCTATTGAGTAAATGGGAATTTCCATTAAACCTCCCTGAAGCTTCAACAGGAGCAGAATAGGCCATCAACAAGAGCATCTCAAAAATCCATCACAGTGCGGATGTGTCCCTTAATTCATTTAATTGATGAATACACCTTATGTTGGCTCTTTTCTAAAGGAGTGATTTTAGCCCATATAAAAGGCAATTCTTTCATTAGAGTTAATCAAGCTGTACATGCTTCCTGTGTGCTGCCCATAAAAGTACATAACATCTCTGTGTTTATTACAAGAACCATATGTCTACAGACTTCAGGTATTCCACTTATTTGTTACTCACTCACTCATCTTTTTTTGCTTCCTTAGAGACAGACCACACTAGGAGACAAAATCAAATACGAATACTAAATACTAACAATTTTATGATTTTGTTTAAATTTAAGTGCATATAGGGTTTTAATGTCAATACAAATTGTGCAAATTCTAATAGTATTAGCAATTTCATTGTGTTAGATTATGGGCCCAAAAAATGAAACTGATTTGTAGTCAGTGTGGTTTCACTGTGAAAACTGAATGGCTAGCAGAAATTGGAGGGCAAAAATAGTGAAAAATAAACATGGTTTTAAAAATTAATTCATTGTCTATTCTAAAATGTGAATAAAATGGGTAAAAACATCAATAATTCATTATATGGGATTTTGACAGTAATCTCTTTGTAGAGTTGCATTATTAATCCAAGTAAACTAGTGGAGTTGGGAAAACTGACAGAACAGCATTGAAGAGACACAGCCCATTGACTTATCTATTAATTATACAGTGGACAGTTCTCACAATGTGAAGTTTTCAGTTTATAGGAGGTACCATAACTCATCCTGTAAAATATTCATTTACTTTTGGGAAATGCCACAGATACTCATGTTGTTCCAGAGAGAACTTTTCAATTAATACTATTAATCCTTTAAATAATCCCCTTAGCTAAGAGAACCTGGTACTGTGATGCAGTGATACTGTACCTGGAAAGTCCTGTTTTGGAGGAAAAAATTATGCACTGGTATTTTTCTCACAATAATTGCCCAAAGTGAGAAGGTGCAGCCAAAGCCATAGTTCTTTAAGAAGCAGACTTCATATTTGCACATGGTCAGCAGCTAACAGGTAAAGATGTGCCAATGGAAAGTATTTAATTCCTTAACTTAGTTCTTCTGTATTTTATTATGCACTTGACATAATTAACAAGTGACACTGCCCACATTACAGAAGTAAAGAACAGAATTAACACAGTTTTAAAAGTATCTCAACACCTGACTTTCTGCTAATAAAGGAGTCCAAATGATAGCATTCTGCAATTTTTTCTCAAATTTCAGTAAATTAATTTACATAAATTAAATTAACAGGTCTTTAAAAAAGAATATAATTCCCTCAGTTATGGTAGGTGTCAGTTTCACCACATAATACCTGAACAGTCTTGGGTCATTAATTTTAAGTGATAATTTATACCCAGAAACTATGTTACTAATAACCAGCACTTACTAAGCTTGGGAAAAAAATCCATGTCTTTCTTACAAGGAAAATTTTTCTGCACATAAATTCTTTGAAATAATTATGAAATCCTCTGGGTTGATTGGGATTCTGGAGGAATGCATGTAGCATGACAATTGAGATATTTTCCTTAGTAAAATAAGTTTGACTTAAAAAAAAAAAGCCTTGCTCATTCTCACGTTATATGGTAAGTACCCTTAACAAATAAGGACAGATAGCCATACAGCTGATGGACAGAAACATTGAGTTGTTTTTATTTTTATGTGTATTTCATAAGGAAGAAAACCCCAGAGGGTTAATTGTTGCAGGACACGTTGTACCAGTTACAGTATGCTGTGAATCTTGCTCACTTTTTTTTTTTTTTTTTTTTTTAAATTTGGACTGTTGGATTGCATTCCATGAAAGCCAAAAGACATGTAAAGGCAGTGAGAAGACTGATGAGATGAATGTGGTCTCATTTTCGTTTCATCAATGTTTTCTATACAGACGTGTCTGCTTAGAAATTCTGTCTTTTTCCAGGTTAGTTCAGTTACAAGAGACAGAATAATATCAATTTCATTTACAGAATGCTTTACTGGGTTCTAGCCTTGTCATTCCCCCTAACTTTAATTAGAGTAACATGTCTCAAACACTGTATAACTCTTTGCAGACTGACTGCTATGCTGTTTCTATACTAAACATTTTATAGTGACTTAATGATATAGTAAAAAAACAACAAGCAGTTGTGTGGCACTTTAAGACTAACAGATTTATTTTTTGCATGAGCTTTTGTGGGAGAAGATCCCACTTCCTCAGATGCTTCGAAGCATCTG